>VXBI01013070.1:2331078-2580442 GCA_013397375.1 Toxostoma redivivum
CCATCCACCCCCCCCCCCCCCCAATTCTCCTAAGTCTTAACAGCTCCCAACAGCCCATGAACTTCTTATCTTCTTTCACCAAGCTTGGTCTTTAATCCTTTCTATTGTGCTTTGTTCCCTATTACCTGTTAGCCACACTTACTTTTTAAGGCTATAAACTATGACCGTTTACACCTTGAAAGATACCTAGATTGCTAGTGGGAAAAAAAAAATAAAAAAACCCCAGTAAATTATTTTCTATATAAAAACAAACACATTATCATTTGAACTTTTCTTATTTCTCTTCTAAAAGCAAAATGTCACTGCCAATCAAACTTGAAATAAGCTTCAGTGAATTTGCTTCAATTCTTCTGCTAACTTGTCTCAAACTGTGTTCTGTGCCAATCAGGTCAACAACCAAGTTAAATGAACTCAGGAAAACTTTGTTATGAGATCAGGAATCTTTTTGAAAATAGAAAAGTAATTGCTAAATGTCTAAACTTCCTGTGGGGGGAAAAAAAAAAAAAGAGACAAAAAGTCACTAGCTCTTAAAGCTGTTTTCACTAAATTAAAATAATTTACTGGATATAGCTTGCATCTCTGGATATCTTCATCCAGTTTTCATTTTTTTTGTCCTATTTAGTACTGCTATTGATTGTTCTGGTAGATTTTGGAAAGCCATAAAAAGCACAAGGTCACTGTTTGGCAAATGTTAATCTCTTCTATAACCCACCGTCAGGCAAATTCTGAATGTGAACATCTGTTAGCAGAGAAACACATAATTACAGCAGGATCACCCCCAGGGTTAATCTGGAGAGACTGTGTCTTGCTCCTCTATTAGCCTCCTTCCAGAGTTCTCACCTAACACTTACGTGTACCTGAAACATTTTTGTGATTGCAGTCCACAGAACCACTTCTGTAACTTTAGAATCTCGGAGTGGGGATTTTGCCTATGAAAGACAGTCTATAATTTTAAAAGGCTTGGAGCCTTATTTACATAAGATAAAGATAATTTGGTAAAACTGATGAATGAAAGCATCTGGCCTGTTTTCCCTCTTGTTACCAACTCTATTCTTGGTACAAGGTCACTTCAGTTTTGGCTGATACAAGAGACAATCCTAGCAGTACACAAGCAGCCAAAGGAATACTGGTGCTTGAGGTCTGTGGTGATGATTAGAAATGTAATGAAAAAATCCAAGGAAAAAATCCAAAGATGCATCTGAAATAATTCTTCATATGCACCATGGGTGCCTAAATAAATAAAGTCATGAAGTAATATGCTCCAGGAAGTGCAAAACCTATTTTGGAGCTTTCGTTCCTTTTGGTCACAATGAACACTGTGGCACAGAGAAAATGTAGGCATCAGGCCCAGAAAATTCTGCAGAGGCAGAAGTTAATTTCGACTTTGAGGATCTGTATCAAAATCACTTCTGCCTTAGCAAATGGGAGCTTTAATAGTTGTTACACTTGTTTCTGATGAAGAAGGTAGGAAAGGTGGAGGCTCAGTGCCCCGAACCTATTTGCTTTCAAGGAATTGTGCCTTCTGGAGCTCTGGTGTTTCAGGGAGGTGAAGATAAAATGCTTTTCTGTAACACAGGGTCATTTGATTGGATGCCAGCCCTGCCCAGATGAGAACCTGAGCTGGAGATTCTGACTGGAAAGCTCATGGCCTAGGGACAGGCAGCCTTGCTGTCCAGGTACTTGCAGAGATCTGGACTCGCTTTCTTCCTCTCACCTCTTGGGTTGCATAGGACCCTCATTACCCCAACCATCTCGCTGGAATGAGGTTTATAAGGCTTAACTTTCAGAAGTTACACTGCAACTGAAGTGTAGTAAGATGGCTATTCTGGTCATGATTGTTCTCTATAATTTAGACTGTTCACATGGGCTGTACTGCATATTAAACACCCTTACAGTGACAACAAAATAGTCTTTTTTTTTTCTATTACTTATGCTCCAAAAGCCTTTTTCAAAGGACTGTAATTTTCAAAAATTTTCTTTAATGAGGCATAAGTATTGCTACTCAGTGGAAACTTTGGAGTACTTATTGCTACAGCTCTTTTAAAGAGAAGGTTATATTACTTCGCAGCACAATCACCAAAGGCACCCTTGAACAGATAAATGGATTTTACTCCCAAAAACTAAAATTATCTGTTGCATAGAGACCGAGCATGGTAAATATCATCCCAGGATCTCATTACTCAAAGAAAATTATGTCTGTGTCATTTTCAAACTTCAAGTGCAGTTACTTTGGTTAGAATTAGTTTTAAAATAGGAAATAGCTATAAAATTTACATTATTTTAAAATTATAGGTGAATTAAAGCAGGTCAAAGGGAATTTCCTTGATAGTATTTGAAAAAAATCATTTTTAAAGGAGAGAAAAACATGGAAAATATTATAAAAGCAGAATGTTTTCTTCCATGGACACAAATTCTTAAAAATTTGGATTATGATGGAAACTTGTTTGCAGTTGATGCAAGTTCTCCGGCTGATGGTTTGAATTAACAAGATATTAGCCATTAGCCAGAAGACATTATTCCTCCCCCCAAACTGACCTGCATGTCAAGGTATAATAACCTATGTATTGTGACACTATAATGTGGCTATAAGGTTTTGGGACCAGAGCTGCTTTCTGTCAGTCCTGAGCACAGTGGACTGAGGACATGCATATTTCCATGGTTTGGAGTAACTCTTATTTTATATAACAGGCACAGCTGCACATCTGCTGTAAAAGAGCTAGACAAAGTTCCTTTAAAACTACAGAAGCAACACCAACCTACAATATAAACTGAATGTCAGGAAGGTAAGTGAGACAACATATTGCTGTTATTAAGGGCAGTAACTCTTCTATAGAACTGTCTGGAATTTTTTCAGTTCAAAGCCATTGGAAAATACTAATTAGCAAAACAGATAGCTTTAAAATAATATACCAGTTTAGCCAATGTTTTAATTTTCCCACAGTTTTAAGCCACAATATAAAATTTTAAAATTCTAAAGTATAGAAATTTAGTCTTAAAAAATTAGTTTTTCTCAGATCACTCATTTTAAGCCCATAATTGTTGACTTCTATATGAGTATAGCAAGTGTTCTGGTGTAAAACTGTCAATCTGTCTTGCACAAGGTAAATGACTCCACATAAATAAACACCTCTTCTTTTAACAGCAGGCTGTGGTAAAAGTTGAAGCTGCCATGAGGATGTAAAAAAGACTTGTTCACACCTCGGTTTTCCCATGACTCAGAATGTTTGGCAACAGTTCTTAGACTAGTGTAAGTCTCTTCTAGTGTAGCTGATCCTATGCTATTGGAACAGCTCCAGCAGACTGATTACTCCATCCAGAACAGCCATTAGCCTGGTGCATAATCCACATATATGCAAGTTAAAGGCTCAAGATGCTTGTCAGGATTTTGCAAAGGAGGAATTTATACTCATATTTTCCAGTTTTGCCTCAGACAAGACAACATAAAACCGACAAAAATGTCTGTAATATTGGTAGGAAATGAAAAATGTTACACAGAGAACTGATATACGTAAATGGATATGAATAAAATCTATTCTATGACCATGTTATTCACTTCAGTTACCATTCTCATATATTTTCTTTTAAACAAATGTGCCATGTCTTGTGAGGAAAAGCTGCAGAACCAATATTCAGTGTTGAGAAAAATGTTGCTATTGTTTTTTTACTGGAAACCACAAAGACACACTGAACAATAAAGAAAACATAAAGAAAACATTTGGAAAAAAATAACCAACAGTCTAGAAGACTTTTCCAAGTGTACTATACTTTGCTACTTCAATTTAAGCATGATGTTTTATTTCTGGAAAACAATAGAATTCTGGTTTTCAGCACTGTTAATGCCATCACTGCGAGTATTTTCTCAAAAATATGAAAATGTAATTGGATAAGGAACTACTCTGATGACATAAAGAATGCTCTAATAGTCTCTAAGCATGCAGTATAAGAGACTTTATCAGCTTGAGGAGACCCAGGCTATAACACCTTTACCCTTAAGGCACCTGTCCAGTATATTTATAAAAAACTAGGTCACTGTTCAGTGAAGTTTGTAGGATCCATTCCACAGGGAAGAGGCAAAACAAGAAATTTTTATTGTTTTATACTTTCCTAACATGGTGTTTTGGTAGCTCTGGTCTCTATGTTTACTCTCAAGAGCTGATCTAAAAGTTAGAGTTCTGACTGCTTAGCAGTCAGCACAGGTATGAATATGCTTCCATGTTCTCCCTCTCAGGCTATGACTCCCTTCTCCAAAACATTGAGCACACATTAAGTATGAGTACCTCCCGTATCTTGAGCAAAAAATAGTTCCAATAACTCACTTAAACCCAGCATTTCCATCAGAAGACCTTCCTCAGGTGTCCTTAGGTGCTACAGCAATTACATGTAGGTATAAAAATTCTCTGTAAAGCATTCAGATTTTAGAATGTGGAAAGGTTTCTATTAACTATGCTTCAGGTGCATGACCTTCAGAAATGGGAATGATTTCAGCTATATTGCTGTGCTTCTTTTCACACAGTTCCAATCCATTCTTCTAGATAATTTTAACTTTCCTTATGGCACAGTGAACCTTCAAACTCTATGCTTTGAGTTCTTCTGTAGGGTCTATAAGTTGGAAGTAAAGGCAGCAAAAATGTGAAGTAATTAATATAAGATGCTCAAATATTTTATTTATTCTGATTTACAGATTGGAGCTGTTGAGTGGGGGTTTTAGTGGGAGGTTTTTCGTTTGTTTATTTGTTTGTTTATCTTGGATTGCAACAGACAAAAAGTAACTTTTTCTTTATAAAGCACTTTACTCACCAAATGCCAGGAGATATGAACAGAAGAACATGAAGTGCCATAACAAAACTAAGTTTGTGTAAGAGTAAGATCTCATCAAGGCTCAATAAAGGATTTTAGCAGACTGCTAGAGTGTGTAGGTCTACTGGGATTCTTCTAGAGCTTTGATTTCAGGAACTGCAATGATGAAGGAACCAGTGTGTTTTTTTAAAGAGAAAAACGAGAGTTCTACTTCATAACAGGTCTGACTTGCAGAAAGCTTCTTCTCTTCCTTTGTTTTGCTCACTGCATTTGCAACACTATAGCTTTAATCTTGAAACTATAAGCTTCCATATCCAAAGATGTATAAGAGCTGTAAGAGTTCTAAAGTTATCCTATTTTTAACAATAACAACAAAAGTTTAGAACTTTATTCTGATCAGTATTTGAGTATGAAAAAAGAAGTTGGGAAAAGCTTTTTTCTTTAAATCTTACTAAAATTTTCTTTACATGCTTAAAGCAATTCAGTATAACGCAACATTAAAAGAAAATCTTAAATGTATTTAATTGCCTATCTTTTAAGCAATTCCTTTCACTTTCATCTTCCTTTTAGGTACTGAACCTTGGTATCTTTCTCTCACAATATGTGTTGCCATGGGCAGTGTTTCCAGTCCTCGTGCTGTGATTTAACCCTTTGTGTTCTCGACAGTTTGATTTTTCTCTCTTCAAACAACAGGTATTTACTTAGAAACTCAATTTGAGTTCCATCCAACTAGAATATCAGGTTATTTGCTGTAAACTGAGATTCTTGTGTTGTTTATGCATTGTATATTAACCTTTTCTTTCAATCCAGGAAATCTTATTTATGTTCCAGCAGAGCAGGTGAATGAGGCACTCTATCAATGATAAGCAGAACTTTGGAGCCCATGAAGCACATGTAGGGTCCGTGCAGGGGGCAACTGTCACAGTGTTCATATCTACATTTTTCTGATGATGTATACTCAGTCTTTCCCCTTTCCAACGGGCACATTTTTTATATGGCTTTATTATTGTCCAAGGATAGGGGAAAGATAACATTTCAAACAAGTCTCAGTTGGCAACTGGAGGATAGAAAGCCCAGTGTAAAAAATACAGGATATAAAAATCTTCTTTGTCTTCTTATAAACTTTTCTAAGCTCTCATTTTTTTTCTTTTTCTTTTTCTTTTTCTTTTTCTTTTTCTTTTTCTTTTTCTTTTCCTTTTTTTTTCTTTTTTTGTTTTTTTCCCCGAATGATTCTTATCAACTTCTCCAATCTTGTGGCAAGAACACTGGCCACTGGTCTAGTAACTAAAAAGATATGATCATTAACAGAAGGCTTAAGTTTGCTCCACATGGAAAAAGTATATAGGATACAAACTCCGAAATAGAATTAACCTATTGTTATCAGTCAAATTTACTGTTCTCTACTGTTCACTATTATCATGCTGGAAAGCTTCTTATTCTTAGTAAGAGGAGAAAAGAAGTCACATTAGAAGGCAATTGCATATGTCAGCAGAGATATTTCTAACAGGACATGACTGGGATCATATTTCCTTATATACTCTGGCAAAGAAATCAGATCAGTTGTTTTTCCTTTCTGAGGATGAACGTTATAGTTAGGGTATCTGCATTGTTTAGATGCAGAGAACCATAATTTACTGTCACAAAAATGGCTATGTTTACAGGAAACACTGAAGCAAAATATTTTATTGCCTTGTACTTGTAGTGTCTTTAGTGATTTTCTCCCAGCTTCTGGTTACAGGATTCTCTGGAGAAGGGATTGAAAATGATATCTATGAAACTGCTCCCAAGGGCTATTTCACAACATATATGGTAGGACACAAGGTGAAAGTGGTAGAGTTTTGGGTGCACCAGAAAACGCTGTGGGCATTTATGAAAGGCTGAACCTTGGCAGTCACAGGAATGTGCTGTCACTCAAACTGTTGTTCAGGGCTCTCTAAGGCTGTGTCCAAATGACTCACACTCTCCCAGTCTTCAGTGACATGCATCTCCCAGATGTATATCCCAGATATATCCCACTGTAGAACATGACACAGGTAGTTTCTTCTGTGCATCTTCCTCATACCATGGCTTCCACAGGAAAGAAATTGGGACAAGAGGTCCAATGGGAGTTGCAATATGTTACATTCAGAGCTTTGATCAGTTTGACTGGCATTACAGCTGACATTGCAACAGGTCCACAGCCTAGATATAGTTTCAGTCAATGGAGTCAAACACAGTGCACCAATGTACTTTGAGATCATATAATTTTCTTCTGAAGTCTACCCTGCCTGTTGTGTATGTTCTCTGAAGAGCAGCTAAGGTGCCATAAAATCACGGGAAAGAACAGCTGGAGTGCTGAGCAGGACTGATCATAAAACACAACTTGGTCTAAGAGGTTCTGTACAGAATCTCATATATAATTGCTGAAATTAAAATCTATGTCAGAACCTTAACTTCTGTTCTCCTGCTTTGAAAACCTGTGACCGATCATTCTTTCTAAAGAAACTAAAGAAATTTTGAATAAATTAGTTTAGTTATTGCATCTGTTTTGTCAAAGAACTTTGCTTGACAAATTCAAAGATCTTCATTGGCTATTATGTTTTCACAAAAAAAAGCTCCAGAAAATTTTAATCGCAAGAACAAAAGAAACAGAAACTTCCCCTTCCTTCCATCCCCAAAGATCTAAATGTTTCTCAGAAATTCAGAACATTCCCCTTAGGTCTTCCTCCCCAACTAAAACAGTCTCCTACTTCCTTTAATACACTGTCTAATGAAACAAACTAAGTAGTTCAACAGAAAAGATTTTTAATCATCCAAAGTGGTGACTCTGTAGTACAAATCAAGGAATTAGCAGCAACTGATACAACAGAAGTGCCTTGGGGCAAATCAAAAGCCAATCTACAATGCTACAAAACAGTAAGGCTGAATTTCATTCAGTTTAAACATGATTTTCACAGTAATTCCACATGTAATGTGCCATTTTTTTCAAGTTGGAATAAATTAAAATGAGCCTTTTATTATTAAATATTATGAAAAGGCTAAACAGATCGCATAATTTCTGGTTCTTCAATATATGTAGTCACTGTATTAGGAAGTATTTGCTTTGACATCTTGTATTCTTTCATAAGATACTTTTTCTATAACGCATGAACATTGAATTCAGTGCTTTGTTGTTGCATTTGAGTTCTGCTGCTAACTCAGGACAGAAGTTTAGGAACAGTTCTAGGCAGGAAAGTAATCAGAGGAATGAAAAGGAAAGAGATCTTGAAACTTATGGGTATTGTAGATGGATGTTTGTAGTTACTATGGAAAAAGAATAGAAACATGTTTGCTTATCTATCATGTCTCATAGTTATGCTGGGCAGTGATATAATTTGAAAGAATCTGATTTCTAGTTTCTAAGAACCAGGAAACTGAAAAAATTCTTTGTTTACGAGTAAGACATTACAAGATCAAAAAACAAAGAGCTGTGATGTGTCTCTTCTCAACAGATATTTTGAGTAATTGAGGCAATGTATTATGTTGGAGGGTTAAGATTTAGCTTCTTTATTACATTGCAACCACACTACTACAGAGGTTTTTTGTTTTTTTTTTTTTCCTGTTGACTTTGGATACCAAAATAAAATTCATGGAAAAATTCTGTTTCTCTGTATCATCATTCTTTTGAATCATGAAGGAATATAATGTTCTAGGAGCATTTTGCTTACTTGAGGCAACAAAAAACTATTTAATTAATCCATTTTTTAAATGTGTGGAGATTTTGTGATATAATGTTATTCACTGTGGAGAGTTTTATGATATAGTTTGTCACCGGCATGACAGTCCCACAAATTTAATTCCAAATTACAACTCATTTTAATTTGATTCTAAACTATAACTCCTAGTAATTTTGAAGGGGAACTAAATACAGAAGAGCTGGGCAAGAATGAAGCAAGTATTAGGATTCACACTCAAGAATAAATTGTACTCTGGTCATGCAAACCTGGGTGTGGGTTGCCTGGCCTACGAGTTGGTACATTTCTACATAACTCTCCATATTCTAGCAACAGCTAAGTTGTGCAAATGAAACCCTTTTGAATTGTTCTCTCAGGAGTTTCAATATGAATGTGAATATTGTCTAAGCTAAACCACTTTATAATCATATTGGTGATATTTCTAGAGTGGGTATAGTTTTGGTCAAAAGAGATTTTTGAGGCCTAGGAGAATCATATCTGGGATCTTAAAAATATAATTACAATATTTTTAATCACATTTATTTGTGTGCAAATCCACAATGCAACAAAACTAGATAATTTCCTAATACAATGAATGCCTAACTGATTATTAAAGATTTACATAGAAATACTTGTATCTGAAAATATTGTAGTTCATGACTAAAAAGTTTTTTCAGAATAACAGTACAATTCAGAAGATAGCATTTGGAGTAATATTAGATAATTCTATGGAAATAAAATCTGAGTAGTGATAAAAAAATCCCCAACAACTAACAATCTGAACCCTGTGTGTTGTTAGGAAAGGACTAGGAGACAAATATTTGCAATTTAATACTTTGTCCTACATATGATTTTTAATACAGCAAAATCCTGGTTGTTCAATGTCAGAAATCATGAAGTACAATTAGAAAAGATACAGATAGCAATGTAATGGCTATCACTGAAATTATTTTAATAGTGGGATAGATTGAGACTATTCAACCTGTCAAAGAAACAATTTGAGAGGAGTATAATAGTCTGTGATGGTGAGTAACACAGGGAGTAATTATTCACAACATGAGAAGAAGAGGCAATAAATTAAATTATTATATGACATAAAGAATGAATACCTCTGTATTTACTCATTCTCTGTAAAACTACTTTGACCACCTCTGAAGAATGACACAAAAACAATCAAATAATTAGTTTCAATCAATTGTGCTGTTCTTATGGGGCATTTTTCATATGGCCATTCCATGTGAGTGTTTGGCATAAATATCTTTTATAAAACCACTTCTTGTCTTGAATCATCCCATTGGTAATTCAAGAATTTCCTAAGTGCAAAGCAGCACAGGGTGTCTTCAAGTAATGCCTTTTTGCATTCCTGCTATGCTGTAATAAGGGAAAAAATACAGTCTATTAACTTTGTTATCACGAAGCAGATATCTAAGGGTGTATAAAGTACTTGAATTCACATAATGGGATTTTCAAGAGCAAATGTAAAATTTTAGCTTTACAACCAAAGTGAGTACTTCAACAAGACTTTAAAGCTCATTTACTCCTACTATAAAAGAAGGCTTCTAAATTCACGTAACTTAAAGCATTAACTTTTAGGAATCTTGCTCTAGGATAATTTTAAAAATATAGATTTATCTGAAAACAGAAATCAAAATTACTTCAAATTTTATTACTATTGCTTCCTGGTTTTGTTTGTTTGTTTGTTATTTTATTTTTGGGGTTTTTTTAATTTGGTTTTGGGGGTTAGGTGGGTTTTTTTGTTTGTTTGTTTGTTTGGTGTTTTTTGGGGGGTTGTTTTGTTTGGGGTTTTGTTTGTTTGCTTGTTTTGTTTTTTGGCTTTGGTTTCAGTTTTGCTTTTGGTTTTGCTTTTGCTTTGTGAACTGTTACGCTTTGGAAAACAATTCCTTTGTTAATGTGAAAATTAATGGGTGCTAGAAGTGCTTATGTGGCTATATCATACCCCTTTCACTGTAATGCTCAGTTTATTCTTAGATGGATTCTACCATTAGATAGTAATTAGGCTCATGTACTACTTGATCTACAGTTTAAGTATGTTCTTGAATGTCTAGATGAAGGGAAAGGACATAGAAGCTTGGTAGAATAGATATTGTTTGCATTTTCTACAGCTATAACATAAAAGTTTTCACATACCCAACTGGCCAAATAGTTCATGAACAAAAACTGGATTTTAAAACTGGAAACTAATACAGATCATATATATGCTAGTATGACCTTTCTAAAAGTTTTACATACAAAGGTGAAGCCCATTAGAGGACTTGTTGATAAATAATGTGTATTTCACCCATTAGATTGTTAAAACCTTTCAGGGAAGAAACAAAGAAAGAACTACTAGGCTGGGAGGCTGAAGCAGAAACCTTCACCAGGAATATCATATTCCTTGTATCAAAGAACTCATGACAATGATGATTCTCTAAAATACTCCCACACCAGTGCAATTGTTCAGTGAAGCTTGATTGTAAATTCTAGGGCCCAGAAAATCTTTGGAGGTGTGAGTGCAATATCAGAGAAGATAGTATTTGAAAGTATAACAGTTGTAGCTGTGGATGAGGTTTTTCCTGTAATAATGGCATAATTTAGACTAGAAATATTATTGGAGTTGGACTGATAAGAAGAGCGTTTTTTCTTTGTCAATTAGATCGTTAAACAGTGAATTAAACTAAAAATAAATTCTTAGACCTGCATATGCATGCTGTGCCCTTACTATTTTGCAAATAGTAAGGTTTTGTATGCAAAAATATTTTTTCTTGGTTGCAAGACTTAAAAGTATAATTTTTTCTAGCTTGCTTTTCTCTTGGATCTTGATTTTGCTCAGCAATAATTTGAAAGCTGGAGAAGAACATCTCACCTCTATTTGTCCACAGTATAGACCATGACACTGAGACATTTTTCTGTAAAGTGAGATATGTGTCTAGAAAGACAATTCTAGAAAATAATTGGCAGACATTCATGATTCATGCAGGTAAAGTTGGCATCACAACCTGTAGCTTTGAGCAGACAGATCTACAGCTGTGGTCTGTGCTTGGCACAGTGCAGATCCCCCGTGTTGTGCAGAAATGCTGACATCCAGCAGCCTAAGCCGTTCTCTTGACTTGGATAGGCAATACCTTCTGCATTATATGGCATTAAACTTTGGGATCTTGAACTTAGTCTACCACCTCAGAAACCTCACATGTACATGTGTTGCTGGCACCTCACCACTTGCCCTGCTCTTTACAACAAAAACCCTAATTCTTTGCTATTTTGGCATAGAGTAAGATGTCAACTCTATAAAATTTTTATAGTCTGCCATGCTATAAAATATCCTACATGTTGACTTCAGTAAATGAAAGTAAAATTAATGATATCTAATAAAACACTTTCAGTGTAATTATTCAGTATCTTTGTCTCAGAGTCTCAGTACTCCTCTATCACAGAGAAGTTTCAGTTTTCTTATTTGTTTCTCATGGTATCAAATATAGGAAGCTCACATAAATAATTCCTTCAAAATAATCAGAGTCAACAGAGCATTTACAAGTGATTAAGGAGAATTAAATTTGATTGTATGCTGCAGTCCTAAACAAATTTCATACTCACCTGAGTTTGTTTCACAGCAAATCAATAATACTAAAGACTTTATTTGAAGAGGCAATATATAGTTTCCTTTTCCTGTTCAGTGTGCATATGAAACTATCAACTTCAGTTAATGAGAATTTTTTCCATAAACATTGATGGGTGGAAATGTTTTCTTTGCTTTAAAAGACTTTTCCATCTTGTGCCTAACATCAACTAGCAGCCTTGAATATCAAGAGGCACTGTCCAACTTCTAAGAACAATTTTCATGATTTTCAATGGTCTTTGTATTCCTTTATTCAGGTATTCAGTGATTCAGTACAAAGTAAATTATTGCTAGTCTGTTTTCAAGTTTCATTGCACAGCTACCAGTAGGATTAAAAAGTTAAGAGAAAAATCCCAAAATAACACTATAGGCATTAAATATGCTGGTAATGCCAATGCTGAATCAAGTAAAATAATGAAATGTACTGCAAAGGTAATAGCATACCACTGCCAGAATCCACACTCTTCTTGGGCACCAACATGGCTAGGTTGTGTCTTTTTTATCTCAGGGTGCTATTAATTCCTGCACATCAAGAAGTCCTCAGAAAGTATCAATATTCTAAAATATTTTCTTAAGGAGTAAAAGAGGCAAAACAATTTCTGAAATGTACATGTATGTCTTCGGGTAAAATAATTGAAGAGGGAATGCTGGAACATTCTGAAATTTCCTGTCTCATTGTCAGGGAATGATTTGAGCTGATGAGCCATTTTGCATTTATGCCTTCAAGAACAATGTTCTCAAATGGTAACAGGTAACTCATAGAAAGATGGAGAAATAGAGATACATTCAAATATTAATGCAGATGTTACAGAGGCTTAAATTACTAAAAATATTTAGAGCAAATTTTTTGTAAGTGATAAATTAAAATGTGATTGTCTATCAGCTAAAGAAAATACTTTGAGAGTGCAAGGAGGAGCAATGTGAGTCACTGCCTGGGTTTTGTTTTGTCCACTGCCTCTGGTCCTGCACCATGCATAGACCCAGGACCTGTGTGTGTTTTTCCTGTAACCACTGAAGATGTGCTGTTTGCATCCCTGTCTTCTAGATGGACTTTGGCCTCATTCTGAGCTTTGTCTTCAGCCTTGTCTCTGTCCCTGTCTGCTTTTCCTCCAGCCTGGATTTCTGTGGAATGACCCCAGAGGCAGACCACCACTCCCTTGTCTGTGCCTCCTGGTGGTCCCCACGCCCAGCAGCCACCTCTGCCTGCAGGACTCATCCCTTTGATGGGGACACAATCCCAGCTGGAGCCACCCTCAGATCCTGCTATCTGCTCTTGAGGAGCAGCTCTGTTCTTGCTGCTTCCTGATGCACATATTTAAAGTTGCACTTCCTGAAACTGTTAGAGCTCTAGCAAAGAGTGATGAGTATTTTTATTGCTATGCACCAGCAAGTACAGGATTCATGAGAAGATTTAAGCGCAGAGAAGTCACAAAGCATCATGTAGCACTTTGAGCAAAAAGGTAATTTGAATATCCAGAGTGGAAAAATGAAGCAGCTATATTTAATGTCAGCTGATGAACAACAGTATAGACAAACAACTTTAAAGGTAATATAACTGGTGAATTTCACCTTGTGCATATGACTAGAATTGGGTTTGTACTTCTTGAAAAAAAAAAGGGAGGGGCTTATATAGGCTCTCTACTGTCTTTTTTTATTTTTAATTTTAATAATTTATGAGCTTAGTTGGGAGAAAAATTGAATGAAAATTAATTTTCTAATGTTTTGGTTTCAATCATTTTGTGTTAACTGATCCAGATTAGCTATTATAAACATAAGCTTGGGTTTGTAAATATATAACAAAATGAATTTATCTTCTGAAGAATTCCTTTTAATCTGCGTGTGTAAGCTTTTTAATGGGTAAATATATTTCTCATGTATTCTAAACAAATATGATTCAGCTTATGCCACTTGCTTTCCCTCCCTTAATAAAACACTTATGCACCAGCACCTGCTTCTGACAATGCAAACATGATGAAGCACAGCTGGAATTCACAGGTTAGTGAAATAAAAAAAAAAAAAAGCCCTAAATGAAATAGACTGAAGGTTCAGTGTGGCTGCAAAGGGGATACTATCCTGCAGTTTATTGCATTTCGAGCCAGGGAACACGGCCTTTATAGCACTATTACCAATGAATTTTAAATCACTCTAAAGTTCAAACTTCACTGAAGCATCACACTGTATGTTGAAATCAGATGACCATTTTGCCTGGCAAATGCCATCTATATTTCAGAAAAACATCCATGTTCTAATAAAAAATGAATTAAAAGACATGGAAACTTCAAGCACCATTTGTCATCTGAAACTTATGTTCATTAATATGCCTCAAATCCCTAACTCTGAGAAAAGCTAAGTCAATTCCCAAATTACCATAACATTCAAAACTAAACAGTAATGCATTTTAAAATGAGTGTATTGAAAATTGAATGCCAACTGAAAATAAATGATGGTACCTTTTAAAATTAAATTACAACAGACTTTTTTCGTTGTTCTTTCCCCTGTTGTCATCTTCAGTTAGTCTAGCTGTCCAATTCTTACCACAGTTACCCTATGACAGGAAGGGCCTAGAATATAAGACAAAAACATGACATGATTTTTCATCATTAAATACTTCATAGCAATCTTAACTTGATATTAAAAAAAATCCATTAAATAAAAAGGAATTTCTTAATTTTTCTGTTAGTTCTTCCACTACATCTACCCCAACGAAATTTCACACATATGTTTTTTTCATTTGACCTTGTCCATAAATATCTTTATTTGATATGTCTCTATAGACTATTCTCAACGTTTTCACAGCAAAACATGCATTTTTTGTAATCTTGGTATACATTTAAAACTAAACTCCGAAAACATATTTCCTGACAGCAAATTGCCAGACTGGGAGTTTTTCACTATAAAATTCTGGTGTGGGCAGGGAAAAGTAAATAACTATGAAAAATAAAATTCAAACCAGATATTGATAGCATATTGATACTGAGAATAAAAATTTTCACATATGTTAAAATGCTTCCTTTTTGCTGATGTTGTTCTCAAAATACTCACTATCAAATACTAAAATATTTTTTTAAAAAACTCTGCTAACAAAACAAGAAAAATCAAATCCAAACTCCAACAATTGCATGCCTAACAATAAAATTTAGTAAAATGAGAATAGGATTGCAAATTTCAAGAAAGTGGACAGGTTCTTAAATTCTAAATGGGAGAAAGTTACATAATAGATCCATGAAATTCCATGAACATTTTCTGCAATTTTAGTTGTCTACATTTTCTAAACTTCCTCAGTATTTATACTTTTTGCTTGCATAGAGCCTAGCATAGCATAGCACTGACTACATTTTCACATGCATAAAGTAGTAGTCTGCAAAATATTCAAAGTATAGAAAGAAACCCTTTTGACTACTATTTACAAAAATTACTTTCGTAGACCTTGTTCTTTCCATGTTCTTCAGACATCATTTCCTCTTAATGGATTGAATATGCTATGCAAATGCCAGTTGCTGTTTGCCTGATGTCATGATAGAACAGTAACCATTTTAGTCTATTTTGACATCTTAGAAAATATCTTTATTTGGCATCCTTCTGTTTTTTGTTGTGTCCACATTTTTAGATGCAACCTCTATTTTTACACTGGTAAACAATTAAAGGTAAAAATAAATGGAGGATTTAGATGTCCAAATATCTGATTGAAAGAACAAATCGTGTAGTTAAACCCTAAATACTATTGACTGTGACCACAAAATGAGTGGTTTCGTTGAAGTCCCTTTTCCTTGTCTGACTCAAAATCAAGATGCTATTTAAAATAAACAGAACATAATTTTTGATGTTTAGATGCATATTTGATGTGTCTTTCTGATAATTGTGCCCCCCCACACTTAGTAATTGAGAATTTCTGAGATTTTAATGGCTATAAAAATATGATGATAGTGCTTTCTTCACTTTAGCCACAAGTCACAAAAAATATAGGGACAGTCAAGCAAAATTGTCTCCAGGTAAAATTCTGTCTTTTCTTATTGGGAATTTTTCCAGAAATAGACCTGAAAAGTAGAGGCCTTCTAATAAAATGTAATTGAAATAAAGTATATTTGTATTAGAAAATGTCTTTCTATTACTTTTTTCTCCCATCGCCCTTCCTGTGGGAAACTATGGTGCTTCAGCTAAAATCTGAACTGTATCTTGTTGCTTTGTACCTAAAACTGCTTTTCTGAACAGAGATTATTAATCATGGTGAATTATAGAGATAATTGTTGTTGTTTGCAAACATCTGGTATGAAATATTTAAGGCAAACACATTTCCCTTGACAATTCATACAAACACTTTGAATCCAGTTCTCCAGAAGTAAAAGGATTTAAGTGCAATAATCCACTGAATAACTGAGACAAACAAATGACAACTGAAACACATTTTTAACCATAAGAAATGGTAGACAGACCATTTTCCTGCATGTATAGTGACCATTATGAAACAAATATGCACATGCCATTTGGTAAACATAAGATTAATGGGACACAAGTTCCCGAGTCAGCATTTACAGGCTGAGAAAAGGTAATTGTCCAATTACAGACTTACTGAATTGGCTTTGGCCTTATGGGGCATGCCCTGGGGAAAGGTCACAGGACTGCCACAATAGATTAGCTTAGAATTTGGTTTTCTATATATTATTTTGACAAGAAGAAAGCATTGGAAATTTCACTGCTCTCCCAGTGACTTGCCATATATTCACAATTCCTGAGAAGGTTTTCTGGCTTGGCTCTCCTAGGAATACTTACTCCTGGTTACCAGTGTAAAAGTAAGACTTAGAATATTACAGATAAATTTTAGTCTGTGTCCCATACCTTCACCAAATTTCTAGGATTGCAGAATTTGAACTGTGGATCTTAGCTCTCCCTAAAAAATTTCTTACAAGAAATTAACATAAAGGAATTGTTCTTCATTTCAAGAACAGTAAAAATCCAACACAGGGCAAGAGACCTTTCTCTGCTCTTTTATTGCAGTAAGTATTACTGAGGAGACACATCAATAAAACATAATAAAAGTATAAAAACCTCACAGCAAAGATGATAAAATCAATATTCATACATCTTTCAAAGTTCTACATTTCCAGGATACAGGTTTTAATTCATCATCCTTCAAATGTGTATTTAATTGATGAAAATGCAGATAAACATTTTCACAACTATGAAAATTAATAAATCACATTCATTAATTATTTTAATTTCAATTACTGCAGAGGGGCCTGCCTACTATCTGTAATAGTCTGACATTGAGATGAAAACTCTCTTTCTAAATTAGAAATCTCATAGGTAGGGCAACAATATCTGAAAAGCAACACGTACAAGATGAGAGGAATATTACCTGGCTTAAAATGAAGACACTTTTCCCCTCTACATCTTTCCACAATTTTACGTGTAACTAAAGCTGATGTAGAGAACACATCACAGCATTTGTAAACAAAACCCTGTATGATCTTGGGAGAAGAGCTCAAATGAATATTAATTCTTTGCTAAAACTTTCAGTTTAAGACCTCAGCCCTCCAAAATGTATATTCATATGAAATTTCATGCACATGAATTCTATTTTGAAGGTTTCATTCAAAAAAGCCATATCTGTTAATAGGTAGTTAATCTTTCCCCTTCATTTCTGGACATAGGAACAGCCATTAAATTTTATCCCACAGGTAGGCAAGCAGTACTATAGAGGCTGTTGCCAGCTCATATGGTTTCAGCTCCTGAGTACATTTAGTTGCAGAATTTCAAGGAAGCCAGGACTTCCACCACGCTAATGTTCACACATCTCCAATATTGTATAATTTGTTCACAGCACTGTCAGTCAAATTGAAGACATAATGTACTAGTTCCATGTGATTCAAGCTGTTTAAACTAGGAGCAAAGCTTAAGCTGGTCCTTACAGAGGAAGGTGGTGCCTTTGCTGATGTGTTTGGTCTCAGATACCTTGCTGCTGAAAGGAAGGATTCTTCCAATGAGGAGGAATCTGCCTCTCCAGGTGAGAAAAATTGCATTCCAACTATAGCTCAAATACACCACTTCTGAGCTATTCTCATGCACAAATTTAAAACAAAGGGTTAAATTGTTGCTCAGAATTATCTGAAGAGCTTTTCCTCTAAAACAGCACATTCACTCTGATCTGAAACTGAGAAGTTAAAACAAGTCATTGTTACCCTTTCTCTGAATGACCTTAAACTAAACCTTTTATTCTGTTTAATTGTGATTAACAGATACCTTCTAAGTGTTTCTCTGCAGCTGCACTTCCTTGTGCTCCAATTAAAGCACTGCCCATTTTTCTTTCAGAAACAGTTAATGAAGATCAACTTCAGATGGAAAGAAAAACATCATACTTCACAAAAATAAAATAGTCCCTGACTGTTTGTTTTTTATCCTTTTAAGATGCCAAGTAATGGGAAGAAATCTTAAAAAGACTGAATTTTAATATATTCACAAACCTGTGAGCAAAACCAAATAGAAAACATTTAAAAAAATAAGTGGGAATTAATTCTAAAACACATATTAGTTGATAATCACATGAAAAGACAAATATATCAATTTTTAAATGTATTCAATATTAATTTTTGGTTTTACTACACTTGTTGGTTATTGCGTGCCAAGTGTTACTCCAGAGTGCAGCATAGAGAGGAAAATAAAAAATAGACAAAAGTGAAAAACACTTGGTTGCAAGAAATTCCCAGACCTTCCACTTGCTTCTTTTAACTCTGACCAGAAAAATGTCAAAGTTAATGTTCAATTTCAGATAATTTTGTAGACAAGTAAATTCCATTATTTGGCTATTGAAGAAGGTTACTTAAGTAGGTAATCAGAATAATTAAATTGCCTTCCCAGAATTCCCTGTAGTATACTATGTTCAATAGTATTCAGGTCATATTATCTACATGAATATCACTGAGTTGGTCTCCTGAAATATCTTTCTTCTTGTTGTTGTTGTTGTAATCAAAAGTCATCCATTGGCTACAAAATGCAATGATTGTAAAAATTTTATACCTACAAGGTGATGAATACATTCACTTAGCAATAGACATCAGTGAAAGTGGTAGATTCTCTTAAGTGAAATTTAGACTGCATGATAGGTAGCAGCCCCGGAGCTGTGCTCCCTGCCTGCGGCTGCAGCACTTTCCTAAACTGTGCCATTTTGCTCTGCATGATGGTGTTAGTCCAAAATAATCTGGAAGAAGAGTTTATCAGGAAATACAATTTCCATGGGCAATCATTTTGTTCCTACTTCTTGACAAAGACAAAGAACATCCATGGCTGTAGTGGCATTAACAATGAACTTACCAACTGGAACTTTAAAAAGATTCACAGTTTATTCCACATGAGAAGAGTAAAATACAACAGTCTCTAAATATAAAAGCAAGAAGTGAAAATGGATTTTCCACAGCAGAACTCTGCATGAATATAAAGACATTTCTTTCTTTTTGCATGCCTTGAAACCTACAAATTCATTCAAGAAAATTTTGCTGTTCATTCAACATGTTTTATAAGATGTAGTAGGAGTTAGAAGATTTTAGCTTCAAGATGTAGTCAACACAACTAAGAAAAGCTATTCAATAATCCAGCTTCTGATAAACTAGATGACTTGGATTAGCCACCTAGTATAGCAGAAAACCACATTACTTCCCTGCAGCTTCTCCAGTGCCACTGCTTGCTGCAAGTTCAAACACTATATATGAAAATTATAGAAGTGACATATCCTAAAGCACTAAAAGATTATTTTTACATTACATGGGACAGATGACTTAAATATTTCATAGAAAAGATGAGACAATTAGTATTTTTACAAGATTAAATGGAAATTTCCCAACAAATTCTAGATTTGAAATCACATCATTCTTATAAGCTTATGCTCATTTCCATTGTTTTACGAGAAGTAATTGTATTTATTATTATTATCAGGTGTCTTACACTTCAGAGTGCATAACACGTCTGAGAGCTATGGTTTCCAGCTTTACATGGATTCCAATTTATCATTTCTTAATTGCCTGCCTGGAACAAAATCAAGGCAATTTCCCTTCCCATCTGACCAAAATAGCTTTCGTTGGCCTTGATGTTCAGGATCCGGTGTTTGAAAGAAGCATATTGTCAGTCAAAGAGCTCAGCACAACAACCCTGCAAGGTACATGAAAAATGACACTTTGAGCCAGTTGATCTTAAATAAAAAAAATAAAATTAAGAATAAATTAAAATGTCTTCTTAGGAAGAAGCACATGCAAATATTTTCATAATAGATATTTTATGCTTTTAGAAAACTAAACGTTTAGTCTTTCAAAACGAGTCAACATTTTTTGGAAAAAAAATTATAATGCAATGCAATTAATATTATTTGTGTGCAAAATAAGAGCCCTAGGAGAAACCCCAGTAATTTTAAGGAAATTAAGGAAAGAGTAATAAAATTACAATAGTATCCATCATCTCCTATCAGGAAATAACAAAAATCAAATAAAAGTTAAGGAAACTGAGCATTTCCCAAACAAAATGGGTAACTCTTGAAAAAGACACATCAAAAGAATTAAAATCAGTTGAGGAAGAATACTTCTTTAAGAAACTGCATGATGATATCCACATCAAAAGAAATACTCAGTTGCTTAATGTTAAGCACGTACCAAAGTGATGTGCTGCATTAGAGCTTTGAATGCCCATGCCATCCCAATATCATAACACAGAGAAGGTACATCACAGTGGCCTGTGATAAAGATCATGTTTTACAATGCAGTGGTGCTTTCCAAATTGCTTTATGTTTCTGGGGAAAACAATGAATCTGAATGTCGTATCAACACACCAGGCAGCTTTCAGATTAAATGCTCTCACTCATGGCTTAAAACTGTCAAGATTAAATAAGCAGCATTAACAGCAATTTCCCAGTGCTGGGGAATACTGGTTTCATTAACATGATAGTAGTAACTTGAAAAGATTAATTATAAAAAAGCTATTCATAGAAATGATTTTTTAATAGCATATGAATGAATTTATACAAATGAAAAGCAAAATTGTTGCTCTTTTGTGAATTGCCTTTTGAAGAGCAGACGTGCCAGTGGGGTATATGAACACTACATATACTCATAAAAATAAGTTCCAACAGTGTAGTGTTGACAGGGAACCTTTGGAAACCATGGCTACCAGGCTGACTGAAGACAAACAGCAAAAGGTGGATTGAAACTGTGTGGATATAGCAAGCCCACCAACTGCAAAAAACAAATTACAAATTTCTGCAACAGTTGCTGTCTAAGTATCAATGTATCTATCAATGCACATGCTCAGTGCCTAGCAAGCAAGCTCTTCAGGGTCCAAAATGATGAGAGAAGTTAGGAACAGAACTGCAAAAATAGCTTTTTCTTTCTAAGTGTTATAAACTTCATCTCTTTTTCCACATCATTCCTGTGTTTTTCCAAACTTTAACCTTTTCTCTTAGCCTTTGGAAATTCTGATACTTAAGCCTGGCAAAAGATTCCTTTTAGGAAACTTTGTTTTCCCTTCTTTGTTTGATTCATTTATTTTGTTCTTGTATGCATGTGTGTGTTCGAGCTTGCAGGTGGTAAGGTTTTCTCTCCCTCGTTTTCTTTTCTTTTTTTTTTTTTTTTCTTTTTCTCAAACTTTCCTACCAGATTCATTATTCTGCATTAAGCTGCATTGAACTACATTTGTCATCTATTAGTCCTGTTACTGTCTGCATTGTTCCTCATTAATTATTATTCTTCCTAATTTAGAATCACATGAAAATCTTGCTTTCAGAAGCATTATCCAATTCATTTACATGAATAAAATTAGTAGAGGACAGATCACTATTGCTTGCAATGCCAACTCACTAATAACTTCTGTCTGATTTAGGAAGGAACATCTTCGACTTCTTTTGTCCTCGTGCAGAAATTCACTTTTCTGAGTTTCCATGCTGTATTTCTGGTGTATTTTAGAGGTTAACCTTTGAAGGAGAACTTACTCAATAGGTCCATAGCTGGGTCCTGTCACTCATACATACCTGCTGTACTACACCTTTCACTTGTTAAAAAAACCAAAAATTTTCAGACACTTGAAAGCTGTAATGCAGAAGTTGAAGCAAAGAGGAAAGGAATTTCACTGAGTTAGTGAATAGAAGGATTTTTATTTCGTTGGTATCATAAGGTCCATTCATAACATCAAACATCATCCATGTAATTTAAAATCCAGCATTTCCCATCAGTCACTCTTACTTGCTTTACCTGTATTAATGATGTGAAATAATTATTTGCCAGCATGGGAAAGTTGGTAAAATGTGTTGTGTTAGATGAAGAATGTATTGATACTTGAGCTGTTTATTTATACTTTATATAATGTTGACCTGTAAATATTCTACAAATTTCCCAAGCCAAATTTATACTGACTTGTTTCACAGGGTTTGAAACCAAACATATTTTGGTTCTGCTTTCCTTTGGTGCCATGCTGTGTTTTAATTAACTTGGTCACCAAACTTTCAATTTCCTTCTGTGTTGTTTAAATAAGAAACATGTTTACAGCTTTTAAATAGCATAAGTCTTCTGGTGAGTTTACCATATGGTTTGCTCTTCATAGAAGTGTATGATAAAACGAGGCTCCTAAAGAAGGAGGCATTCTCTCCTCCTTTGTCAGGTTCTGGTTCAGAGTCAAATAAATTTTAAATGTAAACATGACAAAGTATTCTACAGTGCTCAAAACGCTATAGGTTTTAAATCTGATCTATATTTTGAGGGCAGTTTTTATCATAGATCTTGCACGAGATGAACTACAAATTATTATTAAAATAAAAAATAATTTCTTGCTCTTTCTAGGAATTTTCTAATGTGATTTAAAAAAAACAAAACAAAACAAAACAAAACAGATTATAAAAGGCTCAAAATTTTGCCTTCTTTATCCAGAGGCAGCCCAGAGGACTTCTGAGTGTGGTTTCATCACTCAAAAGGAGCATTGCACATTGCTACACAAATTTTTTTTTTTTCTTTTTTTTTCAGTTATTACCTACTGCAGTCTCTGGAGTATGTGTGCTTCATGAACATTACAGGCAGCTGTAAAGACACAATACATAGTATAGAAAGAGTACATTAATTTTATTATAAAGCAGATATAACAATGCACTCATGCAAATATATAGGTGTGACTTATGGCTGATAGGAAAGAAATTAGAAATAACTAAATTGATTATCAAACTCAGTGGGGTTCTTTAATAAGTAAATACTTGAGAGTACATAAATGATATTTTCTAATCTGCTTCATAAAAAAAAAATTCTCGTCACAATTACTTTTTTTTTTTTTAAAAAAAAAAGCTCAGTTCAGCTTTTAATGAAGGTCAGACTGTAAAACCCTCACTAAGAAGCACTTCTCCCTTGAGTTCATTTAACCTATGTAGAATCCACAGTCCTATAAACTATCTTGGGCTATATTAGAAAGAGAGGTAGGTTTTATAGCTAGATCTTGATTTCTGTGTGTTTAATTAAGTCTATTTCCAAAGCAGCAAAATTTTTTATTCCTTTTAATAACTTTTATTTACAAGCATTGCTGTGACTAGGTGACATAAACAAACAAGATTTAATCACACAAATACTGAAACATGTCTAAAAAAAGAAGTAAAATATCAGAAAAACAAAAAAAAATACATTCTTAACCTAGTAGTAAATTGGCAATTATGAATTTGATACTCAGGCCAATATTTCATTTTTATTGTTCCTTCTTTGAGCTGAGGGACATACTAAACCATTCTAAAGATAAAACGTTTTCAGTGGTTAATCTCAAGTAACTTCTGAAAGTATAGTTGTTCATTCCCAGTCCAATTCACAAATTATGAAGAAAATCTATTAAAAGGGCAGGCACTTCTGGCAAGGTGTCAGTCATCACTAAAATTCTTTGTCTTTGAAAATAAATGGTGAGCATAAAGGCTGGAGATGCAAGAAACAGGAAAAAGAAAAAAAAAACACAACAACAAAACAAAACAATACAAAACAAAAAAAACACAATAAAAACCAAGAATGGATGTGACTGTTTCTCAGCTCTAGAAAGTAGCAAATGTGAAATACATGGGAGGTTTTACATGGTTTGCATTTTCTGAAACACTAGTAACTTTAGACCAGTGATTTCTCTACACCTCAGATTCTCAGCTGTGAAACAGGAATGTCAGAACTTCTCCAGGAATGCCCCAGAATACTATACTCTTTCTTCAGTCACTGTTTTATTCAGTGAGTGGTTCCACTTGTAGTCTCTATGCACAAAACTCATTAAAAAATGCCTGCTTTTGTGGGTGCCTTAGAGCTTTCTTTTTACTGAAACTCAGAGGGATTAAATATTTGTGGCCTTGCTTGGTATTTCTAATAAGCCCAGTTCTGAGAGAACTGTCATTTAGTGGTTAATGTGTATTTCATGACACAGGTCTCTCCTCCTTAGGAGCATCCTTATTTTGTATCCTAGGAAAACATGGCAAGAGCTTGGGACACATTTTTGAGGATGTCTAGTAAAACTCTGTGTTTCTATCATAACCTGGTCAGAGTAAAATCTATACTGATGTCATGCACTGTTTACCTTTGTAATTCAGGTCAAGGAGTTATTATTCTGGTTTTTTTTTCTGACTGGGTGGGAGCCACTTGGCATTTACCAGAAGTAAAAGCTGGTGTTCCAAAGTAAAAAGGAGCTAAAAGACATGGAACATTCAGTTCAGTCTAAAAAATGCAAGACAACAATAAATAATAAAAAATAGCATTGGAAAAAAGTGTTAATCTATTATATTTTGTTTTCTTTTCTTTTCATTTTAACATTGTCAAAAAATCTCATCTCTGCATTTCCTGAGAATGAAGAAACAAAAAAAAATATTTATCTTTTCTGTGCCTATCATTCACGATGGATCTAACATAGCTTTGTTCCTTTTTAACATATTACTATGCCAAATTATTAATCTCATTCCTTTACATGGATCTGTTTTAATATCATTTTGATTACTCTTCTGTGAACCCTGATAGTAAGAATGGCTGATAAAACATCAGTGGTATAGACTACTGTTTTGACATCATTAAAATAGTTATTAACTGCTGCAGGAATAAAATTAATAAAAAAATGGAAAGCCTATACAGAATTTTTTTAGACACTTTGACCTTTTTCAGAATTATTTGACACTGTTTGCTATTTGTCATCATCAAATAGTTCAGAGAGACATGTTTTGGTATTTTATCTGACAGGAAAGAATACTCTTCTGGTTTTTTTTTTCCTTCTGTTTATAAAAACATAATGGTTTCAATTTTGCTTTGAAGCCTGGATTGCCCTGGTAGTGAGGTCAATTTCAGTTTTCTGAGACCCCTACAAACATAATGAACATGTCTTTTAAAGATAGTTAATACATCTGCTGCCATACAGTATAACAATTTATTCACATTAAATTACATACTTATGTCAGTTTTGCAGTCACTTCATTGTCAGACACCTTCAATATGAAAACTATTTATTCTCTTCTCTCCTTACTTCAGTTCCTGACAGCCTCATTCTTATTACCTGAAAATATGAAGTAGGGAGGTCTGGTTAGATAGGTGCAAAGAAATTATCAGGCTTCAGCTTGACAATGTCCTTATCTGATGTAACAGCACACTCCATTCTCTACTGTTGAACCAACAAAGCAAATTTTTTTTTGTGGTTTTCTGCCTCTGATACTTGAGATTTGCTTTTGCTTTTTGAAGCATAAGTCTGAAACTGGTGATTGGATCCTCCCACAGAGCCCCTCTTTTACAGTTTGAATGAGTCCTATTTGGGTGCTGTGCAGTCTGCAAGGATTTTGACCCTACTTGCCCCTAAATATTTGAATCCCTGTTGAAATTAGAATCTGACATATTACTTATGGATGATATAATAAAATGAACAGCCTCTCATTTCTATGGGCAAATAATACCCTCTCCCAGTCTCAATCTAAATCAAACTGCAGAGTCACCAATAAAAGTAAGTCATGACTCACAAAGTTAAGTTCTTTTGCATTAATCTTAAACTCTTTAGGAGTTATTGGAGTCTCACATCATTAAAACTAATGTCAGTGGTATAGTCTGCAGTAACTATTAAATTTACAGCTGGAAGATAAGACTCATATAAAAGAAACATTACTTTACAACCATACTAAAGATGAAAATATGTAGATACTGTTTACATTGCACAGATGAGGCAGGTTTACAGGGAAACCCTTAATGCTGTAGGAAATCTATTGTGTAAATAGTCTGCTTTTTTTTTTTGCATTTTTTGTCAAATAATTCTGGAAGAGGCCTAATTACATAAAAATATCTTTTGTATAGACCTCCAATATTTTTACTCATTTTATTAGCACTTCTTGCAGCAGTTAATAAATACTGCATACTTTCATTTAATAGTGTACAGCATATTTAACTGTGTTCTACCAAATAAAATGAAGCCAAATTACAGCAAGTATAAAATCAGATCTAGGTCCATCAACAAAGTATAGGTAACAAGGCATTGTCCATGAATTTACTGTGGCTTAAGGACTATACCAGTCTGAGGAAGGAAAAAATCCATCTGGGAACATCTGGAGGCTACCATCTGAAATGCAGTGGAAGAAAGGCTGCCTGAGAACCTTGCCTACCTGTTAGATCTAGAGCATGCTTAATTATTCTCTCAGCAACCAAAGAGGCATTTTTACTAGGGACTTTAAAAAAAATATATTACAGAGGAAGAGGCAAAAAGGATTTTACTCTGGTTCTTGACATGTCCTGCCTCGCTTAGGAGGAATGTTCTCCATGTGGGCTGACTGGAAGCAACTGCTCCAAAGGTTTTTCACCTGCCTCTTTTAGTCCTTGTAACTCAGGAGAGGGCCAAGAGGGGGTGGTGAAAAGAAGCATTTTTTACATTAATTGCAATGTCTCAGCTGTCAGCAAGCAAGGCTGGAGCATTAAACTTATAAATTAGAGGTAAGCTTTTGTGCCTTTCAGTCACTGTCCCAGAAATCTGAGGCTGGATTTCATCTACTCTTTCACCAAACATTTTGTTGGTTTTTTTTTAATTTCTGGTGGAATATTTATGAAGATACACTATTTGTTTAAATTTATATTGGTCAGAAATTAATCTGAATTTATTAGGTTTAGTGATGATTTTTCAGATAACTGGTACAGTACATATACTATATATGAAAAAAGTAGAATCAAAACCACTTGAGAGATTTTTTAAGGAAAATTTTTAATATTTTCTAGTAAAATTTTTTCAACTAAAAATTCAATTGTTCATTTGAGACTTGAAATGTTTAAATGCACACAAAAATTTCATTAAAATTCTAGATATGCTCTGTGACTAAGAAAAAATCAACCAATCAAATACAACCTGATTAGCAGTACTTATTTCAGATTAAACAAATATTTTGTTTAATTTAAACCATTCTAATTTAAAAAAGTAAAATAATTATCAGTCAACAAAACAAAAAAAATTAGAATTAGGTTTAAGGAGACTTTGAGGTAGAAAAGTGCTTTGAGGTGGATAGGAAAACCATTAAGATAAAATGAGGAAAGCTTTTATTCACATAGGATGAATGTTACTTAGTTAATGAGGCTTTTAAGTTTTGCTCTAGAGGCAAAGAAAATCCAATCTTCGCAACAACTGCCTTTCAATTTTTATCTAGTGCTTAAAACAAACATCATATCATAAGCCACTGTAAAACACAGAAAAGACTATTTTTTCTTTCTTATAATTTTTTGAAGGCAGCATTTGAAATTAATAACAAAATCACAGAAATTTTTGGGTTGCAAGAGACCTCTGGAAATCATTGAGTTCAACCCCCCTGCCAAGGCAGGGTCACCTAGAGCAGGTTGCACAGAAACAGGTCCAGATGGGTTTTGAACATCTCCAGAGAGGGAGATTCCATGACCTCCCTGTGCAGCCTGTTCCAGTTCTCTGCTGCCCCCAGGGTAAAGTTCTTACTTGTGTTGAGGTAAAACTCCTTGTGTTTTAATTTCTGGCCATTGCTCCTCATCCTGTTGCTGGGCACCACTGAAAAGAGCCTGGCACTATTCTCTTGGCACTTGTCTTGGAGATATTTATATGCAGTGACAAGATTCCCTCTCAGTCTTCTCCAGACTAAACCAGCCCAGTTCTCTCAGCCCCTCCCCATAAGAGAGATTCTCCAGTCTCTTAATCATCTTCATCACCTTTGTGCCTTTCACTGGATCCTCTCCAGTAGCTCCCTGTCTCTTTTGTACTGAGGACAGAGCAGGACACCACTCCAGGTGTGACCTCAGCAGGGATGATTAGAGGGAGAGATCACCTCCCTTAACCTGCTGGCCACACTCTTCCTCATGCACCCCAGGGCAGTGCTGGCCCTCCAGGCCACGTGGGCACACTGCTGGTTCATAGAACACTACAGGCTTGACAAAACATTTATTTTACATCCAAATGTTCAGTCTAGGGAGCATTCTCTTGAAAGATGTGATTCAATGTAGCTATGCAATAGATACCAGGAATTTTTTACAAATCTGATGACACTAAGCAAGTGCAGAAACAAATAAAAAACTCTTTTAAAGAAGCCTTCATGTTATATAAACATTGGAATGACCAGAAAATCTACCAAATTAAAACAATTCCTTTTCCTTTTATAGCTTTGCTATTGCATAAAAAAATAATAGTCTACTAAATTGGCAATAATTTATTGAGAATTGCTTCATAAAGCACTGTGTCCTCAGTGAAGTCGTTAAAGGAAAGCTAAAACAATTTTTTATTTTAACTTTCTTGTTTTGAGGCCAAACCATTCCTATTATTCTTTCAATTATGAGATTTTCTGACTTGCTTACTTTTACTGGAAAGCTGCCATTAATTTAATTGCAGTTTAAAAATTAATCAGGAGATATAAACTTATTTCTGTTAGTTGAACAGAACATGCATATCTACTTGTTTTAAGTATCTATGTGTTCTGCAAGGACCCGTGTAACCATATTTACTTCACATCACACAAAACTGGGCATACTCACATTTTCTAATACAAAGCTCACTACCAAAGTTATGTGTCTTATGCTTCTGAAGAGAGTTTTAGTATTACATCAAGTTACTCTGGAAAAATGTTTTTTCATGTGAAATGGGGCTAAGTTTATTTAAAAATATGGTGGAATACATGGTAGGTCATAGACTAAATTTTATTAGTTGTTATTGTCAGTAGATATGGACTCAGGTCCTGTCTATAAATATGTTATATCCATCACTTTCCCAAGTTTAAAAGCCAAATGTCTCAACCAATTAAAGTTTCAAAATGATAGTTAAGTTCTCTTGGTTAGTTTTAGATGTAGACATTGAGGTCTAATAGAAAAAATATATTTTCAGCATAGTTATCTGTTATTTTACTTTTACTTTTATACGAAGGTTATGATCAAGGAGGGAGTACAAGAGAGTACAAAGAGTCCAATACTACATTTGGCTTTCAAAGTCCTATTAGTTTAAAAAAAAAGAAAAATCCTAATTTTTTCATATTCCCTGTCTCATAGACCATATAACTGAAATTTTATTTGGCTCAGTAGGGGGGTATTTGTCTTAAAATGGAATAAAACTCAAAGTGATTGTGTAATAAGAAAGTTAAATATTTCATTAGATATTTTAAATGGATCTATAAAGCTCTTATAAGATTAGCTAGCCTTATGTATATATTAGATCATATACATATGCTTAAGCTAACCAGAAATGGGAATTATCCCAAATTGATTACTATAAAATTATTTAAGGAGGATATTTTGCTTTCTTTGTTGATAGGAATAAGGAATGCAGAGGCCTTTAAAAGACAACTGTTCTTTTTATTTCTAAAGTAGATTTTTAGGCCTCTTAGAAACTACAAGAGAAGGGAGCAAGCAGTTATTCAAAACATTAATTTTTCTCAACCTACTCGTTCATGGAAATGTGTAATAGGAAAAAGCAAACTTTAAGGAGCTAAAGGACACAGTAAAATTCAAGCCATACAGCACTGCATTTTCCTGAGCTGAGAGGAAACTAAAAAGAACAGAGTACATGGAGCAATGACAGTGTTTGGTACTAGTTGACAATGACATGCAGAGCATCCTAAGCAATAGTGTTTATCTCACAGAGCATCTGAATTATTCATAGATTCCAACAGTAGAATAAATTTATTGTCTCCTATAAGAGATATAAGAGGTTGATAAACTGCTTTTCTGACCTTGAAGAACTTTGTTGGCACATTAAGGGACTTTGATACATAGCAAGGTGCAGACACTCACTATGATTTGTTAGGTGCATTCTGCTGGGACTGCACTATCAGGTGAATTGAAAACAAAAAACCTCTCTCAAGAAAGTAGCGTGAAAAAAAAGAGCCAGTGGATTCTCTCCCACTGTCTCTGTGGCACTGATGACCAAAAATGAACAAGGAGGGGATTTTAAACATTGTTTTTTTAAACTACTAACCTGGGGAGAAGGGAAGATGGAATATTTTCTTCTCTTTTGTTTCTTGCAGTCTGCATACCTTCCACTGTGGTACAAGTTATTATGACCCATCTTGCTTTGCCCACAATTTTTTGTTCTGTAGCACACACTGGGATTCCAACACATGATGGCAGGGCCTCAGGTATTTCAGAGCTAAGATCCTACTGGTATTGAATGAAAGACAAGTTTCTCTACTATAGTACAAATACCCTTCAAGTGAGGAGAATAGGAAAAATTTGAACAAGGTAAAAAATTGTAGCACAATAGAAATGTTTCTTTCCATGGATAAGGAGAAAGAGTGGCATTAATTACTGGCAACACAGGTTGTTTCAGAGTAATTATTGTAATATCCTCTCTTCCATCTCTATGTATTTAGCACACTAGCTTAATACCAGGATTCTTTCATTTTCTCCTGCTTGTATAGGCCAATGCACCTTACAGAAGTGGCTAAATTACCTGTTTTTCCCAACCTTGGGGACTCAAAAGTTGTAACTGCAGAGGCAGAGCACACAGGGCCTCCAGAGATCAGCAGTTTGCCTCACAAAACTGCCATCTGTAACTCTGAATAATTAAATATAACTGATAATCAATCAGGAGCATATGGTTAGCATAACAGAAATTGAACTGTCGCTGAAGTCAGGGAAAAAGCTGCTTCACTGAGGATTAGGAAGATTGGATTTTGGTTACCTGCACACTATATTGCATGTGAATAAAAAGAGGATTTTAGTTCCAGTATAAGTAGTCTATTAATCCTAATAAATGCAACCATTTTTCCTACAGAAACATTTAACATGAGTTTAGTGCTTTTACCTCATTCTAATACTCCTGTCATAAAATAGCACAAAAATAATGTACCATCTTAAAAGAAAACCACAGGGCTGTCTTGTATAAGCTATTGAGAAAGATTTATTGTTTTCAGCTCAGAAACAGCAAGAAAAACATAAGAAGGTTAAGGGCTGAACTGTGATCACCTAGCTCAAGCAAATGAAAGCAAAGCAGGCAAAACAATCCTGCTTCTGTGGCTTGTGAGAAACCAGTTGGATAAACATGAGCAAAACAGTGATGCTTCCTCTAAGACAACATATTTTAAATAAGCAGCTGTCCCTTCCTTTGCAAGAAGTTGCTTTAGTTCTACCAGCCACTGGCAACTTCTGGGACACCTCTGCCTTATTGCTTCTAACTCAGAAAGATGCAGTTTTGTCCATGACGTACTTCCATCTTCCTGCTTTATTTAGGAGGTGCCTACCTGGACTGGAAGAAATTACTCATCTTCAAGATCACCATCGGGAGTCCATACTTGAAATCACACTATTGTTCTAAAAGATGGGAAGTGTACATGGCTGGAAAATCACCCTACAGGCAACTAATAAGGACCAATATGTTATTTATGTGTGCAAACACACCCCTCCACACACACTCCATAAGATGGGGGATGTCTGTGGACACAGTCCTGGTAATACTGCATGCCTGAGCCTGCAGCGACTTGAAGTGCCAAAGGGCTAGTTATGTATGCCTCTGGTGATGAATAATCAGCAAGGGATTGACAGTAAGCATAGGTAATTTTGATTGAATAAACTCTCTGAGTTCATATGGACAATTCAGAAGCCTATTATACTTGTTTAATGAACATGAGTAGAGTAATAGAGATCATTCATTAATTCACTACATTAATTGAAGCCAGTATTGTTACCTTTCGTCTTTGTTTAATTCTGCCATTATCTGACCCAGCTTTATATTGTTGATATATTTAATACTGTGTGAACTGTTTCATGTTGACTTTTTGATGTATTATAAAAAATTCAGTGCAATTTTATTAAGAACAGGACTGAAGTGGGATAAACAGTACCTCCATCTCTAGTGCTATCTATATTTTAATTTTCAGTGTAAAATGTTCTGCCTGACCTTTTAGAAAGCTCTATTACATTAAATTAGGATGCTTTATTTCAAACAGTCAATGTTCATACTGGCATTTCTAATAAACCTTGGAAAAGGAAAATATTTATAATTTAAGCTTGTCCATCATCAGATTCATATTACAATTGCAGACATTAAATGTAAAAGAATATATATATTTTGGGTAAAAGCAAGAAAAATGGCTTGTGTGACTTTGAAACTTTTCACCAGGTAAAATGAATGGGGGTTTTGAGCCATTAAGATAATTTTTAAGTTTCTTTCCTTCTCTGACACTTTTGATTCCAAATCTAAACTTTGGTGGCTACTGGGATAGTATGTGAATTTGCTCATTTATTCATTTTTGGATAGTCCCAAGCCCTGTCTTTACTTTAGCTGAAAAGACTGATGGCATGTTAACACTTCTGAGGTTATTTGTTCTTAAGTACATCTTCTAGGTTATATGTCATAATGACAAGCAGCCAGCATTGTAGGTGCCAGAAACATTACAGCCCTGTAGCAGGGTTACAGTTCATAGACTAAATCAGCTCAGAAGATGTATGGGTGGTCCAATGATTGCTGAGTGCTCAGTCCAGGAGTTTAAAAGAAAGAATCAATGAGCCGCAACTGTGTAAAATAGGGGTCAAATATGTACAGCTGAGGCTCCACATATATCAGGCAGGGCTGTGTTTTATCTTCTGGTGTGTAACATTTGTTACTGAAATGTGGCTCAGAAACACTCTATTAAAAGTAGATTGGTATTAATTAATTATGATTACTGTCTCCCCTAGAAGACAGCAGGATAGCAATGTAGTTCTGATCCACCTACAGCATATTGCTATCTGTCTCAAAATCTAAGTACCAATTCAAAATTACGAAGGAGATATTCGATCAAAACTCTCTCCTCCACTGACTGCCCTTTGGTTTTGTATCAGTGATTTTGCTGCCAGCACAATCTGCTCCACCAGTCATAGCTTCCTTGCTTCTTTATCTGCATGACTTTGTGTTCCAGTGGACAGTTGAATCTATTCCAGGTCTTTATAACTATTTCTGGATTCATAAATAATATTCTTTCTCTGGTACTGATCCAGTTTCTTTGATGTGAAAAGAGGGCTTGTACTGAGTTAGCAAAACAAAATCTAAAATTCTTGCGGGCTGGTGAGAATTCAGAGCCTCGTCAAGTCAAACAAACTTAGTTTACCTCCAACACAGAAAACAAGTTTGGAGAAAAAAGATGTCACTTAAAACATTAAAATACCTAACTTTTACAGTCTGAAAGCTCCTGCCTTTATAGGTACAAGTCTATAAGGATTCTTACAGTGGTGATCCCCCTGTGGGTTTCCATCCTCCACTTCTGAAGCAACCTAAACTGTTTCAGAGTCTTTAACACTGAGTTGCTATTTTTCCTTCCCTAGACCGGGGATGATTTCAGAGAGGAATTTGATCTCAGATCTACTTTCCAAACATAGAAGCCATAGCTTGTATCATTAATACACTTCTGAGGCAGAATATAGATTTCCTTTGCAATGGTTCTCCTGAGCGGGTAGTGGTGAGGGTGCTTTGAGGATGCACAACTGCTACAATGAAATTGAGGTTTCTGAACCAGTGTTTGGGAAATTGAGATAAGAAGAACTTTAACCTAAGAAATGGAGAGAAAGAAGTTGTGAAATGTTAGTGTACTAGCTACTTTGAGTTTTAGCAAGAAAAAGAAAACACAGATAAACATGAATCTAGAAGTAAATATAAACAGAACTGTTGAGGAAGGAAAAAAGCAGCTGGGAGGTACTGATATTAATAAGAGAAATAGTAAATATAGAAAGGATAATTTTGAAAATTTTATATTTAATCTTGTAAGAGAATTGGATATGGCCATCAATGCTGCTGTAGTCAATTCAAAAGCAGGATGGTAGAACATATAAAAGAGAGGATGTCCCTAAACACTTCAAGGGATAGGACAGTCACAGCTTCTCCAGGCAGCATAATTTCATGAAGATAACTTTCTTTGTTATATGATCACTATAAAAGGGACTAGATGCCCAAGTCTTCTAGCTCTATATTTAATGTTTAGTTGAAAGAGAGAGAACTTTCTTGGCATATTAAAGAGATATTTTTGCTTAATTTTTGTTTTTTAAAATTTTCCTTTTGTTTAATTTATAAGCAAGTTCTGTAATCAGTCAAAAGCATAGACTATTTTGTTGAAGCTTCTTTTTATTAAATCCAATTAAAGAACCTGTCAACAACTAAGTCTCAAAACATTCAGTATTCTTTTTCCTTTCCTTTATAATAGGTGACAAACTTATGTAGGTGGAATAGATTTTGTTCTGTTTTTTAGTGTTTGTAGAAAAAAATCCAATAAATTCAATGTACTGCAATATGAAGAAATACAAATAGAAGTATTAGGATGTGGGCTTATCCAAGCCCTAAAAATTGAAAACAAACAAAAAAAATTCCTGGTTATTAAGGCTAACTGTTGCTATGCAAGTTTTCAGCAGACTATTTTGAGTGCCCACCTTGCTTTCACTAACAGTATTAGTTCTGTACTCAGTGCTTGAAAGCTTTATTATTATTCACAACATCGGAATGTGTGGCAGGAAATGTACCTTTTCACCCACATTAAATTCTGTTCTAGGATCAGGTGGGTGCCCAGTTGATGGAGGATACAGAGAAGACACAGTTACTGAATGTCCTTTTTGCTTCAGTCTTTGCTGCTAAGATCAGTCTTCAGCAATTACAGGCCCCGGAGGCAAGTTTGCTAATGATAGAAAGCTGGGAGGAGTGATCCAAAGGCTGTGCTCCTGTTCAGGGAGATCTGGACAGGTTGGATGGAGAGTTGGGCAGAGAGGAAGTTAATGCAGTTCAGCAAACAGACCCTGTACCTGGGGAGGAATAACCCCAGGCACAGGCTGGGGGATGACCTGCTGGAAAGTAGGTGGAGAAGGAGCTGGAGATTCTGGTGGACAAGTAAGCCACGAGCCCGCAGTGCCCATGTGGCCAAGGAGACCAGCAGTGTTCTGGGGTGCATGAGGAAGAGCATTGCCAGCAGGCTGAGGAAGATGATCCTGTCCCTCTGTCTGGAGTGCTGTGTCCAGCTCGGGGATCCTCAGTACGAGAAAGGCAGTGAGCAACAACCCATCAGAGTGGGTCCATTGGAGGGTTAGGAAGATGATGAGGCTTTGGAGCATCTCTCTTATGAGGGAAGGTTGAAGGAGCTGGGGTGTTTAGTCTGGAGAAGAGAAGACTGAGAGGAGGCCTCATCATTGTACTCAAATATTTAAAAGTGGTTGTCAAGGGGATGAGGCCACTCTTTTCAGTGGTTCCCAGTGACAGGATAAGGGGTAATGGTTACAAACAGAAACACAGAAATTTCTATCTAAATATGAAGAAAATCTTATTGTGAGGGTGACTGAAAAGCGTTGGAACAGGCTACTCAGAGAGATTGTAGAGTCTCATTCCCTGGAGACTTCAAAACTCACTAATCCTGCTCTAGGTGAATCTGCTTTCCCAGGGAGTTGGGCTAGATAATCTTCAGAGGTCCCTTCCAACCCCAACCATTGTGTGATTGTGACTTCATTCCACTAGGTCTGGAATATAATTTTGAAATATTGGATCTAGATTGGATGGGCCTTGAGGCTTAAAAAAAGAAGTGCATAGATAATAGCTCTTCCATTAGACTCTTTTATCACTCATTTTTTTACTTTAGCTACTAAGGACATTTTATTAATATGTAGCTTTCAGCATGACATAGAAAACCACTATGAACTTTAACACGGGGTAAACAGTCTTTCAGATACAAAAATAAAATATAAAAAAAAGCTTTTTTATTAAGCCAGAAAAGACAGCCAAACAGGTCACTAAATGTCAACATTGTTATGCTATTTCAATGTGATTATGCCTTCTGCCAAGAAGGAAGTATTTTAAGTGACCAGGTGATCAAGCTTTCAACCATGAAAGAAATGCTTTTCATTTTGCTGGTATAGCTCAAAAATGTAATCTCCTGTGAGAGAGCCTCACAAGAAATGTTTTAATTAGTGAGCGATGAATCTCAAATGTTTAGTGAGACTTTTAGTACTGTTCCTATTTGACAAATGGATATTCAGATAGAGCTGGTTTGATTCATCACACATAGCTAATTGTTGAACAGCTAACCCCTCAGTCTATGCTAGTAATTTAGCCTCCATCTGTAGCACATCAAGATAGAAGGACATTCCTTCCAGAGAAAAGTTTATTTTCACTGCTCTAAATACGTGCTTTTTGATAAAAAGCTTCTGGAGATGCTTTCCTCTCTCTCAGTAGACTAGAAGAAACACAGACCTAAATTACTCAGTTCAGATTACACGCCTGACAAGATGGCTGTCAGTAGGTGGAACTCTCCCAGGAAAACCAAATTCAGAGTTTGTACGTTATTTAATTTCGAGTAAAATCAATAGATGACAATAAAATGAAATAGGCCAGGATAGTTTCTTAACAAAGTCCTGCCTAGAACAGCAGTGAAGATACAAGGCTGCTTAGGCATGTGAAAATGGACCTCTTCAGGCCAGAACTGGCAATCTAATAGCCACAGCACTTCCTCTGTGGACTTCCTAATAGAAATCATACAGATCTAGATGAGGAAAACAAAAATGATAGTACAGCTTTCTTTTTCATCTGACTGAGAAAGAGATCTTTTGAAAAACTGTCAAAAGCTAAACCTTTCTCCATAAATTCATCTGGATTCATCATGGCATTTGAGTATATGATGTTTTGAAGTGTACATGAAGCTCATTGTCTCTGACTGGGTATGGACCACAGTGAGCTCCATTTGAATTAACCCTCATAATGAATTATATTTTTGTATAAGATAATAAAAGCAATGCAGAGGTGCAGAGGTACTCAAAAGAAAATTTGCTTAGGAAAACGATTGATATTTTCTTACAGCAAGTAAACCAAATACTACTGTTTTCTTTCACTTGTTACAGAGAATTCGCCATTTCTGCCTTTAGCCGTAGCAGTTGTGTTGCTGTAAGCTGTTAGTTTCTGACAGTTATTCAGTCCTGTTCCCAGCTGAAGCAATTATTTCAGCATGGGAGCAAGACTGAACCCAGCTGCTTAAATTCCTTCAATTTTCACTTAGTCTTAATGCTCACAAATTTCCACTGTTGCAATATAGAAGCACACAATTTATTAAAATATTTTTGAGCTGGATCTTTGATAAGGACCTTGGAATCTGTCTCAAGGATATTCAAGCTTAATGTAAGGCATTCAGCCCAACAGGCCAGAAGTTAAACAAAGGAGTCAAACTAATTTTAATGAAATCTACACAAAACCTTTCAGATCCCAAACAAAGATACTAATTTAAAGGCCTGCTTTTCTGATAACTCACAGACACACTGATCTTGTTCTGCTTTCTCAAAGACATTGAAAATTAAATTGCTTTTGCTCAGTTTAAGTATTGAATCACATTTTATGCTTAGCAGAAGCTAGAACTTGATCACAAGAGCTCATTTAATATAAAAGACATAAGAAAGAGGCATGAGCTCCTATACTCTAAAATGCTTTATAATATAGTCCAATTAAAAAAGTTAGGTTTTATGGGACAAAGAATTTTTTTTATGCAAGGCAGTAGGGGTGAGCAAAGATCACTGGACCCTGCATTTCTTCTTACGTGGCCCTAAAAATCATGCTTTTTGGTTATGCACACTTAAGGTGGGAAATCATAGTTCTGACTGATAGGAAAGTAGAGGACTTGAATTTGTTTCCACACTCACTCAGAAAGAGGGATTTAGAGCAAAGAGAGTAAGGATTAGCGAGGTCTGAGGGGTGTGATAGAGGGAAGGACAGTCAGTGGTTCTGTCAGAGTCCCAGTGCCTGGGCATCTCAGCAGGCCCAGAGACCTTGTCCTTGGCAGAAGGATATCACCAGCAAGTTCATATAAATCCACTGTCTGCACTCTGGGGCACATCTGATGTGTGAACTGCATTTTGCAGAAAATAGCAATGTGATCAATTCCTCCAATTCCCTCAATTTCCTCTGCTGCAATTGCTGCATTTACAACTGTACATTCTGGTAACAAAGTAAACATAAATGCTTGCATGCAGGCTAGTAGAAAAGACAACAGTGGTAGCAACAGGCAGGCATTCACAAAAAAATGCACAACAAAGGGAAGTTAATAAGCTAGCCTGAAGACATGGAATTAAGGAATCACTATCATAGTGTCCCAAGAGGAACTCACAGAGGTGTCTCTGCTACTCATTTTCTGAAGTAGAAGGAACAAGTAATTTCTAATCCCTCTATTGACTGCCATCTAGGGGCCCTAAGAATTTTATAGTGCATATCTTTTGTGCCATCAGCTGTCTTACTTTGTGTGTAGGGAATATAGAGAGGAAATTTTCCTTTTCTGTCACCTTAATGGTCATTGATCCAGCAGATGTCCGAGGCAGAAGCCTTGTAATTGTAAAGGTTACCCTAGATAATAAATTTTAAAAAATAGAAGCTGGAGCACTTATTTAGAATTTTCACTTACTTTGCAACCAGTGTACAAAGTAAAACCATAAAATAGATGTGATAAGTATCACCCATGACTTTACACAGTAAATTTAACCTACTGAGACATTAACAGTCAAAGAAAAGGATGGATTTTCCTGAGCTCTGAACACTCTCTGCTTCCTCTGACATAGCCACAATTTCTGGATAATTTCTACTTCAGAAAATAATTTCTTGTATTTTGATGTAGTTTTCACTCACTGCACTTTGAAACACCACAGCACTCACTCATGGAAAAAAAAGAGGCTTGGTTGTCATTTCACACTTTTCACGTTAATGACACCAAATTTTTTTAGAGAGGATGCCAGACTCTTTTGGAAAACAAGAAATATTTCCACCTGTTTTCTGAAGATTATTGAGATTATTATCAGATCACTGAGCTACTCCAGGAAAAATTTCCCTAGTCATTAAAAGGACAGTACTGTGCAGAGGAATTATTTAATTTTTTGTCTCCAGTGTGATATATATACAGTCCACTCATATACCTGGGAATCCTGTATATAGTTTTCTTTCTCTTAAGAAAAGGTCTGCCTTTCTGTCATGAATTATAAACTCCAAGTTATCAACAAATTAAGGAAGTTACATTTTTACAATGGAACTAAAAAAAATCAGAGTAACCTTTTTTGTGCATTCAGAGGCTATGTTTGAGAGTGCACAATTAGTTTTAGATAAACAGTATAGCGTTACAATGCTAAAAACCTTGTTATATCTAAATATCTGATATCAAAATATCTAGGGTTTTTTTTTTGCCCTTCCCTTTTCTTTCTTTTTTCTTTTTAGATGTTACACAGGATTTAGTTTTAATTGGTTGTTACATTGCAGTTCTACTGTGGCCACCCAGAGATCTTTGCAAATAATGTTACAGTACAATGTTGCATTCATTTCAGTCAGGAAATACAATTTTAATGGTGGTTGCTTATTTGTTTTGAGGGAAAATTAAGCGAGAAAAAAGTGCAAAGAAAACAGTGATAGTTTTTTAAAGATCTCATTAAAGAATAAGCATCTTATATTCTACCTATCTCTCCGATATAGAAAACAACATATTTTAGGCAAAAGACTTACCTTTACTTCAAGTCCTTCCTTTCCTGACTAATTAATGTTCCCAAATATGGGGTCGAAATTTACAGGAAAAAAATCAATCAAGACCTATATATGCCTCAAATATCACCATATTCATAAAGAAATTCTGGGTGTAAAAAAATAGCTTTGTTTTTCCCTTGTGATTCTCAGCTTTGACCCAGACAGGGAATGATAGAGGGAGAAAAATGGTATCTTCATTCCTGGAATTAGTGCAGCCCAGAAGATACTGAACTTAATTCTATTACTTTCAATCTTTTACTTCAAAGTCTGTAAAACCAATGGAGCAATTCATATAGTAAAGGGAAAATTTACTGTGAATGAAAATGACAAAATCTGGTGCTCAGAACTGAGTAGCTGTAAGTAAGGCTGTACAAGACATAATGCACTGCTTGAAGCCTTTCTTCAGTGAGTTTTTAATGTAGGTGCCAAATGGTACAAAAATTTTTCAGTCTGAGAACACAGAATAAAGATTGTGAAACTTTAAGTCACATTACAGTACAAGGATTCTGCACTCAAAATATCTTGTGCTGTGTATACAAATACCAGAATAAAAACAAAACAGTCACATATTTTTATAATTTCTGAGCAACAGCTGACTGTTTTGGTGTCTCATATTATTGCCTAAAGTCAACTATTTTCCTAAAACAGTCACAATGTGGACAAAGAGAAATCTTTCTCTACGGTATTAGAATGGAACAAATAATGAGTATGTCCTAGCAGGGTTACAACTTATGCCTATTGAGGTGAGACACTGAAGTTTCCATCTACAGCTTTCTACCAGAAAATGAAGGTAATTATACTTTTTAACACTATCCTGCTAGACTTTTCAATACTGAAAATATTTTACATTATGTATCTGTATCTGGGTGAGTGAAAATGGCACAAGGAGCACACAAACACGTAAACAATAATAATCTTAAACAATAGTGATCTTAAAACAATATTCAGTATAAAGCTCATTCAGGACACCACCAAGTTAAATTACAAACATATGTGACTACTAGTGCTTCACTTTTAAGGGCTAGAGGTACCTTAGGTGCGTGGATAGCTGTCATAACCATGCCTGCTCCCCCATAACAAATGTGTCAAAATTATAATTCTTTTGACTTGCCTTATAAGCAACTCTTTGTGCTTATGTATAGGAGAGAAGAATTAGCAGACAAACTTCATTCAGACTAGGTGAAAAGGCAGTGCTCACAGTCCGGTGAGTTGGGCAAGCAACAAATAGCCCTTCCCTTGAGGACCTGCTGACAAGTTACACTGTGTTTGCTTTTCTGCACCATTTCACTTAAATAAAACTTAAAGCAGGTGATTTAGTTCCTTAAGAGAGTCTCAGAGAGAAAGATTATTCTGGCAGGTGGTCCTTGTTGCCAGCATGCTTGATTGGTACAGTAAACCTATTCATTTATATTCGTGGATAACTTTCCAGTTTCACCCTCCCTAGAGTACTGCTCTTTCAAGCACCACTTTTACACCCTCTTATGTAGATGAAATTCAGGCTGCCTAGGACTCCTTTTGCATTCTTGTGTTTAATTTTAACTATACAGTAAATACGTGGATAGGATTCTACCCAATAATGAAAGCAAATATTCTACTCTCAGCTGCCTTAAGTGTTCTTCAACATCCACAAAAGGGAGCAGATGGGCCTATTTGCTTATTTGTTTTAAAGAGAGGCAGAAAGCAATAGAGGTTTTGTGATATTTTAGCCTGTGTTTTATGGGGCATTGGGGTACAGATGCTCTGAGTAAAGATTGCCTCAGATTTCTCTACCACATAAACTGCTTGTTCTTGTTTAAGGCAATACTTCCACTTGTGGATTTTTTCTTTTCCAGTAAGAAATATTTCCAGATGATTCCTTGCACTGTTCCCCAGCCAATGTTTCATGTTTCAAGAAATGTCTTGTCTGTGGATTGCTAATCCCTTAAAGCCTCTGATATACATTCTGTGTTTGCCAAAGCTGCTTGCTTTGGGTCAGTGCTCTCTCACTCATAATTGCAATGAAAAACCCCAATCTCTTTGAGACATCAAGACACCTTAATAGAGAAATAAAAGAGTTAAAACTCAAATATGTGACTGATTGCACTGGACTAAGTATGCTACCCAGAGGCTGTCAAAGATTGAGCTCTACTCTGGACTCTGCTTCTTGTTTGCTGTGTTTTGGTTTATATAGTGATATTAATATTCCTGTCTCCAGAATAAAGAAATTATTGGGGATTTACTTTCAGCTAAACTGTAGAATTGCAGTTCTTTTTGCTGACACAGCAGAAGATGCTTGCAGAAAAAATAAAATAGAATTATTCTGACAATGAAAATACCAGCTGCTATTTTTTTTATCCTAGATCTATTTAAATATAGAATAACTTTTTTATTTTTCTGAAGTACTCTGTTTTCTCCATCAAGTCCATTATTGAAGATCAAAGGCTAAACAACCAGTAAAGGCAAAATAGTGGTATCTGTCTGCCTAAACTTAAATGTGTATTTAACTCACAGCCAGATTTTAAGGGGGTTTAAGAGAGTTAGACACATAAACTTAGTTGTTATTCATCTATCGCCTTGCACCATCCTTTTTGCACAGAATTTCCTTAACTATAATAAAGCTTTTCTGTCTGAAATTAAGCATATCTCACTTGACATGCTTATATGTGGTATACAAACACCTGTGGGGAACTATAAATCAAAGCAAAATTCCCAAGTGCTGAAGACAGTAAATGCTCTCTTATCTCTTTCTTGATAAAAATGTCACCCTCATATTCATTATCCATTCTTTTCTTACTCACTTGTGAAAGACAGGAAGTCTTCAGCATTCAGGGATAGTCAGGAAGCCTTGAGCCTGGAGATCAAAAATAAAGATGAAGGAGGAATGGATAAAAATGAGGGCATTTTCTCATGAGAGAAAATTAATGAAATTGGGACGAAAAACAAGTAACAAACGAAGATTTTTTTATATAAAATATTTATTTTTTACCTTTTTTATTGATAACACAAGTTTTTGTGATAAAAAGAAGACTTTCTAGATTTCTGTTTTGTCAAAAATATACAGATAAGTTTCTCTGGCATGCATAATTTTGTATCTAAATGAAGAATTTTCATTTGAAATTAACTTCTACATTGCAAAGAATTTTTATACAAAATTTTCTATCAGTAATGAATCATAGATACACTGTATCTTTCTGTACTTTCTGCTCCAAGTTTTTTCCCGTGTGGTGAAATATTCATTGCCACCATTTTAGTTGATATCTCAGTGGGTTACTTGCCCAGTGTCAGGCAGGAGACATGAGGCAGAGCCAGCAAGAGCATTTTTCCCAGTCCCACATTTGGTAAGTTTATTTTCTTCCCTCTGATTTTATTAACTTAATTTCTCTAGCAATCTTCTTCTGGGTCAGCAATACCTCTAAATGAACAATGGTAACCTCAGAGATCTTTGCCCATACTCCCACAAAAATTTCTTGATTACTGTTTCCAGCAGACAAAAAAAACCTATTTCCTGATTAGCCAGAACTTAAAGCAGAATCTTGCTTGTCATAAGATAGACAAGACATCTGAAGAACAGGCTGTTCTCTGGCTGTCAGTGTGACTGCTTGTGTTTTCTCTTTATTTAGACCTCATGTACGCACCCGTCCAAGCAGATGATGGAATAGTTATTTACCAGAAAATTGAAAGAAAGGCGTGATGTTACCATAGGAAAATAGGGTTCAATGATTCCACTCAGAGCAGAGCATTACAGCGGTCACCAAGGCAAAATCCTGAGCTCTGGTGTGATCTTCTGTAAGCTGTGACAAAGCCACAAGTAATGGCTGTGTCAGTGGGGAGAGGGAGGAGGCCAACCCTTCTCACAGTAGCCTCCTCATGCATCACTGTCAAGCAGGCTGGAGAGAAAAAGAAGCAAATCTTCAGTGTGAAATTGTTTCTCAGTCTCAAGCAGTGGCAGCAGCAATGCAGTCTGCTGTTGGTGTAGAAAAGGTGTCAACAAAGGGAACAAAGGTAACCCCATAGAAACAATGGCTTGCTGAATCCATTTAAACAGTACCTGGGCAATGGTAGTAAAAAACCTGCACAGCAGGAAGGTGAAGGAGAAGTATATTAAGAGAGAGTGAAGGGGAGGTATGAGAGAGAGAGAGAGAGAATAAGATGGTGCTTTGGAAAAGAAAACACTTTCTCTAAATATTCCTGTCTGATTGCAATGCACTGCTCAGCACATGGCATCAGGTAGGGTACCCATCTGCTGTTAGGGACCAGACCACACTCTACACAGTAAATGAGAAACTGTCAGAAGCTGAACAGCCTAAATTAGGGAAAAAAAAAATCAGCAGTTAAGGTACCATGAAAAATATTTGTGCTGGTTTTTGTTAGAACTGCCTGTTTGCAGAGCTCTGGGCCTCCCAGGCCAGGGGCAATGGGCAAAGTCAATATCACACCTGGGCTTTCTATAGACTGTATGGAATAACAAGTCTATCGGGGCTTCTGTCTTCTTCAGCACTGATAACAGAGGCAACTCATGGTCAGAAATATGGGGGTTCAATGCCATAGGAAATGATAGAATGATCCAGCTTAAGCATATCTATGCAAAAAAACCTGTTTCCCCTAAATTATATAGGCACTGTCTGCCTTGTAAGTAGCAATTTAGAAAAGGGGGGTTGGTCTGAACCTGCTCCATCTCATTTTTATCCAAAAATTCTGACTCCAAAACAAAAAAAGGGCATTATTCAATGTGGTTTTCCTGTGCATATTAAGTGGACTAAAACCTTTGAAATTAACAAGACAGACTGTTTAGTCCATCTCAGCATTTCTCTGCTATGTAAGAGGATCATTCACTCACAACACTGCAGGTTTTAATTTAAGTTTATAGTTTATTGCAATTTATCACTACTTAGTTACTACAATTTTGATGTATACAAATAAAGGTAAGCACATAATACATTTGCTTCAAATAGCATCACTAATGTTATGCAATTTTTACTGCCCTCTGTTTAATACTGGCATCCAATAAATAAGTATTGCTAATACTAAAAGTAGAACTGTAATTGAAACAAATCTCATTCCCATTGAAATATAAATGATGTATTTGTTTGAAGACTATGCTGTCCTGTGGGACAAATAATTATATACAGTAGGCTGGAAAGTAAGAGTGTAAGCTCCATGGGGGAATAGTGTCAGGATGCCTGCAAATTTTAAAATTATGCAAATGTAAAATTTGGCCAGAATTCACTATTAAAGTATTTATTGTGCTATTATTTCTTTAAATATTCTTTCCTTTCATACTTCACATCTATATGCCTAGCCCACTTGTTTAATCGAGCTATTTTTGTTACTTTTATTTCTTGTGGTTAGAAGAATCTGAGAAACAAGTTCATGAAAGCTCCTGCTCATTCTTTCAACAAATTAGTATCAGTTCTAAAATAAAAATAGCACTATGTTCAATTACTTTCATAAGCAAGATGAATCTATTCCAAATAAAATACCATGTCCAGATTTTAAAGCCTGTGCTTATAAACATAATTTCCTCCATCAGTTCATAAGCTGACACTTATATACACTCACAACTAAATATGAGAGTCAGCTGACTAGGACGAATCCTGCTATTACCTTTGTAGGAAAGTCATGGATTTCTTCTGCTGGGTGTCTATTCTTGTTTCAGTAGCACTTTAGATTTTGGCTGGGTTACTCATTCTGTGAATAGCTGTAACTGACATTAATGAGCTTTATATACCCTTATGTACGCTTTATATACCTGAAATAATCAAGTTGTAACTACACTCCATATATTGCAATTATACAGTGCTATTATCAAGAACAGAAATTATCTTCCCAAAAAAGAAATCAAAGAGCAAAGCTCTTTTTGCTTTATAAGCCTGAAAAGAGAATAACCATGAATATAAACTAAATGTATAGTAATAATGAATTTTAATACAACACTTAGCATTCTTCTGAAAAATATACTCATAAACCCCATAATAATTTATGCCATTATCTACCTAATTGCAGGTGAGCTAAATGAAAGAAAAAGTAGAAGTATATTTAAAATATAATAATTCTACATGTTGTAAACTGAAATAATTATGTTTTTTATCCTGAATATAAAGGTGAAACTTATTTTTCCCATTTTATTTTGTACAAATGAAGATTTGGGAAGTGAATAAGGTCTTATATGTTCATTAATATAGTCTGTATTGTATGCTGTATATTGTAAAAAGCAAAATAAAAATATGCTTAACAGGCACAGTTTGCCTGTGAACTAAAAATATTTCCCTTCAAAATATTAAGAATTGCATAAGTACACCTCACTCAGAAATATTTGTTTAATGGCATGTTCTGGAGCTGAAGGTCTGGAAAAGTAGCATGTGATAAAATTGCAGTTTCCATGGTAACCCTGATTGGTTTTAATAGCAAGGTGCTGAGACATAAAACATTACTTGATTGGCAGCTGCCCTAAGGCATAAACTCCTGTAACACAACTAAAGTGCATTTTTGTTTATTAATATTAAGCAACAAGCTACTTTTTTCTTTGCTGCTGATTCTACCACTAGATTTTCAATGTCTAGAGTTTTTCAATACACTCTAAACCAAATAACAAGCTCTTATAAAGCAAGGATTAGAACTCCCCATAGATGTTATCATGGTTTGAAAGACAGGTATTTGCTGAAAGAGACAGGGGCCTCTTTTTGAAAAGGAGAGTATAAACCCCCCTCCCTTCACTTTGCTGTGAGTTTGAAATTAAAGGGCTCTCAGGTGAAGATATATACTGATATATATATATGTAACAAGGGAAACAAAACACGACAACAATAACTGCGAGATCAACAGCAACAGAGCAGAAAACCCAGTGAACAGTTCTCCCGGTTGTGGACACCTTTCCCCTGCGGAGCAGTTCCCGTTCTGGTGCAGCCTGCCAGCTCTGGTGAGCAAGGAGGAAACGCGGTGATCCCACGTGGAGGAGATGCGGTGATCCCACGTGGAGGAGATGCGGTGATCCCACGNCCAAGAGATGTAAAAGGTAGAAATGTTGCTGCTTTTGGCTTATGTTTGCAAAGGTTTAGAGAAATGAGAGGCCTGCTATTGTCTGTTAGTAATTAATTTTTTTTCTGAAGGTTGCCCAGCTTCAACATCTTTAGACACAGGAGTAAATTTCTCTCTGCTTTCTAGAATAACAATAATTTACACTCAGAATAGCAATAATTTACACTCATCACTTCTTGTTAGTCACTCTCTCTTTTCTGTTTGATCCAAATCTCTGTTGTCCATATGGTGCTGCTTGATTACAATTTCTTCCCTAGGAACATTCACATCAGAGACAAATCAGCTGTTTTAATAATTGCAATTCCAACATCACATGGCTAAGTACTCCATGTTTTCTCTGCCTGGGTATTTGACAACAAGGTATGTGGTGGGAATGGTATCTACCCTGAAAATAAATGACACAGGAGCCACCAATGAAAAAAATTGTGATAGATGCATTTTATATGTGTTTCCTTGGGATGCTGTGATTATGAGAGTAGACATTTCAAGTGACAGGCAGTAGTGGTGTTGAAGTGAGATTCCTGTAATTCTTACATGTCTTTTACCATTTATAGAATGGTTTATATTAAGCCATGTTTTAATGCTGAACCTAAAAGCAAAGGAAGGAAGAGTGGAAGAACTGTCCCTCAATTGTTCCTCTGAAGGCCCTGGATCTTCTTTGGGCACAAGGTCAGCTCTTCTCAAAAAGTGAGCCAGAGGTTCTGTTCCTCTTTTTAACTTAGCTTCTGCCTAAAAGCACTTAGGGAGCTGATGTTGATTTCTCAGCCTGTGCTCTCTGCTCCTCCTCTGGACTCCTCACTGATGGAAACATTCGTTTCCTGCTTCAGGCTTCTTATCAAAACTAAGAGTTGACTTGAAGCCTACTTTGGTACCAGTAGTCTAGAGAGGCTGACAGGCAAATGCAGATCAGGCAGCTCAGACATACTCTTCTGTACATGTGCAGTCATACTTCAAATTTATTTCTGCTTCTGCTACTCAAAGCCTATCTCTGTAACTACACAGAGAAGACATTTTTATTACTTTCTCTACTATTTCTCATATGTAAGAGAGGTCCCTAATAATACTTTGTTTCCTTCTTTATTCTCAGGTTTCTTTATAGCTATTGCTTCATGCATCCAAACTCTTTTAAATCAGAACAGCTTTTCTACCTGAGTTAATGACATCATACACTGAGTCAGAAACTGTGATATGAAATCTTCACCATCTTGCACTGCCTAATAGGGTGTCATAAAATCATCCTGGTGAGAGCACTTCTCCAGTTAAGTTTCACTGCTTATTTTATTATATCACTAATCTGAGCAGGTCCACTCCTGCAGAGTCATTGCACAAACTCTCCAGATGAAGGATCCTGGAATGAAACTTCAGAGCTGAATACGTCCAGCATAATCTTCTGTCCGTTTCACACTTTGCTTGGATTTTCTTAAAGTCAGACACAGCTGTAGTTCACAACTTCTGTGTCATTTAATGATCACTGATAATGTTTTTTTCACTGATACCACCAAACCCTAAAGAAAATCTATGCTATGTACTCGGCAAATATAATCCTGAGTAAAGAAAAGCCAATATAATAGTAATAGGAAAAATACACCAAATGCTGAGAGTAAGGAAGAGAGGTCACAAGAAAAAGAACATGAGTTACTGATATTGAAATTGAAAATATATTGAAAGACTATTTTAAAGGCAATATTCACTCTTTGACATTCAGTCTCTTCAGAGTCCTCAGTGTAAGGACCATATAAATAGATTAGCTGATATAGTGTAATCATATTTACTATAGAAAAGGAGTGCTGATTCACTTTGTGGTGGTGTATGATCCAAAGGCATACAGCTGAAAAAGATGGCATGGTAGTTCAGGGCCAGACTGGCAAGTGTATATTACTCTATGAGGAAAGAGTTTCTTCCCCTTTTGTTTACCACTATTAGACTATTCTTAGCAGCGGTGAGTTTTCAGGCTATTCTTTTGCTGGAGAGTGTTAGGGTAAAGGACATTCCATCCATCATTAGAAATTTACATTTGCTGTCATGAAGCAATTTGTTAGGTTAGTTAATTGCTACAATATGTCAGGGACCACAAAAATCCCAGGTTTATACTTTCTGTATAAGGAATATATTCCAACCTAACCTCTATGCTGAGTGGCAAAAGAATTTAAGGTTATGCTGTTATCTGGGCCTGGTTTTCCAAATCAAGTTTCCTTGTTTAATAGAAATGCAGATCTGAGGGGCACTCCAGGTGAACAATAATCATGGCCCTGTGTAGGGTATAACAATGGCACTTCAAATAGTCCCTTCAAGTAGTTTCTGAATTCTCACCATGTAACTGAAATTGTTCATTTCAGTATTTTCTTGATTCACAAGACACTAGGTCTTCACTAATTCTAAAATTCACCAATGTACTTGGTTCACAGAAACTTCCTTTTTTCTTGAAATCTTGACATCTCTTTGCGTATATCCTTCAGGCTGATTAAGAATGACCCTTTTCTTCCCTGTAGATGAACAGAAAGTTCTGGCTCTGGAAGTCTGCTTTATAGGGTTTACATATGTATGTACATGCCATAGCTGTGATCTTGAAACTTCTGATTTGAGAGTAAAATATAGAATTATTTGAAGAATTACACTGACCGAAGTTCAGGAAAAAAAAAAAAAGCAAAATAGAGGATGAATTGTAGAAAGTTTCATTGGTGTGCATTGTCTATACACAAATGCAAAAAAACCCCAACTCAACAAAACTTTAACTGATTAGTGTATTACTGATAAATAGTTTCACTGCCTAGTGATTCACTATGGACATTCTTGGTCCTAATAATAATAAATTACAGCAGCTGAGAGCTCTGTTAGTTATCTGAGAAGTATGTCTTGGTCTACCCTTGTCTTCTGAATAAAATTTATCCTGTAATTAGTCTGTCAGAGGGTGGGACCATGTGCTTCTATGACATCTGTAGTTAATAATGTGCTGAGGATTGTTCTTACGCATCAATTTTTTTCAGCACAGTATACTATAAAGATGTATATATGTAGAAGATGGATATAAGATGTGGACTTGATATACATATATATTTATATATATTATATATATACATATCAGATGTGTGTCTATATCTGTCAGTCTGTGTGTGTGTGTGTGTGTGTGTAATGTTTCTACACCCTTTAGAGCAGTGGACTATCAAGATGTGTAACATTTCCAGAGTTCCAGTGGCTTAACATGTTCCCTTCAGACAAGACCATTCTGAAGAAATTGACTGTGAAATAAAGAAACACAAAATTGCACTTTATTCCTGAAAGAAGTTACAGACTGGGGAAAAAACTGGTGATTACAGTCTCAATGTTCTCATCACCCTTATGAACACTGGTCTCAGCTCTTTGTGCTTTACACCAGACAATTCTTCTAGGTGTCTCCACTGACTATTGTATCATGGTCTTTTGAGCTTTCCAAACAGAAAATGGAGTCTTTTCCCACTTTCACTTTTCCATGGGGGAATTTCCATACTACAGCTCCAGCAACTCCATATCCTGAACAGAGCCATTCAAACCTAATGGTCCTTTCAGTGGCAAAGTATTGTTTCATTAAACTTCAGTCAGGAAATATAGATGGTCTCTGTGGGCTCAGCCATAGTTGCTCAGATACAAGCTGCTCACCAGGTGCCCTTTCAACAAGTTCAGGAAGTTCACACAAAGCTCAAATACAAATAATGACCTCATAAAAATTAGTATGCCTGGAGAAAATGGATAGATACTTTTTAAAATTCTTTCTCAATCTTCAAATCATTATTTTCTCAGACTGGGTGTGATTGGCTATTTTTAAGTTAAGAAACAAAGAAACAAAACAAAACAAAAGAAAAAAAGAAAAAAGCTAAATCCACAGAGCTACACCTGTCTTACCTTACAGAATCACAGGATATTTTATTATAGAAGAGACCTTTGGAGATCATCTACAAACGAGGTGACCTTCTGTTCAAAGGAAGGCTAGCTTCAAAGTTATATCTTCCTCAGGATCATTTCCACTTGAGTTTTGATTATTTCCAATGACAAAGGCCCTGTAACCTGTCCAGGAAGTTTTTGCAATATTTTTTCTTTCACTCGATGCAATCAGAGTTTGCCTCACCAAAACTTGAGCCCAAACCCTCTAATTCCTTCACTGAGTACCTGCAAATAGTCTAGCTTCCTTTTTTTAAATGTAATCTTCCATTAAATAATTTAAGACTGTAATTAGATCCACCTCTTTGGTCTTTTATTCTTCCATCTAAACAAATGGAGCTCCCTTAGTCTCTGCCCATATGTTATGTAGCTCAGCCCCCATCATCTTGCTTTATTTGCATTTTCTCCAGAAATCTGCCTCATAAAAAAAATCTTTCTTTGTATTTTCATCAATATTTTTCTGGTCAGGTAAGCTAAAAATGTTTCTCCTCTAGCTGTTTGATTCAATTTGCTTGATTTCAGGAGTACTTTCACATACAGGACTAACCAGTCCACCTTGCTTTTTAATTCTTCTGCCCTTAGCACACATAAAACATTTAGAATCCAGTCCCTTCTCTCCCTGAAAAACCCACTGGCAAAAAGACATAGAGGCTTTTTCTCATTACTGAGTTGCTGTTTATTTATACAATAGAAGCTATATAGCATTTGGGTAAAGTGACAAAGCTACATGATATTAATATTAGGCTGCTCAGTGAGCTGTGGAACTGGCTGTAGTCCATCAGCCAGCTAATTAATGAAAAAAAAATATGAGAAGTAGAGAGCACTTACTTCTGATATTGCAAAACTAAAATAGAAAGGAAGGGAAATGTAGAAAAAAAGCCCACAATACTCCTTAATATAAATTGCTTTTCTATCTCAGGCAGTGTATACTACAGGATACACCGAGGGTTGAATTATCCCAAATTACTTACACAGAAATACTGTGTAAAATTGACAGCTATGAAAAAATTCTGTAATGAGATCCCTTCTTGCTACAAAAGCTTGAGAAACTTTCTTCTTCCCCATATTATATATTAATCTGCTTTCTACACGTTGTATTGTCCTAGATCTACAATAGATCTACATACAGATCTGCAATAATCCCAATAGTTCTGCACTGGCTTGGACTTTTGGCTCGTCTCATAATTTTTCTTTTGAACAGAACTTTCTTAGTCGGAGAAATCAGAGAAATTGGTAGCTGTTTTCTCTTTTTCAGAAAAAAAGTTGTAAAAGCTACATATTAAGTTCAGCTTCTGGACCCATCACACATGATAACTTTTCCGCACAGATGCTCCCCAACAGAGCAGACTGAAATCATTCCTCTTCTATGTAGGCTACAAAGCAGTCACCTCTATATTGTGAAAAAAAATGAGAAATTTCATTGTCTCACAGGAAGGTAAAATAATGATGTGGAAGGGACCTTCTATGTTATTAACTAGGACAGAAGATGTAAATAGTAGGTAGTAGATGAACAAGAGTTATTGCTTTTATTACGCAATTAAAAAAGACAAAATAACTCATAAAATATGTTTATTTCTTGAAAAGACAAAAAATTGATTGTGTTTGAAAATTTTTGTGGTTTTTCTAATTAAAATGAATAAACAAGATATTGCATTCAATTCTATTATGTTTTGGGGTTTTTTTCAGCTCATTTTTAAACTGTTTGTTAGTAGCAAAACATAAAGACACACATGGCTTATTGGGCCAAAGCTTTTTAATGGAAACATGCCATTTTAATAATGTATCTTTCTATGAAGATATGGGACACTTCAACTTAGCTGGTATCCCAATATGGTGCAACAGTCACCTAAGAGACCAGGTTTGCTCTACCTGACTCATTTTGCAGCTGTGTAGACACCACCCAATTGCTAAGAGTCTCGCTGTGATTTTGCCTGGATGTGTCTGCAATGTCACAGCATATCTTTTATGCATTAATTTGCACTAATATATTTGCAACATTTTGTTATTAATTATTCATTAATTTTAAAAATCCAGGTTTTGTTAATGTCATGATCTGGAATTATGGAGGTTGAAGCTCAAGTCTATTTCTTCAATAAATTTCACAGAACTACAGGGTAAACTTGCAGAAAGAAGGAGGTAGTACTTCCATTGTTTTTGTGTGTCTTTAAAGTGCCATGCTTTCAGGGCAAAATGAGCTAAATATTAATTAGCTAATTATTAACAAAAGTCTCCTATCTTTTTGTACTTTATTTTCTACTAGTCATCGCCCAGTTGTCATTCAGAGCTTTCATTCTTGGAAAATGAAAGGAAGTACAATATAAAGAAGACACAGGCACATAGCATTTTCCTCGACATTGCTAGTCCAGATTTTTCAACACCTGAAGATTTTATAAGAAATTAAAATAAAACAAGTAAAATAAAGTCTTTAAAAAGATCTCAGCTTTGAATAAGATCCCTTTCTAAGCATGTTGATTATTTAATTCTGACTTGTACATCCAGGTTCTCTAAAGATATCCTCACCAACTTGATGGAGTCTTTAGACAGCCTACCTAATGAATTGAGTAATATAATTTTCTTATTATATTCAATTTAATAATATTCAGCTTACAGATGGTCCCACAGCAAAAAGGAGTAGTAAAACACTAAACCAACTCATAGTTCTGAGAATTGAAAGAGCCTGACATTTTTCTTTTTAAGTAAATATCATATTTTAATTGCTGCAGCCCCAAGGTAACCATAAAGTCATGCACTGACAGCTCATGTGGATTTTATGAGGCTGTTTACTCTGTTGTTCATGAAAAAAAGGTTTTTAAGCAACTGCTGATGCTCCTGATGCTCAGATCACCTGTAAGTAAGAAAGCATATTCCTAAATAAGGAAAAAAGTATTTAATATTTTGCCTGCAATGAAAAACCCAAGGAAAAAATCTGAGTATAGAGTGAAAGTGAGGAGTTGTTAAGAATGTAGCGATGGCTCAATTATTAACTTCGTTCCCTGGCTGTACTATTCATCTCACATTTTTAGTGTTATTTTTATTTCGTTGGAAAGAAGCCGTGGGTGCTCCATCCATGGAAGTGTTCAAGGGCAGTCTGGATATGGCATTGAACCTAGCCTAGTGGAAAGTGTCCCTGGTCATGAAGGGGAGTTGGAGCTAGATGACCTTTAACATCTCTTCCAACCCAAAACTTTCTATGATTCTGCAAATGAGGACAATTTCCTTGACTGCAAAGGTGGACTATAGGTATCTAATATATTTCATTTTTCTAATTTCTCAAGTTTTAGCATGAGATTAAAGATGGTTTCCAGGTCTTTTTTTATTAGTTTTTCCAGGTTCTCAGAGCTTTCTTCAGTTTAATTATGAGGCCTTACAATTAACACATGGTCATGAAACCACTGACTATACGTATTTCAATAAATATTGTGTTCGGGGAATTTATGTTAGTTTGAGGAACAATTTCTAGACAGTATGTGTGTCATCCAATGGATTTTATGAATTACATAAGCTAACTCAAATCTATGATGTAATTTGCACTTTGGCAAGCAGTGATACCAATAATATTTTTGAAGATGTGATATATCATTTTTAACAAACAAATATTTTTAGAAAGTATGTGGATGCAGCAGCAGCAAACAGGTAGTAATAACCTGAAATTCTATACTGAGATATTTAGTTGCCTAATGTAACGGGAATGTCCTATTTTAAAATTATTTGAAACAGGTAATTTTAAATTTCATTATGTACTTTTCAAACTAAGATTTGGTATCCAATGTTTCATAAAACTGGTACTATCTATTCCAGCTTTATCTGATTTTTTCTCCTAGCTGCTTCTATTTTCCACAATCTTATGGCAGATAGCTCTATTTCTACTTAACAGAATAAGTACTGTCCATACCTTTCCACTTCAAAAAGCACATCTTCAGCTTTCCTAATCACCTGAAACCACAGTCACTTATAGCTAGCAAGCTGAAATATTACAATGGGGGATATTTTCTAAGGCATAAAACCCTCAATTACATACCATTTAGAGTCAATTTGAATTTGAAGCCTTTCTGCTTATCTATATGTTTGGCATTATTAACTCACATCCTTTTCTATTTAATCCCATGACGATCAATTAACCAGGAAAGATGTGGTAGACCCCAATTGTATGGAGTAAAGGACACATTGTCCTTGCAATATGAGACTCAAAAAAAGTACTATGTACATGGATTGATAGATTTTACCTTTAGTTATTCTACCATCTTGGCCATGATTCAGAAATGCATAGAAGCACATGCTGGGATTTATGCTCATTTCTTTCATAATAAAGCCAATGAGGCATAAGCAAATTCTTAAATAAGGTCAAAGAGACCTTAACATAAGAGACTTTGTGAATTACTCTTTCAAAAATAGAAGAAAGAAAGAAATGTGTCAAACTTCAGTATTTGATATGTCTCAAAGTTTAGAACTATACATATTAGATGATCTGGAGAAAAAAGAATTATTCCCAATTTGTAACGAAGAAATCAATCCATATTTTTTATTATTATATAATAGACTGAATAAAAACAAAAGAGAAAACTTTGGAAGTATCAAAGAATTTGAAACTATTCTTCTCCTCAGTGTAAGTCATGCTTCTTTAATTATGTCAATTAAATATTTATTTAATTAAATTATATATTATTGCTTTAAAAACAATGAAAGCATTCAGATTGTGAAGGAGTGACTTGTTATTCTTGCAAAAATACCCAATGTCCTTCTTGCAGCAAATTATTACCTTTTGTGAAATCCAAAATCATTATTAAAAAGCCAGAGGTCTAGGATTTCTTCAGTGTTCCATTAACTTGAAAGGAAATTATATATTAATATTAGTTTGTGACTTCCCAGAGAATAATCACACCAGGAGTGGGAAGGAGGGCATAGTACTGCAGTAGTTGCAGGCATAAAATATAGTAGAAAAGGATGACTTAAAAAAAAAACAACCAAAGAAAACAAAACAAAACAAACAAACAAAAAAAACCAAACCAAAAACAAAAAAAACCCCCAGTTTTTCAAAGCTCTACTTTTAAAAGGCATTAAAAATTTTGTACTGTGCTATAAATGGACACCTGTTCTATAAGCTGTACCTCAACAAGATGACATTGGTTGTCATGTCAAATCTCAACAGGCCACCTTTACTCATGTTCTGCTAAGTTAAGAAATGCCACAGTAGCAAAATGAAACATAACCTTTAATATTTCTTTCTTTGGTCTGGGCTTCAGTGAAATGCAAGAGAAATGTAAGAAATCCTCTCTCGGTGGATTTGGTTTAAGCCAGCCTCTCTCCTTTAGAGCAATTGTCAGCTGGGAGTTTTTCCAAGAAGAAAGAGAGGTTATTTTGTGCTCCCCTTTGGGCCTTTGTCAGAAGAAGACAAAATTAGATTAATATATTTGCCTATCTATTTTGTTACTGTAGAAAGCTAGAAGAACCGTTGCAAGTCTTGCATTTCATTTAATGTTCCTGGCTCAGATACAAACATCTCGAGTTTTTGTATGGATTACGTAATGGAGCTTCACTGCTCTTCAGAGGCCTGGTTTTAGGACTGATGGAGCTCAACAGCTATCTGTCCCCACCAGGAGTCTCTCAGCTTCAAGTACCTCTAGAATTTCAGCAGAACTCTTAGTTACAATTCAGGAAATACAGATATCCTAATTTGGCTCACAGATCACTTTCAACTGTACAGAGAAGAAGTTGATAAACTTAGTTTTGCTGTTTCCTTGACATCACTTCTATTTAGCATAACAGTTACTGTTTATTTTTTTTTCACAGAAGACATTCTGGGTTTTAAAATGGAAATGAAAAGGGACAATCTTAGCTAATAGTTTGCAAAGAATCCTTCTAGTTCTGCCTATCTTATTTTTCTTTGCCTTCTCATGGGTACAATAGTTTTGTTGCACTACTCAAATGAAATTTCCATTAATCACAAGCAAAAATAAGTTAATGATGGCTGTGGAATAGAACTTGGCTAGAGGCATATAGCCATCAACATGCCTCTGAAATGCTGCTTTGCCAAAGAAATGCTATGTCTCCACAAAATACCTGCTTTTGAGCCTCATGAATTACAAAGAACTGGTTTATCTCCATCCTTCTCAGATTAGTTTATAAGGACTACAGAAGTCAAGGGGAAATAAGACAACTGGCCAAGAAAAATATTCACTATTTTTAAAAAGTCATTTATCTCTGTTTTGTCTTCAAGAATGTCTTTTACAAAGACTGGGATTTGTTGTCACAAAGTTACTCCTGTTCATTGAAGATTAGGCAGTCCCTGTTAATATTCTTCATTCACTAGACACCTGCAAAAAATATTTTCCCTGATATGGAAGCCCTAACAGGGTGTCCTGTTCCAGATCCCATTGGTAGAATGGACTGCAAGAGTGGTATCACCCTCTGCACAGCTCATCTCTCACAGCAGGTATATTCATATGCAGAGATGTGAGACAGAGTGGCTCTAATTGCTCAGCATGTTCAGAAAGATTTTGTGTGCATTAAAAACTGGACAGTTTGGCTCTTTCAGGAGGTATTAAACAGATTAATTTTTTTTAACCTTTCCTTCCCAGCTTTTTTCTTGCTCCCCACAGCTATTTATAAATAGCATCCACAATCCACATGGCATGAATTGTGAATGTAATCACCAGCACCAATAATGGTTAAAAGGCTCAGAAGTGTTAGGATCTTCTAATTTGGCAAACAAAGGCTGCATTGTCCAGGGGACAGGAACCAGAGCAAAGGATTTTGTCGCACTGTGGGAAAGTGCTGATCAATCTTTAAACTGATGGTAATACCTTCAGTTGTAATAAAGAAGCCAAAGACTTTTGGCAGTGTATAAATCCTGCCAATACTGAATCAAAGCAGCTCTTCTGTTCACCTTGTCATTTCATATAACTAATTCTTCATTTAAGCATCTACTTACAGATTGGCATTTGAGGTTTAATTGATACCTAGTGTGCTGCTAGGATGTAATGTCTCCTTTAGTAAAATTTATTCTTTATTGTGCTCAGGAGAAACATTTTTATAATTTACTGGGCACTTCTGGGAAGTGAAAACATTATAATTGTCACAGAAAAGACACATGCAAACATGTTTCCCTTTACTTAATTTACTGTTGCTACGAACAGACATCTCAATACATTTGCAAAAGAGTAAGACTCTGCAAAAAAAGAAATAATATTTTACAGACAACATAAATCAATGTCACTCTGCTGATGCTAATGCATTTTCATAAATCTACATGAACTAAGAATGTCCCACAAACCATCTGTCACTACTGATACCTTGACTATCCAGTGAATGACTGACACTGAATGACCAGTCAACTTAGTTATATTTGAAGACATCAATTAATTTTTTTTCATTCCTAAATTGTGCTTAAACTGAGACAGAATTATAATGAACCTGAAAGAATTTTCCTTTTTAATAATCCAGAAATTTTCATTGTGATAAATAGCTGATTCAAAATCATGTCATAGAACATGCTTCAGGAGAGGAAATTAGTTCATACAGTATAAGGATGTTTTTATCATAAGTTTCCATACAACTTGTTTAAATTCTTTCAAGAACTGTATTTGGTTGTATTCAAAAATAAGATAATAAACGTCATAAATATAACATAATATGTAAGTCCCACATCTCTTAATACTGCCTATTGCATATTTTTTCCCTTTTAAGATGAAATTAATATTTTGACCAAAATTCAGTGTGAATCTGAAATTAGAAAATAATTTTCACTATAAAAAATTTTCTTTTTTCATATTTTATAATGTGTACTAAAGAATGTTTTTCAAATAATTGCATTTTTGCAACATTTGTGCATGAAACTCCTTAAGTTAAAAGGTGTGTTTAAAAACAAATTCTAAAACTTAGAAAGCAAATGCAGACTTATTATTTTTTATTTTTGATGCAAAATATTACTACTATGTAATGCAATTATTTTTGCATAAATATATAAATTATTTTATTTATAGTAATTAAAATTATGTGAACTCTTAGCAATCAGGGAACTTGTAATTTGAAATATAATCTTTATTAATTTTTTATCCCTTTTTCTTTTTTCTTGTTTCCCCCAATTCAGTGTACTAAATTGAAAAAAAAATTTTTTTTGCATTCCCCTTCAATTCAAACAAAACTCAACCAACTCTGCATTAAAAAAAGCTATTAAAGAATATTGATAAAGGCAAAATTGATTCTCAATTTACGATCTAGTGATATTGTGATAATTTAATTTGTATCATTATTTGTCTCATAAAATATGCTAGAACCTTTTATTTTTCCCTTTTCCAAGAGAAATAACACTTAGGAAAAACCCATGTTAGCATGTGCGGCAATTTTCATGATTCTGCTGGCTTTCTTTCTGTACTTTGGGAATGGGAACACACACAAAACTCTAGTAAGGGGCTTGAATACTTCTGGTGTAACACTGTGCACAGTTCGCATAGGCCAAAACTTTTGTTAACTTATTTTATCTTTGCTCCTTGTGTTTCTTAGAGTAGCAGATATATATGGATGCTGAAGGCATATATGGAGTAGCAGGAACAGTAAATGTTGTGTTGCAAGAATGCAACGAACAGAACAACACAAAGAACATTTTGGAATAACTGAAACCTTCCTCTTATACAAGAAAATGCTGCCAGTAGGTATAAAATAGTTTAAAAACTGTCGTGAGTTTGCAGATCATATTGTTTCCCAGTTTTTGATCTCTTTGCCCACTGTCCTTCATGAGGATATTTAATTTCATCAGGGGTGTGGTTTTTTGACTACTATGGTGCACAGTATTTAATGAATTTTTTTAGTTCAGATAAATCCAATTCGTGAAAGGCAATACTTTCAGAGGTCCATATTCTGCCCTCATCAGGGGCACCAAAGACTAAAAGATCAGGTCAGGAACTCGAAAATTGGATATAGATCAGTGCAGATGCAAGGGCATCTTGTACATTGCTCATGCATGTGATTGCTCTCTCACAACTCTTAGGGATCTGGTGTTCTGGATGTCACAGTTATTACACTGACTTTTAATGGATAAATGACTAAGATAGACAAATGCAATGATGGATTATGAAAAATGCTTCTGATTATACTTGATGGTCCAAGAACACCTCAGTTGGACAGACTGCATGAATTGCACTTTGAAGAAAGCTGAAAGTTAACTTTGTGTCAATCACTTCCAAAATTTATTTTGGAGTACCTCTGCCTGGTAAAAAACATCTCAGGTTGTCTCACAGCATAGCACTTCCAGAAGGCAGCAGTACTTCAACACAGGAAGGATAACTGGAAGGGTCACGGATCCATTGAGCAGCAACAAAGCAGCAAAGAAATGAGGCAAGGAGCATAGTTAAGGGAATGACTGTTCATAAGGTGTTTTCAATATTATCTGGACCACAATGAATCTGATTGTTTTGCTGATTCAGTCATGCTTGACATGCCATGAACCTGGCAAACAGCAGTTGTTCCCCTCTGCCACTTGCTCTCAGGAACACTGTGCCCAACCAACCTGATTGCACAATGATTAAAAGGTCATCAAATCTACTGAAGAATCCAAGCTGTGCGAATAGACAGGGACAAAAAGAGAAAAACAGGCAGAAACAGAAAATTGTGTACACTCAGCATAAATGGAGAAACAGACCATAAATAGAAACTGAAGAAGATAATGCAATTTTCTGCCAGCTAAATTCCAGGAGAGAAATCACTAGCCTCAAAGTCTGTCCTTGGAGACAAAGCAAAAAGATGGGAAAGAAGTTGTTTGTAGTTAGGGAACTGAAGGAAAGATGATGATGTAGCAAAAATTAAATGAGATATTAGAAATCTTAAGAATTTCTTACAAAAATAAGAAACTCAAAAAATAAGAAGAACCAGGGCTCCTTGGTTATTTACACTTTACATAATAAAATTTGGTTCAAGCTACAGATTTTAGAAAAGAAAATAAAACAGGTTATGATTTTTCTAAACAAGCTGGAATCTTCTGTAACAGCAATGAAAAATCAAGAGCTTCAGTCTTCAGGAAAAGCACATGCATATACATACCCAAGAGATTACAATGTAAAAGATTGCAACGCAATTAAATAAGCATGCTTACTTCAATCACACTTCCAAATTGAAATTAAAGGTTTTTAGCTTGGGATTTATTACAATTTTTTGTTTGTTTTTTAAGTGAAGTGACATGTTTATTTTGGTATGTGGATATCAATAGTGAGTCTCTTTTGCCATAAAAGCTCTCTCAGTTTTTCTCTTTGAAAGTTCACAAGGTGTTGGGATTGGAAAAATAGGTGAAATCCAGGATCATCTCAAAGGTTCCCATCCAGTTAACAAAGACCACTTAAACATCATTTCTTTACACTTAACAATTACCACTACACAAGTAAATCAGTTACAAATATTACTTGTCAGTGGGAAATGTCAGTGTGCCCCAGTGTGTTCCAAAGAAGTTGTGGGCAGGAGCAGCCAAGGTGACAAAGCCAAAACACCTGTCATGAGGCTGATTGATGTATCTGTTGTTTACAACTGACTCATGCAATCAAGGCATCCTGCTTGGGTTGGTCTATAAGGCCAGACCTCACAGCAGTGTGGGCACCTTTACTTAATATTCCCTTTTACATGGCATTTTATAATTACCCTGCTGCTTTTGCAACAGGAGTAAAATTCAAATTAGGGGAGCAGTTCTATTAAGAAGCCCTGAGTACTTACAGAAGAAAAATTACATTCATGCTTTATAGTATATATGAAAATTTAGGGCAGATGTGACTCACTGGAGCTCAAGCAAAGTGAAAACTTATTTTTATCCATTAAATCAGTGGTAGAAAAAAAAAAAGCCATTTAATGCCCTATGAATTTGAAGTTTACTTTAGGGGAATTTGCCAGTTGCAGACATAAAACCTGCAATGTACTCTAGCTAAGCAATGCTTGATTGCTACAAGCACAGAAGTCTTTTCTAAACTCCTGGGTGAATTTGAAGCTATAGATTTAGCATTGCTTGCAGACCACTAAATATTCCAGGTCCCACTAGTCCTGTACTGTCCAAACCCTGGTTTCCACAGATTACATTCCTAGTGCAGTACCCAAAGCAGCACAAGAGAAGGAAGGGAGGGAGGGAGGGAGGAAGGGAGAGAGGGAAGAAGGGAGGGAAGGATTCCAGCATATGCCTGAAATTATGGAATTCTTGCATAAAAGAAAATTGGAATGCCATCTTTTGCCTGTTTCCCAAGACAATAAATCTTTGAATTAACTGTGTTCATGAGCACTTGAAAAGAAAAGCCAGCTCTACTTCCTCTTAGCCACTTTAACAAAGCATGGAGGGGAAAAAAAAAATCAAACAGTAGGAAAGGTAAAAAAAAGCTGAACCGGCCTATAGACTTTGGTACATAGAAAATTAAAACAGTTTAAAAATTGTCTTCACTTAATAGCAACCCAAACTGTTTGAAATAATTGCTGCTCAGCAACAAAGATAAAGATGCACTACTTCATATAAATATCTAATGACTTCAGCATGAGGGACTAACTATAATACAGAGTCATATTAAAATATTAAAAAAACACTGATAGAAGTTGCAGCAGCAATCCAATCTCTAAAGTTCCATTTTATGGTGAGCTACAGGTTTGGTGATTAGTGATGTGTGCAAAAGCATTGTAATTCACAGCAAACCTGATAAGTACCATAGTGATTATCTTTTTTAATGCAAACTGCAAAGAGGACAACTCTAAGTGTCATTCAGAAAGCTCTTGTGCCAAAAGTATCTTTTTAAATGTCAAAATGCAAGTAAATTTTGAAAAGCTGCATAAAATATTTTCTAATACCTTAAAATAATGTATTCTGGAGCTTTCAAAGTAACACACATAGAGAATCGAAACATTTTAGATGTTTATCTTTAGGGTTTTTATCATCATAGATGATAAACTCAACTTCATTTCAGATTCAAATATTGGTGACTGCGTAAAGGATGCAAGCCTTTCAAATGTGGAATATAAATATCAACTGGGGAAAAAAATGCAGTATAGTACTATAACATACATATGGAGTTTATCTCAAGCATTTATGTCAAAAATGAATATGTGCAGAACAGTTATAATATATGACAGTAGAAAATTTTATGAAGTTATAGCTAATGTGTTCAAATATATTCATAGTGTCATTTAATTTTTTCTTACAATTATAGGAAAACAAAAAAGAAGGATGGAAGAAAAAGTTTCAGGTAATTTCATTCCACTAATATTCATTAAAAAAGAGAAAAACGAAGTGTGTAGCTCTTGGCTATTTTACCAGCTGTATTTAAAGTAAACTTCAAGAAATTATTCTAATTGGATTATATATTTACTTAAGAATTAAAAAGTTGCAATAGCACAAGTACTTCTTCCTTAGAAGCTCCACCTGTTCAGGATCTATATAACAAAAAAAAAGTCTTGGGTTATAGAAAGAAAACAAAAAAGTCTGGCCTTCCTGTTCAGTTCTGCTTCTTACTCATCGATACTTATCCAAGGGAACGCATACTCATCTGTACAACCATAACCCTTTGATCCTTTGATCTTGACAGAATTCCGCCCACTAAAAAAATTCTGACAAAGTCAACTTTAGTTTTTAACCAGCCTAGACTGTAGAGGAATCACCTGTATCTTTGAATTAATATTTCCAAATGAATCACTCAGACTCCTCTGATAAGCTGTGCTTCATAGCAAAGAAGTATACTTAGAGGACGTGGATATGTTTTCATGACTTAAAACACCAATATCAGGCCTCACACATTACAGCATTTTTCTCACTACTGCTGCCACAGCAGGGGAAACAGCATGATTACAGTTTACAGATTACAGATTATAATTATTTATTGTTTCATTTTTTTAGATATTTTATCAGCTAATGTAAATTAGAGATGCTTTCAGGCCATTTTAACTCACCATTGGCATGATCATCTTGCTTACAATGACAACAGTCAGAAAAATGCACAATAAAGTTCAAGAACAAAAGGTTTGCACTGTTTGTGGCTTAACCATTACCACTAGGCCCAAATCCTCCATGATTTGAAGTTGTTCCTGAGTGTATTGCCCTATTTTCCTCAAAACCTCACTGCAACATCTTTTCATGCAGCTGTTAATTCAAATATTACACAGAAACAACATGATAAGGCTTACACATTTTCAAGAGGTTAAAAAAGTAAAACTTCAGGAAAATAAAGAGTCCTAGTGTTGTTTGATCTGAGAGCATACCTTCATACCATATTTCCTTTTGCAATGTGTAGAAATTTAAAGATATCCAGGATGGACTATTAGACAAGCAAAAAGTAGTCCATGCTCTTTTACATCTATATTACTCCATGAATCTATCAAACTCCTAGTATTAAAAAGTAGTTTGGAAACACTCAGTATACACATTTATCCCTGGAAGCTGAGATTCCAAGAATTTGAATGGTTAATGAAACATTGTCATATTTCCCAGCAATCATTTTAAGATTTACCTTTCATACCAGTATGACACAAAAGCATCAAAACTGCACTCTGACCTTCATTCATGTAATTTAGTTAAAGTACATTAATCTTATTTTCTTTTCTTGGTTGAGTGGAGATCATGCTGTTTCATTTTAGGAACAATTTTCCCATGGTGTATTAAGTAGCGCATTTTATGTTGGTGAAATGTAATATTGTAAAAAAAGAGGGATAGCAGAAGGAAATGTGCCTCATAAAATTTCTTTTTTAAATCTATGAATTACCTGTTCTGTGCTCTGCAAAACGATTGTCTTTGCACCCAGTCAAAGACAGTATCATCTAATCAGATTTTACTCAGAATTTCACGTCTCTCCACTCCAAGAAGAAAGAAACAGAGACCAGTTGAAAGACGATGGCTGAGATTAAAAGGCAAAATCAGTTAACAGAGGCAAGACTGAAGAAGATTGAACTGCCTAAATTAGAAAATGGAATCTAAAACCTGAAGCTTGGTGGCTGCCTGTATTTCCTAGATACTGGTATTTTGTAATATGTTGTTCAGGCCTTTGCAGGCGAAGCTCTTACTGTAGTATTCCTCTTTGTGAAATTTAAAAATAAATGCTACTCAACAGCACTGACCTGGTACAGCAGCACAAATATCCAAAATGCAGATTTAATGACACTTTTTTTTAAATCAATGCCCACAACTTGCCACCCAGTATTCCATAGCAGTCAACTGCAGAGAATAAAAGCTCTCCTCAGAGGAAGAGGATGCAAGCCCAAATTTCTTACCTGTCAGGGGAAGGCTCTATTAGGAGGCAGGTAAGATTTGTGTCCATATCTCTGTGTGCGTAAAGATACATGAAAATATTTGGCTTATTCCTTTTCTCTCTTATTGAGGATATTATCAAAAAGTGGTACTATTAATTTGTGATTAAAATATGTTGGACATTGCAACATTATTTACATATTTACAAGATCTCCACAATATGATTTCTTATTTTGTATTATGCTCCTGACATGTTTCAGTCTACAATTTTAATGACATTAACTAGAGCACAAATTTAATTAGAATTTTAAAATAAATATATCCCAAAGTTGTGTTCCATATTTTGCTATTTTGTCTACAATATCTATCCCTTATTTGTGTAGAAAAATACCAAAACCTTGATGATGTGATTTGATAATCACTAATTTTGGAAGTTTTTCAAAGTAGCAAGGCCAGATTTTCTAGGTTCTGTGGTTTCACTGATATAAAAATGTCTGAGTATTACACAGATTATTTCAAGTACTTAATTCTGCACTGTGTACTTCATCAGACTGCAAGACCTTTTCTACCACATGTGGACTCCAGTACATTTGTCCCTTTACCCTCTACATCTTAGCCTTTGTCATTGTGCTAAGCAATAAGGTTACCCAGTGACCTTCTTTTAGAGTGTGGTTGTCTATTAAATAAATGTTAATTCATCCCAGCATCATCGTTCTAATAGATTATAATGACCTTAGGTTCCTTCTAAGTTGAAATGAAGGCAATTGTTTTACCAAATGCTTTATTCCAAGAGTTAATTATATTGTGAATCCTTTAAGAAGCACAGTAAAACCCTTCTAGCAATGCAAACCTTTCACACAGGGTCAGACAACCCTAATTGTTCATCTTCTATACCAGTGTTAAAACACTCTTAGCACAAAAATTGTAAGTCTGGCTACCTTGCCATGTCAAGATATGCTGGACAAGGAATGGGCCATATCCATGCCACCATAGTCACTCTTGGTGGGAAAACATTTAATTGCAGTTGTAGCTTTCAGACAAAACCCAGCAGGCTAAAAAGGAGTAATCACACTCAGTGTTATTTAAATCCAAAATTCAGCACATTCTCCCCTATTTCTCTCTGTAAAGACTGTGACAGTGAGCTTTCCATCCTAGTCTGGCTTCTTCTAGCTTTCCTAAAACATATTATAAGATTAACACATCTTCCCAAAACTTTCTGAGAGAAATTAATATGGATTGGGGTGTTTCGGCATCAGGTGAAAGCTCTACTGCATTTTGTTTGGTGGGTATACTTTCTTAATAGTTATTTAATGTGGGAAGTGGAACATTCATTTTAGTTGGGAAAAATACACTCTACAATTATATTTTACACTTGCAGTGAGCTAAAACTTTTGAAAAGAAAATTAGACAAATAACAGAGAATAAAATATTTTGAAAATAATAATAAATGCAATAGTGTATTTGAAAACTAAAAAATACCATCCAAGTTTCACTTTTTTTTAGCTGGGTATATTCTTTCCCTCTTAAAATAATAAAAATAAATCCTCGAGATAGTTTTGTATGACATAACACTAGCTTTTCCCAATATTTCTTTCTGCCTTTTAAGAGCTATTTTGGGCCACTCCAAGGTAGACAGCTCAGCCCCACATATCTGCTCATTCACATGAAAAGTGGAAGTGAGAAAGTCTATGGATCATGATAAAGATACAGAAGTAGGTGAAGTAAAACCTGCATGTGGATTTGTTTCCAGAAGAGAAGGGCTTCATCAAAGGTGATGGTTACTCAGTAAGATAAATGCAATAACTTCAGATGTCCTGTCCTTCTTTCCCCAGGTTTTTTTTTTTGGCTGAGCACTACATCATATAATCTGGAATTTCATTTGGTCAGTAGGAGTCAGCTACATTGGCAGCTGCTACTCACAGCTATTTGTGCACCCCCCTCGCACTCACACCCTCCTGCACTGCTCAGCAACAGCTGAAACACTGGTGTGCTACCAACACTGTCTTGGTCACAAATCAAAACCAGCACCATACAAGCTGTTATGACTAAAAGTAATTCTACCACTGAGAAAACCAGTAAAATACCTTATTTTTACTGCATTTGATTGCAATAAAGGTATTGAAGAACATTAAAAACATTTGAACTCTACCTGAACCTCTACAGTGTTTCTCCAATTCCTGTGTGCTGTAAGGTTCACTCAAAAGATTTACATGGAGTTATAAGATATCTCAGGAATGATATAGATATTCTATTTTCTTCCCTCCAGCCTATATTTGTGAGATCTTTCAAGCCCAGTGCCAGATCTAGATATCAAATTGGTACTAATTCCTGGGTAGCACGTTAACCAATATTAACAGGCAGGGCCTATGAGTAGTTTAACATTATTAACTGTATTGCCAGTTAAAAAGACTGACTTAAAAGTTCTTTGTTTATGTTTTAAGGCTGACCGGGACTGACCTTACCCATTTAAGCTTTTTAGGTTTTTAATTTCTTCATTTGCTTCTGTACAGTCAAAGGATAAAATTAGGCTGAAAGCTCAGTTATTCTGATCTATTTTGTCTACATCACTTCTATGTACTTTAGGTATTTTCCTTAGGATGAGATGAACCAAAGATGTTCTTTCTCCCATTTCATGATAAAAAAATCTATGTGATCTAGATGATAGACTTGGGTGTAGTTTACCACACTTTACAAGATAAATCCAGATGCAAATCATCATCTCATGACTGATTTTATTCTCTTTTGACACCAACTAACCCTGCCATCTAAACTACTTTAAATGTTGAAATGCTTTCATGAACACAATGGTTTGTCATGCAAAATTGTCAAAGCTCTAAACAAAAGTTCTAACATAGTGAGATAATTTATCTACTCACATTCAAGTGCAGACCACAAAAGGGTTCAGCCAAACAACAGTTTTTGCAGGAGGCCTTAGCTCTTTTCTTAGAGTCAGAAGGTCGTTAGAAACTGATACTTTGGGCATATTAAATGGCCACAGGTAAAAAAAAAATTCTCAGATATTCTGGTGAAATAATGTCAATATCAGAAATTTTAACAAGCTGCTGTTTTTATTGAATCAGTACTACCATATTCTGTGTTCCACTAAAGCAATACAGGGAATCTCCTAATCATTGTAGACTACCACTGCTACTTATTAAACAAGTGTGCTTATTAACTAAATATTATAATGGTAATAATGATAATAATACTATTTTCTTCCAACGTTATTTATGCTGGGAGAAATTCACTCATTTAAGATTCTCAGCAAGATATTTCTTTGCACTTTGAAGATGATTTCTAAGTCCTTGACAAATATTCTGAGGAGATAAAGGGTATTAAAACTGGCCAATGATAAGAGATGAGATAGGATGCTGAATCCTCAGTTACACAGATTTAGTGGTTATAGACTTTAACAGAAGGGCAGCAGCATTTATTCTAGGAAATTCTGTCTCTGACAAACAAAAGACACTACTATAGAAGATAAACTTTTATTTTGCTGTAACTGAAAAGCTGCCTCACTGTGACAGCAATAACATTCTCTGTAGGATGGATATGTTTGCTGACACAAGCACCTAGACATTCCCTGTGATGGTAGACATGGTGAAAGAGAAAAGTTTCACAGTTTGGGTTGTTTTCTTCCTATATATTTCACCTTTCTATGAGATGTTATTAATATTGTAATCACGTATGTAACATCATTCTACTATTTCACTATTTTTGTATATACTGCATTCACCCTAGCTCTTGCACCTGTCATAGAATACCAAGTATCTAATGTAAAAACAATGTAAGTGTATAAAAAGTCAAAGAGTGCACCAGTTTAAAGAAGAAAACAAGATGAGAAATAAGATGGAGTATAGCAAGGCTCCATCAGTTTCTCTAAGTCCATTCAAAATACGACTGTACTAACTCTTGGCTTTAGTTAGCTTCACAAGCTTGATTCTCCCTATTTATGCTTAGAGGCTTGAAAAGATCCTTACATTTTGCCTTTTAAGGTTTGTACAAAAATTAACTGACTATACTGTTAAAGATGTACTAATTTGTGGCATCATTACACATTGTTTTTTTACAGAAAATTAGCAAGAAACTGTAATCCTGAAAACCTGAACCATAGAGAATAAAATTTTTTTCACACCATTTTGTAAATCAGCTAATTAGAGGTGCACAAATTATAGGTTTGGGAGTAGCAACATCTGCTAAATATGACTTTTTCTCTATATTTTCTTTTCCAAGAATTTCAGGGACGACTGTGTTACATCTCAGAGTAGTTTCATTCTTCATTCACATACCTTTGTCTTGCTTGTATTCAATCCACATCTAAACTTCACAAACACAATGTTTAGAGATTTACTTTCTTTCAAATAAAACCTGAGAATACAGAGAAACAGATAATACCTTCAGGGAGGTCAGGAAATGATCTGTCAGTAAGTATTGGCAAAAAACAAACTGCTGTTACAACTGGAAGTGAATGCAGGTCATCAAAATGATACTCTACACTGTTTGACTAGTTCTCCACTCCCTATAACAGGAGTTGAAACACATATGTGATCTACTTCTAAGGTGTTTATCTGATGTTCTAACCCATCTCTGGCAGTGGTTGAAATGAATGCTTAGGTATAGAAAGAGATTAATATGATGAGAGTTCTGGAGGATATTCTCCCTGTCATCCAGTAATTAACAGCCATTGAAATTTCTACTAAAATTTACCTGCCCCCTTTGTTAAACACATCACTAGTAACTACTGCCTCGGTCTACTTTTGCCAAAAAAGTCAGACCAACAAATAATTCTTCTATAATTTGTAGAAGAATCAGCACAGACACATCAATCTGTATAACTCTTCTAGATTCTTCCTGATATCAATCCATACAAATAAATGGAAGCTTTCATATCTGTTTCTTTATCATGCATTTTTCTAACTTAACTTTCAACTAAAACAGTAACTTTCAACTGAGGACAGATTTTCATCTGTTTATCTCTCAGATGAACTGTTTTGACCACAGACTAGTACTCTTGAATTTCCCCAGTTTGATACAACTAATTTGCCAGTCTTCATTAGAGACATTAACTTCTCCACAGAAAAAGAGCATTTCCCTTCTCTCACTCACACACAGAGAAATATGCATCCTTGTTTTGTGATGTTTCTTCATTTTCCAGCTGCATACAGAGTTAATCCAAACAGCTATTTTAAATTCAACAGCTATAAAATTAGGCATGATGAATTTTTTTTTTGTGCAGCAGAATGATTCCTAGGAATGTTATGTGAAAAATGAGCATATTTACCTGTTCTCAAAAACTCTGCAGCCAGAACTGAATAACTTATGCATTTTCAGATTTATGTCAGAGTCTTGGAATTACATGCAAGAACAGGGCTACAGTTTTTGAAATCCTTTGCATGTGTAATCTCACAGTTGGTGAAAATCAGCATTTGCAAATGAAAGATATCTGAGGCATGATTTGAAGACAGAAATCTTTTGCTGCAGTGCATGCTTCCATTGTTTTTTATATACACTAAAGCACTTTCTAGAAATCCACACTACAGGATGATACAAGTTAAAAAGAGCAGAGTAAACAACATGTATCCTAAATTCTGGCATTCCTAAATAGTATGATTAATTGTAATTATTTTGCTGTGAATTTGGCAAAAATAGTTAATGTACATAGAAATGTGTGTTAGAATGGTTAGAATCAAACACATTTGTACACTGAGTAGGTAGATAATAAAACATCTGAAGTATGTATATGTTTATATATAGTGCTCTCTACTTAGTTTAGATTAAGTATTACTTAAACTGCAAGCAATGTACTAACTACACATAATAAGAACTTATTCAAATGTTATGGCTCCACCTTTGATAAAATTTTATTGGAAATCTGCTCATAAAAACTCATAAAAATTTATAATTTCTTGGACTGTAATTTCAAATAACAGCCTATAGTGATTTTTTAAAATATTAAATTAGAAATTGTCTTGTAAAATTAAACTGCTTCTTAATGTATAATACTATTTCATTTAAAACTTCCAGCAACATGTTGTGGTAGTATTTAAATAAAGAGGAAAAGTTATTAAAAAGTTCCTTCATTACTTTACAATTTTACAATGAATTGCCTTCTTAAATATGTGAACTATTTTGGCAGAATGCTTAAAACAGAAAGCTAATGGAATACAGCTGTTCAAAGTTAACTAAGATGAGTCAATGGTGAAGATGGCCAACCTAACTGAATAGAGAAATTTGTCTGCAACTCAAGAAGAAAAAGAGAATTTATGATATTTGGTAGAACAGGTAGGAAATTCAGAATAAAAGGATGTTGTGAGCTTATGCAGGGAGAAAATTAAAAGTTCAACTGGAATTTTTTCTGGATAGTGCCATTAATGACAATAAAAATGTTTCTGTAACTACATCATCAGCCAAAGAAGGTATAAGGAGAATCTCTATCCTTTAGAGGATGTGGGAGGAAACATAGTGACAAAGGATGAGGAAGAATTTGAGGCACTTAATTCCATCTATGCTTGTCTTTATAGTAAGACCAGTTATTCTCCAGGTACCCATGCCTTGTCCTGACACTACACACCTTTGTAAAAATTCCCTCTCCAACCTTCTTGTAAGCCTACTTTGGGTATTAGAAGACTGCTTCTTGGTCTTCCTGGAGCCTTCTTCAGGCTGAGCAATCCCAGCTCTCTTAGCCTGTCTTCTTAGGAGTGGTGTTCCAGCCCTCTGATCATGTTGGTGGCCTCCTCTGAACTTGCTCCACTAGGTCTGTGTCATTCTAATGTTGGGGGGCCCAGAGTTGGACACTGCTCCCGGTGGGGTCTCATTAGAGTGGAGTACAGGGGAAAAAAAAGCAAAGATAAATATATAACTTTATAACATTCCCTATGTTACTAATTATATGAAGATGGAGCATCTGAAGGACAGACACAATGTCAAAAAAAAACTCTGATAAGGGAATGTTAAATTCTGATTCAGTAAAAACTTCTATTATTTATTTATATTGTCCATTTGTCCCTGAATTTGGGTTTGTGTAAAGCAACGCCAGAAAAATTTTTTCTGAAAATTTCAAATTAAATAAATCACTGCAATATCAACCCTGGAGGGAAGGTTACAAATGCTGGAGGAAGCTTACTCTGAGTCAATAGCCAGAGAGAAGGATTCACTCATTTCTTTTTACACTTAAATGTAGCCTGCAGTTTCTCTTATGGCTGGAAGAAACTGTGGGTGGCTGATAAGTATCAGGAAATTCTCTCAGCTTGAACTGCTTCTCAGTGTTTTGTCAAAGCAAAAAGACATAAGCACTGAAAAGAGTTTTGTGGTAATTCATTTTTCTGCCCTTTTCAGAGCTAATTAAACACAGAAACTTTCTATATCATCTATCAACTGTGTTTTATTTATTTATTGTGGAAAATAACCACATCAAAAGCAAAAATGATAAGAAATAATCCAGCACTCTGTGTGCTAAAGCTGAATTGCACATTAATGGAGCACCAACAAGTTTGACAAAATGCCATGGCATAATTATTTCCTAATTAGCTAGTGTAGTCAAACATGTAGGATTTACTGCTACTTACATGAATTTTTATTGTAGAACTCAAAAAAGGAAATTATAATGGCTTCATGCTGTAAAGATGATTCTTTTTGGTTTTGGTTCATCTGCTGAGATAGTTTCAAAATGACATTGTATGCTGAAGCACCTCATGTTTAGTGTCATTTTTCATTTAATTTTGAAATCTCTCTAGAGTATGAAATACAAAATGACAAAGACACTGAATTGAATAATAAGTGCATGTTACAATTGTGTGTTACAATGTGCTAGCCAAGATCCTAATGCCAAGTCTTTATTGTAAATCACATTGATCTATAATTACAATGAACTGTTTAGTTTTTGTATTCACAGAGCCTTTGGAAATAAATCAATGCATCATACAGAATCAGTATCAAATATGGGAAACAGAAAAGTATTTATGCCTAGAAATACTATAAATTTAGGCAGATTACTCTGAATTCTTACAGATTTTTTAATATTTAAAACCAAAAATGAGACATACTATTTATTTCCCTTTTTTAAATAAAAGAAAATGTTTGCATAAGTCTTTGTTTAGAGAAAAAAATTTCTGAAGGCTTTTTTGAATTCTGAAAGGAGTGATCTAATGAGATGTATTTTTCAGCTTGAGGAACAAAACATACAATTTAAACTCAACTGATTGATTCAGGTCAATCTGAAGATAAAAGGCTGGCTTTTTATAAAGTGTCTGTGTTCCCAAACTGAGAGCACACAAGTATGTTGAGAGAATAATACACTCAAATTCTATTGTGACTTTTTGATGGAGATCTGGAAAGTATTTTACCAACAAAGTCCCATATTTCTTCTAGCATGGAAGAAAGGAACACTGGAGATGATTTTACCACACTGTGACACCTCTATCTTCTGCAGCTCATGTTTAGTAACCCACTAGTTATGTAAAGGGCATTGTTGTATCCAAACAAACAAGGCAATGAAAAAATACACCAAGTGAAATTATGCGCATTGGAATTTTTTTTTAAATGGTAACATTCTGTCCTTAGATGAAGATTCTGAGGCCAAGAGATTCTTAATATCCCTAGCATGGCAAGAACTCTGCTTTAGAGGTCTTCTATACCCCGTGGTGTCCAACCAAACTGTAGAATGTAAGTAGAATGCATAATAACTCAGCACAACCATGTCAGCTCCTAATAACCCCACACAGATATGTGGAGTTTCTGATAAATATTGATATGACCCTATTTTATTTAGCTTAATAAAGTCACACCACAATTTAATGCTTAAATACCTATATAATTACAAAGGTAATGTAGACCAGACCCTATTATACATTACATGAAGACTTTTCATGTTCTTCATATGTTATATGAAGACTGTGGGTGAGGAAATTTAACTGTTTGCACTCTGCCATCTAAATGTACCTCATCAAGAAATTGATAATTTAACTTTAAATAACTTAAAGCTGTACTTTTAATCAAAAAGCAGTTGTATAAAATAGGATCTGGTAGGTTGAAGATCCAAAACTGCTCATGTACATCTTTTTCATTGTATGTATACATGTAGTGTCTCCTTCTTTCATTCTTCACTTCTCAAAACTTAAATTTTCAGAAAATCCTTGTTGAGATTCAGAGTACATGCTGTATACTACAGAGACCCTGTATATAAAAAAAAGTATGTTTTAAAAAAATAAGGGAAATTCCAGTTAATAAGGTCACATATCTAGACAAAGATAACACTTGTCTTCACCATTGCAGAGATACATGGATTCAGAAGGGGAATGAAGATCATTGAAACATTTGCAGTGCCTTCTGTGATTTTTCAAGTTGGCAGCAGTCTCCTATTTCAGAACTGACTCTTTTACAAGCATGTTTTGAACAAGGATAGTGTGACTCCGGTCAGGCATTTCTCTTCCAGCAATAATGAAAACAGGTCAAGGAGAAGACTTAGAACACATGTACAGAAGAAATGTCATCACCCCCATCTCTGTTGCTGAGTGAGCCAGGGGTCTGACTTCAGCGACCAATTGTATATATCAGAGTATTGAAGGATGCATTGCACTTATGGTGCCCATAGACTTTGAAATCTTCTGAAACTTTAGCAGGTGTAAAGAGACATTTCAGTTAGAAGATACAAGCTGCCTACATATTCAATGGAGAAAGATAACACCTACCTCTTCTACAATTCTTTTCATCAGCACATCTTAAAGTCCTTAAAGCTGGTAGGGTTTTTTTCTTCCACCATGTCCCTATTTCTATATACTTTTTCCAGTGGTTCTACTCATAGTTAAAACTGTGTATAAAGCTTCCTGTAATTTAGAATTTTGAAAATTAATAGATAATTTTAAAAATTCTTCTTCCAAAAGGCAGAAATTTGCCTCACCTGGGCGCAGATGTCCCTGAGGTGAATTAATTTTCTCACTACGTAATCTCTAGCAATTGACATAGTACTTACCTGTAGACTTATTGATTTGCCATTTTGTTTGAAATATCCCTTGCAAAACAGAGGAGTGGTTTTAAACCTTAGTATTCTTTATACACTGAAAGATGTACAGACTTTCAAACTGACAGTCACACTTTTATCTAAAGGAGTTAGACATTTGTCAACCAGTATTGGCTTCAAACAAAAACCACATATGATGCTAAAGAAACAGCAGCCTGTTGACTAACAAGGCAATGTGTTATAGGCCTTCAGAGGTTAAACCTTCCAGAAGAGAGGCTTCATAGACTGATTTCTAAAAGGGCAGGCCAGAATTTAATTATAGAAACACATGATTTGAAAGATCTTCAAGATGCAGCTAACTACAGTTTAATTGTCTAGACTAAGCTTGAGGTCTAGGATGTATTCATAAACAGCATAGAAAAAATTAAGGAGAGCTATCTCCATAGATTTTTGAATGGAAAAAAATATCTCTAAAAATGCAGGCAAGAGGAATTGCAGATGGTTTTCTGGAGATGCTCTCTTCCCAGAATGATTACACAGATTAGAAGTCTATCATTTAGGTACCTATACTTAAGAAAAGTAAATCCCAACTTCACTGTCTCAAAATTTTGAAATGCCTCCTCTAACATATTGCCAAAATGTCCTCTAAAAGTATCACTCTGTTGATAGCCTTTGAAGTCAGTATTCCACAGCACTGGTCCTACCACTTTAATTATAAAATTGTATTCTTGTAAGGATATTGGTTTATTACAGTAAAACCCAGTGAGTTGATGCTAACTTGTTTTGAATGGTCTAAACTTTCCGTGGACTCAGAACTTTTAAAATCTTGTTTTCAAATAACTCAGAGTCAAACTGCAAAAACCAGACTTCCCACTGTAGGGCTGGTCACTCCTTGGCATTCTGAACTCCGAGAACTTAAATGATAGTTCTGCTATTGAATGTGTTTGCATTTTCCACAGCAGGATATACATTTTCCTATTTATAAACTCAAAAAATTCTACAGTGCTTACCATAACCTGCCTACACAAATGAAAGCTTATTTCTTTGTGCTCACCATGGTATAGCTCATTTCTTGAGGCACAGAGAAGGACATTGTAAATAACATTTCAACACCCACTTCCCAGTTAATATTGAACAAACAGAATGTATGGCTAGCTCATTTAGAGTAGAAAAAAGTCAATAAATATATAAGAGCTGTTAGTCATATCTGTAATCTGCCACATACAACAACAAGAATCACCATTAAAGAGGTAAAAAGCTGATATTACAGGTCTTGCTTTAGCTTCACTGTAAAAAATTTTCCCTGCTCTTATGTCTCTCCCTTTCTATGCTTCCTGTTTCTCCTTGCATTACAAGAGAGCAGAGTGATCAACACACTGATTTTGGCCAGAGGAAACTTGAGCTGAAGGCACACAAGATGCAAGCTGAGCCTTTCACTTAGTTCTGCTGTGATCACATATGATTTACTATAGAACATGTTTCATAGCACCAATCACAGGAAACTCCAGAAGGAGAAAATTAAGTGAATTGGGAGAGGAAGTGAGATGATGAAGGTTACAGCATCAGAGCAACCACCTCTGCTGCTTAACATTTAAAAGAAAGGGGTAAAATGAAAGAATTGTTTTGTGATGCTTGAGTATCAATTCCAATACTGAAGTGCAGAATTCCTGTTTCCCCGCCCCCAAACCTGCCCTGCCAGCTCTTCTATTATGAGAGAGAACTGAGTTCCTATAATAGGAACTTATTTATTCCAGGAGGCCCTCACCTGATTTCTGGACGTGTTCAAAGGTTTATTCTTGAAGGGGTCCAGGGTGAAAAAGAGAAGGACAAAGGAAATGCGGGGTTATTTAACCCTCTGGGTCGAGGGGAGGGGTTGGCATTTCGCCAAATAGGAAAAGGTCTGAGGGGTTAGGGGTAAACCAGTAGGAAAATAGAGGTTTTATATAACACAGTTACAACACTGAAGATAGCTTTAGTTTCAACTAAAATTTTAAGCTTTTGCTTAAAGTAAAGAAAAAGAGGAAAACTACAACTTGAATTGGCATTCTTAATAGATTTAAGAAATGGTAGTGTTTAAATGAAATTATGTTTCATATTTAGAAGCTGAAGTAATTACTGAAAGCTTAACTTGCACACTGGCCTTGCACTTAGTTCAGTTTCCAGGCCTCACTTTTTCTTTGCTGCTGACTTCTTGAAGGAATAACCCATATCAATTATTTCATGTTTATATCCCCCATGTCAACCAATTATGAGGGTAAGTTTTAGTCACTTTCATTTCCTTTGAAATGGAGACAATAAAAGCTAAGGCAGTCTACCCATTGGTAAGTACTAAGAAAGAGAATCTTAAAATACACCTGGTCCAGGAACATTTAAATTAACTGCAAAAAGGCAGTTGTAAAAACTTGAAAGAAAAGTGAAATTAAATCATGGTATTATGTAAGTTTTTCTAACCCTGAGAGAGCTGACTCTTTACAAAATAATTTATTTTTTGATATCAAAGCACTTCAATCTCAACTTACTTTTAATAGATGGCTTTAGTGACTGTATTTGTGATGGTAGAAACCTTAGGGAACACATTGCACCAATGCTGTAGCTCATGAAGAAACAGACGCAGTGTAGTGTATCATGACAGGCTGAAATGGAATTCCAGCCGTGTGAAGGTAAATTTTCCAGCTGTGCTAGCACAGATTGGAATAACTCACTCATGACTGCTGCAGAAGAAAGTGTCAGTCTATATCTCAAACTGTAGCTATCAACCACTTTGTACCACTGCCTGCAGCAGGCAGGGGAAAATTCAAAACTAACAATGTGAGATTAATGCATTTCTGTGAAGTAACTTGCAGTATTATAATATTTTTGCAATCTTTATTTTTCTATTTAAATAATTTTTGCTCTGAGTTTATGAACATTCAGATATTTTTAAATGGGTATAATACTATTACCATGATATTATTTTTTCCCTTAGAGTAGCTGCATTTTTAACCATATTCAACGTGCCACTGAAGATTGTTCTACTATCATGAGTAATAAATAAAGTTAGTTATGTCCACATACAACTGTAAAATGGGAATAGAAGAATATATACAAGAAGAATATGTATATGGGAGGATGGTGCAGGATGATTGCAGAAGGACCTGAGGTATCACAAAATAGACTCTTAAAAATATCAGTCATTAAATCAATAATGCATTATGTTTTCTTTGAAAAACAACAGGTGAATTTTGAGCAAGTGAACTTGTGGAATCAACAATACTGATTTTAACTAAGCACACTTTTTCCCTATTCAACAGTTCAGAAGTCACACTGAGCCTCTCAGGTCTTATTACTGTGATTAAAATTCATCAGACATCCAGCTCTTTGGCTTATGCTTACAGGAAATGGGATTTCTAAATTAGTTTCCTATCTAATGCAGGATTGGAGTAGTTCGGAATTCAAAATCAGACAAATACAAGTCTCAGAGCAGGGACACAGGAACCTAAAATGTGCAAAAATATCAACAGAAGATACATATTAACATCACTGAGTTTAGATAATGCTTCTCTTTCCTTTCTTCATTCCTGGCCTCTGATATGTTGCAATACACAGAATGTGAGGCATTACCTTCAAAGGGAAAGTCCAGCATAAAAATAAAAAAGAGGACTGAAGATAGGAGTGATGAAGCATGTCAAAATTCTAATGGTTCCTACAACATGTAAATAGGAGGATCCTTGTTGGAGTACATATCCTATTATTTTATCAAGGCTATGAACATCTTTTGAAGTAGTAGCAATTGTCTGTTTTCCCAACTGTGGCAGTACAAGCCCATTCCTGACTAGATTTTCTAAGCTAACTTCCCTTGGAGTATTTTATATTTAATGTCATCTCAGAAATTACCAACTTAATTATAGTTGGTGTCTGGTCTCACCATCACTGATTTCAGACATAAAAAAATCATCAGATGAAGCAATCCTATACTAAAATGGTGAGAAAATAGCTGGAATATAGATATGTTCTCATTAAAAATTTGTTTGGTTTTATATGAAAATTTAGTAGTTTCTGTACCCATAGAAGGGCAAGTATATCAGAGGCAGTCTATAATTATCATCTATACATTCACTTGGTTGTATATTTATACCTATAAATCAAAACAGAACATTTTATCAACTGTGAAGGCAAAGGAAAATCTTCCTCTGCTCTTATGCAAGAAATACATGAAGTGCAGACATGACTCTCAGTGCCTCACACCCACTTACACTTCTCTCCTTATTGCATACACAACTGGGTGTTTTATGTGACTCAGTGAAAACTCACAGTACCTTGGTGGTTCATAACTTCCAGTTTGCCTGAAATTAAAGGAAAATGCCTCTTCAGGTGAAGCTGTGCCTTCTGTGCTCTCATCCTTTTTCCAGCACACATTTCACATCCCACTAATCTCATAATTTCTGACTTTTGTCTGGTCTCATAGTGACTTTCTGTAGGAGTTTAAATCCTCTCAGAAAAACTGTGCAGCCACTCAAAAATAGCACTTCTTCCTGAGCCAACTAAACCTTTCATACACCTAGAAAAGGCCCTAGAACAAGTAACTACTAAACCTCTAAAAACTGGACTCCATACCTATTTTTACAATAGAATTTAAAGTCATTGAACTGTGTCTGTTTAAACAACATTTATTTCACTGAAAATCTTCATTAGCTGTTTGGCAAATTCACTCAACTTCTGCCAGCTGCAGGACTGGATAGAAAATGAACTCTAATTGGACTTTGAGGTAGCAAATTCGACACTCTGCAGAAAAAGAACTATCTAAAAATTTGCAGCTGGGGTTTAGGTTTGTTTTGGTTTGCTTAATTTTGATACTTCTTTCACCACAGATGCTTTGAAACAGATGAAAATTATTTATTCCAGACCCAACCAGCTTTTCACCAGCTGTATAAAAGTCAAACTGGGTGGAAGAGGAGATACTCATTTTAGTATTCCTCTATTTAAATTTGACTCAAGCATTCATGAAAAATATTAGGCTCCATTCACAGACTATTTATAAAAAGCAAAAGGGAAATTAAACTAAACTGCCAGATAGAAGGTTCATGCCTGCAGAACTCAAGGCAGTGATTTAAGAGTGATTTACAGCACCTGGTGACAGCAAAAGTGAATAACTATGTCCTGTCTCTCTCCTTTGTATTGCTATGCATTGTCATGCCACATGAAAACAAAAGTTACAGTGAAGGAAACAATTCTCAAAAGAATTGGCCCTAGGTTCAGCTCCACAGAATTGGTTTGACTACTGTGCACCCAGGTCAAAACAGCCTGGCAGTCTCAGAAGAGGAAACATTAGGAAACCTAATGTTGGAGTACAAGTTCCTGTTGAGATGCTGCAAAACCACCCCCTGAAGCAAATAAACCCAACCAACCAACCAAACCAAACCAAACCAACCAAAAAACCCAAACCAAACCAAATGAAACCAAACCCCCCAAAAAGCAAAAGCCCACATATGACTGCAGGAAAACTTTCATGCCCAGAAAATGAGCTGGATGTACACACACACAAAAAATATGTAGAATTTGTACAACAACAAGAAGAAAAAAAAAAACTTATAAGATTCCTAGATGCCATGGGTTTCTAGAGTGTAAACATTCTTTTATATTTAAAAAAACGCCTGATAAGCTTTACTGCACTCTTCTATGCTTTTTAATGTTTCATCATGACCCTCCTGAAATGGCAGTAATGGCAACAGAGTAGAAGATTCAGTATATATAGTCAATATATATACTCACTGAAATGAGTAATGCAGAGTCACAATACTGTTTTTCTGGTTTAAAGTTTGGCTTTGGTTTATTTTGACAAAATTTATCACTCTTTGAATGTATTTCAGAGTATTTCCACAGTGATGCCAAGGTCTCTTACGTGGAAATAACCTATCTGGAAAATAATACCAAGTATACAGAGTAATGTGAAGATCATTATGATTTATTTGGCCTATTTTGTCCATTTTGGTCCTCCTCAGTAGAATATATCGACATAGTGTGGTGTGAGTCCAGCAAAGATGTGAGTCACTAAGGTGACTAAAGCATTGCAGCACATAGCATAAGAGGAGAGGCTGGGAAATCTTGTTTATTCAGTCTAAAAAAGAGAGGATGTAAAGAGATCTGATTACTATCTATGCCTGATGTGAAAACATTGAGAGAATGAAAACAGACTTTTCTTGAAGGTTCATGGTGACAGGACAAAAGACTGTAGACACAATACCTACTGGAGGAAATTCCAGGCAGATGTTAAGAAAAACTTTTAAATTATTGGAATGGGTTCTTCAGAGGTCGTATAGTCTGCATCCTTGGAGATATGTTCTAAACACAATACAGAGAAAACTAATCTACTGGTCCTTCTTTTAGCAGGTCAGTGGATTAAATGACTCTCATATATCCATTGTTTTACGACACTTTGATTCAGGTAAAAGTAATTCTCTGTTTAACTATTCTGCAATGCTAAGAAATATTCACATATAATATAACATTCAGCTTTTTCTATTCATTTGACTGAAGGCTAAATTTCAGTGAAGTGAAGATGAGATCACCTTCATAGCGATGTCCAGTACAGAATTATTACTGCATTCACTCTGCTGAAGGAAAGTACAGGGAGACGTAAAGAGAAGCATAGTTTACATCTGATTTGTTGATTACAGCTATTTTTCAATATTTAAAAAATATTTATTTCTATTGTGGTCTTTCTGGAACAAAATAATCTGTTCTGGATGCAGTATGCTGATCAACACATTCAAAGGAAAAAATGGTACAGTTTTGTCCATAATGTATATATTTTTCTAATCCAACTCAATGTCATATTTGTCTCATTATGGCAGTCATTTTGAAATCATGTCATAACTCTGTACAGTTTTTCTCCCACTGGCTCAGTATTACCTGTTGACATGTCATAACAATGCTCATGTTGTTATCTAATGAGCCGGATCAAGCAAGCTGAAGACAAATCAGATGAAAAGCAATCAGTTTGCAGCCAGATTATTTGCATGAACTGGATCACTGCATGGGAACGTGAAGAAGATTTTGGGAGAAAAAGTGAGACCCTTTCATGTCTTATTAAAGCAATGGCAGAGGTGGTCCTGATAATGATGTAAAAAATGAGGATGACATACATCAGTAATGTCAGACCTGGCATGATACTTAGGAGAAATTTTTTTTACTGCTGCAATTGCATTTCATGCTTCAGAGAGAGAAATAGCTGGAGTTATAATAATCCCTGAGCAACATGGTAGAGACTAATTTCTGATAATGAATCAATGAAGCAATGACTTTTGTACATTGCTCACTCCTTCCTTTCCTCCTTTTTCTTTTTTTTTTTCTCCAATGTTTGAATCTTCTCCATGTATTTAGCTTGATTGCACAATCAGCATTCTGAAAAATCCCATTTTCTCTCTCCATTCCCTTTCATCTTTTTTACTGTCCATAAATAGAGGCAAGCCAGGAAGGGGAGATTAGTATATGTCTATAATTGTAACTGTATAAAAACAACCCTCAAAACATATTAATCACTGACTAATCTTCCATACTAATTTATCCCACTTGTCTGACAGCAGTTCTTTCCTCCTCTGATCTTTCCTATTCTGAGACCAAGACTTCATGATCATATTCCTGACTAGCAGATGCAGTAAATTGGTATTATCATTTGAACACAGCTTCCTGTTTCCCATTATATAGCAACTGTCAACTTTCCGCACAGTCAGAAAAATATAAATTCTCATTTGGGAAAGAGAAGAGAAGAGAAGAGAAGAGAAGAGAAGAGAAGAGAAGAGAAGAGAAGAGAAGAGAAGAGAAGAGAAGAGAAGAGAAGAGAAGAGAAGAGAAGAGAAGAGAAGAGAAGAGAAGAGAAGAACTTTTCCTAAATGTGTTAATGTCAAAGTGAGTTTTTTTTGCACTGATATTATATTTTTTGATAAGCATGAGAAAGAGACAAAGGAGACATAAGTGAGGTAGGATAGGAAAAGAAAAAGCCTTGAACCTGAATATTCTCGCCTTTGACACAGCTAAGAATACAAAAAACCAAAACCCAGGACCCCTATACCCAGTCTAGCTTTATGCAATGGGACTTTAAGCCAAATAAAATTTGATGGCACTAAGGAAATCGGTACTTTATTGTAAATGAAATTATTTGACGTAAAAAAATAAGTTCTGACTATCTGCCAGATATCCTGAACCTCCATTAAGCAAATGAATTAAGGTTGGGTACTAACAAGTGTCAACAATGGATGCAGGTACCTGGCATAGCCAGCCCTTAGTTTGTAAGTTACCTTCCTCTTTCCTTACTTTGAAATCAGGGAAACATTTATCCTATATACTTTCTACATGGTAGCTTCAGAAACGAAAGAAAAGATTGTATGACCCACTGTTCTGTTCAATGGCCTATAAGTCAAATGGATTTGACCCTTCTCCAGTGCTTTTTAGTTTGTTGTTCATTTATCTTGCTTGTCAGGGCTCTGTATTTCTTGGTGATGATGTGAAATGTGAAAATGTATCCTCTTATGTGGCTGGTTTTTATTTTTTAAAGGATAAAAATAGATTGAATCTCCAGACCCTTCCAGAAGAAAAGAAATAGAAAGGAACAAAATTATCTCCTGAGCTTTATCAATAGGAGGTGTTTTTCCCATTGCCTCCTTCCAAAAATTCCTAGAAAAATAGTGAAAAAATAATTCAGGTTAATAAAAATAAAAGTAATGTGTTCAATTTGCTAGTATTGTGTATCAGTTCAGTTTTATATTTTACTTTAGGTTATTAAAATTCTGAAGGAAAATATATTGCTGTACCATATGCATTTTAAAATTAACCCCTGCCATTGGTCATTCCGGGTACTGCCTTTATATATTGACTTTTTCAATAATAAATTTGTTCTACTGTGTTATTTCCCTCTTAAAAGTAGTTCATTGAACAATTTCAGGTCCACTGCAGTAACCACGATATTGGTGTTATTTTGTATACTTTTCTGATGAGGAGAAATATGAAATAATAGACATTATCATTTCTCAGTACTTCCTTTCTGGAGGCACAAGTCTGACTTGTTACTTCTGAAAAAGTGTTTAACAAAATACAGCATGTGATGTGTTAAATATACTTCAGTATGTATTTAAAAACATAGTTGGCAGATGCTGAAATTTCATTCAGAAAAGTAGCATGAATTTTTACTCAGAAAAGAAAAATATCTTGGTAGTCAGCTGTACAGAGTTAATAGACCAAATTATAGCCTCATTTAAGCTATTATAAATCCATAGCCACTGCTAGTGAATTTAAATTTAGACTAAGCTTAATGACAGGAAAATTTGGGTAATACAGCAAGGGGAGTTGCAGTTCACATGCTAATCAACAGTGCAGGGAGATTTTGATGGCAACTGATTACATGAAAAAGATGATATCTGTAAAGGACTGGAACTGTGGCAGGACAAGATACCAGCTCAAGATCCAAAGTGTGTGCACACATCCAGCTATCGAGGGGACACTTATGAAAGGGGAAGAAACACTGCTCTTCTGCTCTGGGTGTGAGTTGTGGAAATCACTTAAACCCTTCTCCCTCAGTTTTATGGTCACATTTCTGGGTAGCTACAATTTTTGAACCATCCAAATTTTCTTGTAATAAAGAAACCATATCTCAGTTAACCTACAGACAAAAGTGTTGATTAACTTTACATGTAGTCTTTACTTTAGCATCTACTTTTAGCAGCTGATTTTATTCCGATGCTTAAGTAGTTATCTGGGTATATCTCACTGCAACATAAGTGAGTTTCTCTACTTCATGTCTCATTACATGAAATATATCAAATGCATATTGGTTAGTTCTGTCACTGTATATTTTAATACCTTTTTACAGAAAAATGGAAGTGTGAAAATAAAGGTAGTCTTTGTCAGGTGTATCAGACAGACATATTCACATCCACATCCAAGCTAAAGAATGCAAGAGAGTTAGCAACTAAAAAATCTCATTTAAACTATAAAGGCATTGATATTCCCTCACTCAAATATTATAAGTTTCCAATGTGTTCTGCCAGTTCAACAGGCACAATGCAAAACAACATCAACCTCTTTTTTTCTGTCTTTTTTAGTCAGGTGAGTTCACAAGTTTCACAAGCTCCTTTTCAGATGGAACAAGTGAGTGTACAATACTGCAAACAACAAATTCTTGGCAATGCTGTGCATTACCATTATCTCTTCTAGACACCAGACAGAGAAGAAAACTAGCTCCAGCTTCTCTTAGTGCCAGACACCTGTTAATTTTTCTTCCATTGCATCTAGTTAATCTGCTTTTTTATCAATTGCTCTTGGGCTGTGGCATAATTGTCCTCAGCAGAAACCATTCCAGCGGGTCTGGAATTTCTCTGGGTTTGCAATCAAAGGTACCTGGGTCATAAGAATGATCTTCAACTGAAGTGTCATAAGAAGATGCCAAAGGAGAAAAATAATATTGACTATCTAGGAGCAACACTGTTCATCATATCCTAACAAATCAGAACCCTAAGCTAGACAGACAGCTGAGAATACATTCCCTAGTAACAAAAGATTTTATGGAATATTTAGATTCCATGTAGAGAGAAGCTTTTAATTAGACAGAAAGAAAAAGACTTATGGGACAGCTGGAGTAAAGTAATTGTTCTGTCTTGTCACTTGGCTGTTGATGAAGGCAATGAATACACATTAGTAGCAGGAAGTTATGTGGTTCTGAATTGCTATATATATTCCCTTCAATAAAACAGTTCTATTTCTAGTTTATCAGTCTGGTGGCCGAGTCCCAAATCTTATCTAAGTTAAGATGATTCCAAAAATCTCAGATTTTGAGCAGATGGTGACAACTTCATGAGTCTATGTTGGAGTTAGAGAAAAGGAAGATAATATTTCAGTTTTGTTCTACACAAATATACAACATGACATAATTATGCACCGGACTTATTAAGGAAGATATCCCACCAAGTTGGCATTTTTGCATGCTTTTAAAGTGGTTACTTAAATTACTTCAATGAAATTGACTCAAACAGGAAATCAAGATCAAGATTCAGGTTTACTGATAGTTAATATTTACCAAGCTACACAACACAGGTATAAAGGTTATTTTGGTAATCTGTGGAGGGTGGTTTAAATCAATGTTAATTAATTTTTACTGGTATCTGATAGAAAATTACTTCTTGATTTGAGTAAAAAGAACTCCTTCATATAAAAGAAGGACTAATCATGTCATTCTTGAGATAACTACCATTCACAGTATTTAAGAAAATCTGATATCTCATTAGCCTACTTAAAAATGGGTAGAAAGCTACGGATAAATTTGTTCTCATTGAAGCTATGCTTTATATCAGCCTAAAAGCAACCTAGTGTGTTCAGTATAATGCCTTATCAAAAATGATTCTGTCTGTTTAATAAAGATAGGAAAATAAAGTTTGTTGATTTGTTCTATTCTGCAAGAGGACATGTTTTTATTTCCATTAAATCTTTTATATTTTGGTGTGTTTTAAGCTGTTTTGAGACATATTTTTGCTAATGATTGTATCGGGTCTCTAGAGGAAAAAACTTTCATGCAGTTTTGTACTTGATATAATAGAAATTTTTTCATGTTTTTAGGTTTGGTTTTTTTTTTTTTTTCAATTAAGGGAGATGCTCTTTAAAAAACTATTTTTCTATAACTTTCTCCTGGGTTCCCATGGCTGTACAGCTGTTGGACTGATAGCTGCTTTTTTTAAACCGGCTGTTGTTTGATTTTTTATTTTTTATTTTTTTTAATTAAAAAAGACTCAAAATTTCCAGCTTAATCTTTTTCTCATTTAAATTTGACTAAGTATATTCAAGCCCACCATAGGAAGAAAAGCCACCATAAAACAAAAGCCAGTACAAAACCAGGATGATTAAAAAATAACAGTCTATTACAGGGCAAGTGCAATCACTCTACCTTGTATATCAAGAGCCTCTGCTCCATCTGTAAGTGTTCAAGTAGGAGCTACTGCATTGCCAAGTAAAGACACTGTGTATTATACCCAAATACACAAGATTCAGTGTTTATTTTCCCCTCCACCCTTTTGCTTTTCTGCCACCTTTCCTGAGCATCTTTACTCTTCAGGGTATGCAATCTGGAGGAGAGAAGGCTTACTGGTAGTTGTGAGGTGTCAAATACAAGTCCCTGGACAGGTAGGCATAGCTGGCCAAGGTGAGAATTCGTTATGTGAATATAAAGAGAGAAGTACAAATTGTACAATAGAACAAAGCAAAGTGAAGCAAAGCAGAACAAGACAGAAATAGCCCAAATCCTGAGCCTCATTTTTCTCATTTATAAATCATTTTTATTTCCCATCTTGTATATTTATCCAACAGGAAAAGAAAGAGCTTTCTGAAGGTAAAATCTACAGTGTTTGTTCAGCATTAGCTGAGTTATGAGTTACAACTGTAATAACAATAATTAAGCTCATAAACATCCAGTGCTGGACTGGCACAATGTTCATGAAGTGAAAAAGGCTTACAGGATTTCTATTTGTGATGCAGGAGGCTTTAGGCAAATATTTAAAGATAAAGAGTAAATTAAAGATGTAGAACAGCCTTAATTTTGGCATTTCTAGAGTTCAGATTTTTGAAATTCCAAATGTCATAATGGTTTTTTAACAAACTTTGTGGTTTTCTGTACAATACTTAGCAGCTCTATAATCTCTGGAAATCATTTCATTAACATTGCTTTATCTAAGTGTTGGAAGATACTACAAGACTGTAAAAAATCCTATACAGTAAAAGATGTAAAGCTTTGCCTTCACTACAGAAATCTTTTCTTTTCCAAGGAATTAAAAAATTTACAGTGAAGTAACCAAAAAAACCTGATAATATCTTTCAAAATTAAAAATATAAATTAAGAAGAGCTTACATAGAGAGCCCCAATCTTGCTCAATTCAAAACTGGACTGACCAAGGCTGAGTGTTAGTTCTGCTTGAATTCAGAGCCTGAACCAGATGAAATATTTCATCCTTCATGGCTTTTTCATAGAAAGCAACTTGTATCCACTCCCTATTTATAAATATACTTAGGTATTGAAGACAAATCTTTAAATATCTTTACTAGATACCTAAAGTATACTTTTGATGGATGTTTACATAAGTATTAAAGATAAATTTGTGTTTCTAAACTTTCTGTTTCATAATTACTTCATAATTACAATAAGATGATGTTTTACATTGATTTTCTTCTCTTTCCATGGAACAAAATAGACTGTCCTGGACTATGAGAACTGAGCCACTCCACTCTGTTAACAAAGAGAGAGGCTGAAAATAAACACATAGAGCAAAGCACTTCATGTTGAGGACTCAATGTCTATGCTGTACAAATTTTAGGGGATTCTGCTTCAGACTACTTCTAGTCTGACCTTACAAACTGAATGCTCCTTAGCAGTTGCACTGCTTTCAGTGCACCTTGAGATCAGACCTTCCCATTCCTTTTCATCTGAAAAGGAGCCCGGTTTATGGTCACAAAAGTACAATGAGCAGAAGTATCAGGACATTCATTTCGGAAGGACACTCATACTCTGACCTAATACACTAACACAGATGTAACTAGAAGCTGTGCAAGCATCATTAGTATGGAACTTTGCCCAAGTAGCAGCCCCTACAATCAGGGAGCTTTATTAGTGCAGGTTCTGGCTCAACACTATGCTAATCACATCCTCCTGGCTTCTGGCCAGCACAAAGTGCAGGCAGAGGTTATTTGCCTCTGCCTACAAAGTACCACATAGACATTACCTAAATGTGCATTTGTCCTTCATAAGGCACCATTATGTTTATTGCATTACTGAATGAAAATTTTGCAAGAGTTTAGTATTGCCTGGAGGATGCTGCTTCAATTTTACAGCAACTTTAGAAGGTTTAAACATATTTGTAGTACTGCATTAAAATTGAATACATTTAAACATCCTTTTTCAGTTTGAAAAGAGGAGATGAATGATCTGAATTATGCAGATTATCTGTGTGAGTTAAATCTGGAATGTGGGTGAAAAAAGGTCCCCTTTTCTCCTCTGTGAAGAGCTACCTTGCTGATTAGGAAGACACGTTTCTTGAACCTGACCCTTTTACACTTCAACCCCATAGTCTAAGCAGACAGAAGTTTGTGGGATTTGCTATTTCTCTCTATACCCAGAAATTTTACTAAGAAGATATTGAAATGTTAAATAGTGAAATTCATAGCATATTTAATGAAATTGATTGGCTTAAATTGTCCCAATCAGTTTTAAAAGAAGCCACCTTTAATAAGCTACCTACTGTTTTAATGCGCTGTCCAAAACTATCTCCAGAAACCTGAGTACAGTACTGCTCTGTCTTCATTAACAGAGAACATATGTTGGCAGTCAATGTTTTTGTAGCTCCCTTGAGTGGTTCTGTAAGTCAGATTTCACTGATAATTGCCTTAAGAAAATCTATTTTAACATAAAGGGCTTGATTTCAGGGGTGGCCTACATTTATTTTTGTTGTGCCTTATGCAGGCAAATATCTGCAGGCACTCACAACACTAATGGGACTGCTCTATTGGTTAAACAGATGCGTAAGTGCTTTGTTAGGTCAAGGTCCAAAATCCAGATACACAGTAAAAGATCTTAAATGTGTTTAAGTTCTGTATGTGAACAGAAGAAAGAATGACTACCTGAATTTTTAGAAAATAACTGTAGTCATGTCCATCAGTGTACAAGGACTAAGCATGTACCTAGAGATAGAGTTTACACTTCAATACTGACATAACTTCTCACCTCTGTATATTCACCATCTGCAGCAGTCTGGTAGACAGAAAAAAAAAAATCAAAGGAACTTTGATAGAGCTTCTGATGTGATAGTAACAAGAATTAACTGTTCCCAGATAGATTGTTCACCTCTGTGGCATGCTGAGCTCTCACAGGATATAATGTCATAAGACAAATAAAGGACTTTAAGTGTCTGTGACTGTTGAGCCTGATGAATAAATAAACTTAAAATCTTTCTTGCTGTTAACAGCTAAAAAATAAATAAACATGCCTAAAGCATTGACACAAAAGACCAGTTATTAAATACATTATCCAAATGAGAACATAATTTTTGTTTAGGAGCCAAGAGGGAGTCTTAACAGCAAATTGAAGTCTCTCTGTCACTTGGCCTCTTTTTCTGGTGAAATGACCAAAGTTTTCTATTGCCCTTCTTTTTCCCCATCATGACCTCTCAAGGAGAAGACAGCCTGGCCATCAAAGCATGCAGCCAACAGGTGGAGGAAAATAGTTTCAGGCTTCTGTCCAAAACCTTTGACATCACAGGATACAACAGGGGAACTAAATGAAATCAAATGTTCCTGAGACAGTGTACAGAAGATAAAAGAGAGCTATATCAAGACCCTTACTGAAGTTGGACAGTACAGGCCGTAATGACTTTCCTTGTAGAGAGCCTGAGGTAAAGAAGCAATCATGGGAGGATGAATCTGGCCAGGAAGGAAGAATCAAGATTTCTGCTAAGATGTTGAAACATGTATTTTCTTTTTGTGATTCAACATACTGCAGGAGCTTTATTGAGTTTTGGCGAGGCAATCATAAAGGAACACCCAATACATCCTCTCTAATCTGCTGTATGTTGCCCGGGGAAAGAGCACACCGTGATTTACAATCCACAAACTTCATGGACAGAATGAAGACCTTGATTTTAAAAAATCTCCTTCCTCCAAAAGCATTTTAAAGCCACATACACTTAACATAAACAGGTTTCTTCCAGAAGAAAGCCTTCTGTTAATTGCAGAGGCTTTATTTTCATAGTTAAAAAGTGTAAATAGCCTATTTATGTTATCGGTACTTCTCCCTCCCTGCTGTTTGCAGATTACTGCCTTTCCCCTTTTCCTACTCTCCTCTCCTCTCTTGGGGTACTCTCTCCTAGCCAAACAGAGCTAAATAACCTGTTTCATGCCAGGCGACCCCTTTGCTGAGCATATTGTTGGTCTGTAATTTGTTCAGAAGTGGGGGATTGCTGAGTCCCTTTCAAGCAAACTACATGAAAATCTTCACAAATGAGCCTATGCCATTAGTAACAAGAGCACTAAGGGAGCCATTGTAGTGACTGAATGAATATTATGGATCTCTCTCTGTAATTTAATTCTAGAACTGGGAGTGTTATGTAGTGTGTGAAGAGCTGAAGTATTGCCCCATCACCCCCTCCTCTCTTGCTCACACTCACACACGGAAGGAAATCAATGGGAGAAATATTCTTGCAGTACTGAATACATATGCACATTGGCATTTATGATAACTTGTGCTCCCTGTGGGGTGAAGAACATGTCTTAGAGGAAATTAGAACAGCCTGACACTGGTGCAGTCTCCCTCCCTGCTATAGAGGTCATGATTGACAAGGGCCCTTGTAAATAGAGAATTTAAGGAAGGTGCTTTTTAAATTACATATGAGATGGCTGAAATGACATTTAAAATGCCAGTTTAAGCAAGACTGAGTTTTCTGAATTATTGCCTTCATAATATGTCGTTGTACTTTTGCTGCATTTCCAGGACATTGATTGTAAACCTCATCCAGTGGCTCATTTAAGAAAATATGCGGAACTAGAGTATTTGTAATATATAATGGATTTGTGTACGTAAGAACAGTTATTTACAAAGTACTGAACTGCAAAATAAATTTACATTAACATTGGATTAAATCTTTTCAGAATGCTTTTATATGTAAATGTAACTTGCCAAGTGCAGAGCTACAGTAGAAAAGAGAAAATGTCATTCTGTGTAACTATAAAACTGACCTGGAGAACTTCTTAGTGTTGAAATTGAAGGTTCCCTAGACTATGATATGATAGTAGAAGCAAATAAAAGCTATAAAAACAAATGGGATTAATTCCAGCAATGTCAGATATTCTGTGTGAGAAAATTAATCTCTCCTGGATTGACAACACTTTTTGTTTGTTATATTTGCAGTCAGAGCTAATAAAACCAATTTTGAATTGTGGTAGAGATCAGTTACCTCATTCATAAGAACAAAAAGAATCCTGCATCCATGTTTGCATAGTGCACAATGAATCAATATCAAATTTGGAGGGCTTATGTTACAGCTTTCATAGCAGTTATGCCTCAAAAGGTGATTTTTCTATTGTGTGAATACAGATTTAGAATTCTAATGTATCTATGTCAGAGTAGAGGTTTCTTTTCACTTGTCCTATTGGACAAGCACTTGTTTAGGAGATGCAGATCAGAACTATAACAAAATGGAGACTAGCAATTTTGTTTGGAATAAACTATGTATTTGTAGGCCTAATTTTTTTTAGGATTGTATTGAATACTCCTTGATAAAATAGCTGTTGGAAGCATTTTTTTTCAAATTAGGAGTCTGTCTCATGTAGAAAGGCCTTAATAGGTATGGTGTTCAATACAGCGAGTTCTAGACAAGTCCCAGTAAAATTATTTTGCTCATGTCTTTTTCCCTGAAAAATTAATGTGTGTCATGAATGATGTAAGACAGCTCAGATGTAGGTACTTTAATAATAAAGTTATTTGAAGGAAAGAAAGCATGTAAGCTCTGTTTGCAAAATTTGGAGGTAGCCCAAAAGTATATTCTCAGAGCCACCATGAAGCTGGCTGGTCTTCACAACATTTGGTCTGGTCTCTCTCTTAGTCCCTGTGATGTGATCTGGACTGTAAGATCCTCCAGAGTTTCTTTCCTGACCTTCTCTCTCTTATCCTTGATGCAGCTGGCAGGTTCTGCTGCACAGCTGCCTTTGCTCTGATTCCTCATAGCAAGTGACACTTGCACAGTGTAAAGAAGAGGAAAGTCACTGAAACGTGATGGGCCTGACAGCTTCAGAAGGAACAGCCAAAGAGCATGATTGGAGAGGTTCTTGCCATCTACATCAGGCAAGCATTCTGGATGCAAAGGCAAGGGGCAGACAGAAGCTGTCAGCTTATACACACAGGCATTTGAGATTAGTAACTCATTTGCTTGCTGTTTTCAGTTTAAAAGCTCTTCATGTCAAGTTTTGACAGTACCTTTGAAAGCATTTTACAAACTACTTCTGTATTTCAGCCTTCCTATCCTCCTCACTAGAGTGAATGAAAAGATCTGATCCTTATAAAATAAAGACATGGGGCAATGTGATCCACTTAAGATATGCAAGAAGTGACTTCTGACTAAGACAAGGTTAGGACAACTCTCTCATGGTTGATTGTAAGGACTTTTCACTTTACTGTGTGTCTTTTTACCAGGACCAAGGATGCTGTCTGGCATTAAGTCTAATCACTAACAACAGACATGGCATAAACTATGTTATCACTAGTATCTGGAACTAACTCATTTTTTACTTGTTAATGTTTCAAGATTCATAAATTCAACCCTGTTTCATTATAAACTTATCTAATATTTGTCTTAATTAAAGGAAAATTATCTTATTGCCACATTTGAAATAACATAACTAGAAGATTACAATAATTATTTGGTTTAGTATCATTCCTGCTTTGGCTGTACTTTACACATTTTTCCAAAAGATTTCTGCAGATTAGTTTATTGATTATTATTTTAATCTTAACTTTGTGATTAGAGGCCCACATTAAGATCAGAGATTTCTCATGATAGATATGCTATGATCACATGTGAAAATGTAATTCTTTTCTCAAAGGGAATGGTGTAGAGACATAGGTAAGTAAGGGGGAAAAAGGGTAATATTCACCATGCTTTCAGTGAATTTTTTCAGATATCTGTATATTTCAGATTTAAAATAAATATAAATGCTTTAATTTATTCCTCTGGATAATATTTATTAGCTGATTTCTTTTTCTCATAGGTATTTTTTTCAGGATTAGTCATCCTTTGTCAGAGTAACAGAAGAGCTTTTGATTTATTTCTCATGGAATTTATCCAGTTACAACTTTATAAAATAGTTTCAGTTCCAAGAATAATAGCATTTGGTACGCTGAGTTGGTTCTATAAAAAGCAGATTGGGAATTGCAAATACAGTGTAAATCAAGAATCTACATCTATTTTTTCCCCAGATATTTTGAAACAGGAGCCTGAATTTTTACATTTTGTTGCAGGTAGATGGGAGAAGTGCTAGAAAGCTAAAATTTGCACTTTCTGCTAACATTTATCTGTGGAAAGAAAAACTGGGACAGGTATGTGTATTTACCAGCTCAGAATTTCTCTGAGGCAGGGGATGCTAAAAAGAGGAGAAAAATCCAGAAGTGGTAGCTGAAAAACTGCTGTAACTAAATCATGTGCATAACAAGACAGGCAAAAAAAAAATCTAAAATATAAGGGTGGTGGCAGTAGAGTATTGAAGGTGCCATCCTAAATCTGACAGAAAGTGAGCATTTGGGCCAAGTTCTAAGTGAAAAGTGATTTGGAGCTGTGAAAACTGCTCTCTGTTTAAATCCAACACAGTCTGGACTTAGAAAGAGCTTTAAAAAAAGTATAAGTATTTTGAAGATCATGTTTAACTGTCCCCAAAATGGCTCACATGTTAACTTCCCATATCAAGAAGACATAAAAGGACATGAAAGTGTCATAAAGTTATATTTGTACTCTGTCAAGTTATTTTGGTTATTCCTATTAAGATATAATAGTAGGAATTCCAGTACAAATTGTCATCATTACATTCTAGAACACTTCAAGTTACAGCATATCATGACTGTACTTTGCCTGTTTTCATCTCAAGAAAACATTATCTTTGAGCTCAGTCTTCACTACACTAAGATATAATTTAAAAAGTCCTAAACTGTGTTCCATTTAGATCATTGAACAAAAAGCATTGCCTGTTGGATAAATACTATAACAGAATTTACATTTGAAGTGTTTGGGCAAAATCTGTGAAAGCTGTATCTATTCCATCTAATTGCTAGTTAAGGTGGTAATTGCATGCTATTTGGCCAAGCCCCACAGATTTGCTTGGTATGCTTTTTAGTCATATTTTGGTAACTTACTCTTCCATTGATTTTCTTGCCTTCTACTTTCCTCTTAGGTGGGTGGTTGTGGAAAATTTTTGGACAGCCTGTTACATTCTTTTTCCTGAATTCTTCCACTTGTGCATAAACTGGTTATCTTTCCTGGATTTCTCTATTCTGTTTTTTTTCAGTAGGAGAGAGTAATATTCTTTTTTCAGGCTTTTGTCTGAAAGATGCTTACCCATTTTTAAATTCTTTTGTAAAATTTTTTTATAATATTTTTATAATTGTAAAAGTATTTTATAAGAGCATAGATATAACCATGTTTATTTAGAACAAAGGCAAACTTACTATCCTATACCTGACTGTGATCAACTACAAAGAAATATGAGAACAAAGTGGAGAAACTGTGCACAATTTATCTCTTCAGCTTCAACTCAATGAGTTCTGTAGCTTAACTACCTGATTAGGTGTACGTTAAATCTACTAAGTTCATCTGTGCCCTTTATTTCTTAAATTGTTCCCCTTCTTAAATCTTTTTCATGTTCCTCCCTATATTTCAACCTGTTTCATATTCCCCTCAGCTGTCTGTTGCTCAAACTAAAGATGATAGGTCAGTTAACCTCTCCACTCATGGAGAGAGATTAAATCAATCTCATCACTTAATTACCTTTGTTGACTTTCCTTTCACCTTCTGCAGTTCGACCACTTTCTTTTTTTCTTTTTTTAAATTGGGGAAGCAATAGTTTCACTGTGTTGAGAATATTTGAATGCTTATGAGACAGTTGTGGTGTTATTTTTGTTCTCTAATCTTTCCCTATTAATCCAAATTTTTTTTAACTACTAGTGAGCAGTGATAGGAATAAAAGGGATCTTTTTGGTGTGTAAATCAGTAAGGAACAGTACACTGTGCACTCTGATTTTTCCAGGGGATCCACCTAACTTTAGACTTCTCCAGGCTCCAGTACCAAATAGTCTCTTGGCTCATACAATTTTGTGCTGTTTGTCTTTGTTTTAAGGGTAACTTTTGAAATATATTATTAGAACTCATATAAAAGACACAGAAATCATTGGAACTGTAAATTACTTGAAATCAGTCCCTTATATTTTAATAAGAAAATCAGGTTTTTTATCATGAGCATACTGGGTGTAGTAGAGGCTGACTTACTTCAGTACTCCAGTTTTGCAAGTCAGATTTTACATACAGGTAAATAAGACTGCCACAATGAACACAAAAGATGATGGAAAAATTGCAGTATTGGAAAACTTTAGTTATAACTACAGTATATTTATATATATATATAAGGAATAGCTACTGAACGACTGCCAGAAATAGCTGTAACCCAAAAATATTGAAAAACATACTGTATTAAGGAACATAGTATTGGCACTTGTTTTTTTAAAGTTAGATTCTGGTTGATTCATTTTTGCTAGCCTCACTGCCACTGATTGATTTCAAATGAAGCAACAACCTAAAAATATCATTCTTTAATTTAATTTCCAAGTAATTTGTTTCTTGTTGCTCAAACTTCCACAATTCAGCTCTGCCAGATTTTTTCATAGGTTTCTGAATCTCAGATGAATTTCTTAATTCTCATCAAATCTTGACTATATGTCTCCCAGGTGTTGTTGCCTTATTTATCTATCTTTTCACTGAAGCAGCACAACCACGAACTGTCACAGCCACCAATAAATCTAGCCATAATTGGGATGTGTTAAAAATCTTGGAACATAACTTCTTGCCTAGAAAGAATCTTGGTCCTTTCCTTTTCTTTTTTTCTTCTCCTTGCTCCTCTTTCTGATAACTTGTTTTCCTTTAGAAAAATTACTGACAAGGATCTCCAGAAAACATTATGAAGATCAGCAACATGTCATTTCTCTCTCAAAACCTGCAGAATTCTCAAAAGGTTTGCAATGAAGTTTAAAGCTACTTATGCCTGTGATTAGAAATTAGAGATTAATAATGATTGACATGAACATTCCACAAAGAATCTGCAATTATAGCTGCACAAATGAACAGCAGAAAAATACAAAGGAACTATGATGCCACTCAGCCTTTTCCTTTTTTATAAAATTAATGAAATGTTTCCAATTTCATTTTCTGGGACTGATCAGAAAAGTATTCTTCTGGAAAGAAACCAAATGATGGCAAATATGCAGGATTTCTAATAAAATATCTGCATTTTAACAGTAATATATTCTCTATTCTGATTATATGCCTTTTTTTTTTTTTTTAGTTTGGGTCAAAAAGAGATGTCATTAAGCATTAAAAGGCAAAAATGTATGAATAGCTACATAATCAGTGCAATTCATTAAGTGAGCAGAAGCAACCTTGGCAAGAGTGTGATATAGATACAGAGCACAACACTTTAAGCATATATAAGATCTTTTTTTTTTTTTTAACATCTGGAAAATCTTCATATTCATTGTCCTCCATAATTTTTCCATGAGATGTTGGTCCAGCTACAGTTGTTTAAACTCACACATTTACTATACAGTCTCCAGACAGTAAACTTCAATGTAAGTACAAATAATCCTTTAAATTCCTAACTCCTAAATCTCCATAGCCTGCAAAGATTAGCAATAATAAATAGCATTTTTCCTTAGAGATTAAAAAGGAAGGAGAAACGAGACAAAGTTATTCACATTATTTGCTCTGAGCCTTACTGTTCCCAAATGGGTAAATATGGTTACAGCCTGAGAAGTTCACCTGTGGTCAAGCTGAACCTCTCAGACTGAGTGACTCCAGGTGACTGAATCCCTGCAATCCTTTGGAGTAGAAATCAGTGTGAATGTGAACCACTGAGTCCTTTGCCTGGGTTTCCTGACCTGGAGAGAAAGATGACTAGCATCAGTTTAGACTCAACATGACAGCTAATGTGTAGATGATATGGAAACCTGGTTTACTCATGAAGGATGATCTCAATACGGTCAGCTGAAGCCTGTCGATATAATCTTCAATCTACAAATTGTCTAAGTAAAAATATCCATCCTGAGTCAAGTTAAAAGCTCTTCTAAGAAGAAGAACCAAGAAGAACCCAGGACCACTCTCCCAGCAAAAATCTCAAAATGTAGTAATCCTGGGAATAATTACTTTTGGCTACTGGAAGCTTTCACATTTATATGATTTTTCAAAATCATAAGCAAGGGGATGTGCTGGAACTCCAGATATATTATTATAGAAGAAATGCACGGACCTCATCTCAAAAGCATAGGCATTCAAACAAATTTCATTAAATGGCTCAAGATTATAGATGCTTCTGTATCTCTGGCAGCAACAGATATGGAAACTGTAAACATAAATTATATGATTTGTAATGAAGACTCTTTTATCCTTTAGAAAACCACTGTGTATACAGGTATGGAAACACTTGGGGAGACTTTGAGAGAATGTCTTCATAGTGTTTTGTATTACAGTGAATGACAAGTTTGTCACTTATGACAGCAGGTATTCAAACAGGTTCACACAGAGAGAATGACATGCACTTTAAGTAGCCTCAGCTTTATATGTGTAATAGTTTATATGATATTATTTTTATGGATTAAATGAAAATAAAAATCATTTACAATAAATGGACAGACAGACATTGTATTTTATATGTGTTATATAATAAATAATTTTAAAATTGTTGCAATCTTTTTTAATGCTTTTAAAAGACTGAAATTTTTAGATTTTGTTTTTTTTTAAAATCTCATCTTTATATACACTTACAAAAAGAATTTTTCTTTTTAAAATATGACTTGAAATCACTGGAATATATGAGTGGTAATAAAAACTTACTACTGGGTACCCAACCACCTGTGCTACTTACTGAAGGCCACTGAAATGAATAATGTAATGGCTTATGGGTAATAAAATATTGATATTGCTAAGAGACAAATTACTGCCAAAAGAAAAATTATTTGTCTTATAAACACAGCTTGTGTAATAGTTCGCATATTAGGTAGGGAAAAAACCCATTCAGTGCCAAAAGATTTCTGCCTTATTATATTTTCTCCTTCAGGACAACTTTAAATGTATTTTCAGCTATTCTTACATGTATTTTTCCAAAATAACACCACCAGTTTTATTATTTTTATGGTGCCAGAGGGAATTACCTCTTATTTTGTTTGTATGTATTTATTAAACCAGCTTGTTTTTATGATTATGAGAATTATCTTCTTGATAGCATAGCACAATCTTTAACCAAAAGTACATAGGCAACCTCCTCAGCTGTGTTACATCTTTTCTCTTTCCTCTTTTTTTCCCTTGTTCTTTGTTTCCGTCACATTTCTTCACCTTTACTGAGACAGCCCCCAAATATGTCTTTTGTGGCTTAAGTTTATGTCATCTTCCTAGTCCAAACGCACTGACATGTACAATATAGGTAGATATGTATTTCTATTATTTTTTTTTGTAATTCTTCCTTCCTGCCTTTCTCTTTTGCATTGTGAGGATGTCAGCCTCTGTAGTCTTGACATCTCCCCACATGGTCATGAAGTGCTTTTTTCACATTTTCATAATAGCAAGATATGATCCATGACTCAATTGCAAACTCATGAGCAAGACATCTTATTTAGAGAATGACAGGATGAGAAGAAGCACCTTTCTCTCTCTAAGCATATGAGCACACAATCCTGGAGATCTTGGGGCTGACTCACTGGTAGTGCATCCAAATCCCAGATCTCTAAATGCACATGTTAATGTGCATGTATCACAAATATATGCATATTTAGGCACATACATAATCCATAAATATAGATGTCTACAAAAGCTCTATTGATGACATCCTGTTGTCAAATTTTAGTTTGATTTTAATCTGATTTTAATCTGATTCCTATTGATGCCTCGTGAATACTCACATGATAAATAAACTCAAGAATAATGAGTGACAATAAAATCAAAGAAAATCAGACAAAACAAACACAAAGTACAATATTTAGTCCATAAAATGGAGAATCTGCCAGAGCTTGTCAATATTCTGTTAAGAAATCCTGTAGCATGGTATGTCAGAAGATCATTGAAATGAAGAGGCCTCTTTGAGGGTTTGCCAATCCATCCGTGCACTCTACTCTGCCTGATCAATAGGTAATGAGTGCTTACAAAGTGACACTATCAGCAAGGGAAGTGTTTGCATTAATGAAGAAAAAAGGGTACCTAGAGAGGGAAATCCTCATACTGTGACTGCATGTCAGCTTAAAATTCTTAAAGGAACTGAGACTGGACTGTTACTGTGTGGAGAATATTGCATGTGAAAGCCCAAAGGACAAGTGTAGTAAGAAACTCAACAGCATATGCATTCTAGAGCATTCAATGCTATCTCATTAAGAGAGATCTTTGTTATTAGCAGCTTTTATTGTTTCTGAAATGCCAACCTTTTTTAGCAGTATAGTACTGTCTGGGGACTTTACTCTAGCATAAGGTCTGATTAGGTTTGAGACTACACATATACACAATAAAAAGGATAGGTCCTGTATGGAAAACATAAAGCTTAGCAAACTGAACCCAATAAGTGCTTCAACAATGTAAGTGCTCAGGCAGTCATCTGGGGCATTTACCAAGAAAGCAATATAACTTATTTTACTCACTTGTGGTTATTATATATTTACTGCATCAAAGCAAAATGTCAAAGCTCCTTTACTGTAAAACTGTAGTGAATAGCAGCATTCCAGAGCTGAGCAGCTGCTCTGTGGTGAGCTTGCTAAGGAGACAGAGAAAAGCACATCCACTCCATCTCCAAAGTTTATGAAAAAAAAAGCAAATGAGAACCTTGAACAGAGGCCCCACATGATTACCTGCTGATTTGAATGGGCATCTGGGTTTGCAGCTCACTCCCAGATTTGGGGTTGTTCATTACTCAGCTCATCTGCAGTTTTTTCCCCATGGAAGCTGAGTGTGGTATTTCTACCTGTATGTGTTCCTGATTTAAAGTTGCATTCTAGTATTTCAACAGCCACAGCAAAAGGCTTCTTGGTCATAGTTGGAGGACTTTTCACTTTTTCATCTGTAAAAGTACATTATGGAGGACTGACAAGAAACATTCAGTGGCTTTTTTCAGGCAGAACTCGCATATATTTATGGTGATTTATTTAAGTTCAGTCATGGATATTTGCCTTCAGTCTTAGCAGAATGTCAAGTTTTTATATGGGATTTTTTTTGGTGTTGCTTGCAATTATCAGGGATGATGTCAAGTCAAGAAGCTCATATCACATATATAATTTTCAACAAGAACATAAAACTTAGTAGAGTTCCTGGAAGTTAAGTTTATGCAGCTCTAATGCTCAATACACTCCTATTCAAGGTGACTTACTATTTTACACCCACTAAGAAAATGATGTTGGTTAAGAATCTCTGCAATTTTCTTATCTTGGTCATTTGACATTTGCTTTTTTCAATGGTTAAAACTGAAGTCAGGGAAGCATTGACATCAGTTCCAAAACTCTATTTTTCTCTACAGGAAGTCTTGTACAAGGTTCTAATGTTCAAACTGGGTAAAAGCACTGTCATTTAAGTAATGGGCAGTACACTTCTTTTAGTGGAAAATACTTTGGGTGCCTATTGCCTTGGGAAACAAGCGGAGAAGCCACAGCTGAGAATCAGACACTACTGCTGTGAAGGAGAATATGTTTTATGTTTCCTTTTTTTTCCTTCTCAAAGCTACTAGGGAGATGAAGTTTCTAGCAAAAAAATAAATAGACATCAGTCTTAGTAAGAGCTATGAGATTTTACTACAAGACTCTGTTACCTCAGATGTGAAGAACAATAGTTAACAATAAAGTTCTCCATTAGTCCTTCAAAACAATGCAAGAAATATAAGCAGACAAAAAATAAGGAAAAAAAATTCTTAGAACAAAAAGACCTCTTAAAAGATATGTCGCAGGAAATATAACAGACGAGTTTATTAAGGAGTCAACTTATTAGCAAATATTAGCACTGTCTTTTTGTATTTCTAAGGTACAAGACATGCATTGATTTCTTCATGGACTCTTCAGAAACAAGAGGATCTGAAATCAGACAATTTCTGAAGCTGCTACATGAACTACAGCTATAAAATCAGATCAAGGAACATTAAAGATAAAAAATGTTATATGCTAGTGTATTCTGAACCAGAACATAACTGCTTATATGAACGTAATTTAATGTGTACAGTTGTCAATTTAAAGAGTGCAAGACATAATTTAGGAGTTGATTTTGATTCTCTCTTTTATGATATCAGGGAAAGAATATGTATTTTTGCTTAAAGCAGCCAAAGCGGAAAATTGCCCTTTGTCCTCCAATGCATTGTGCACGGTGCCAGTGAGTTACTCAAGTTACCTGGGTTACCTGAGCCTCAGGTAAACTCTTGGCTGTGTAAAATAGTCTACAGACAGTTTTACACTGCTTAGTTTACAGAAATTTACTATATTGTATATCTTCAATCAAGGACCATAGGTAGTACAAAAATATCTGACGGATTTTCTGATTAGTCTTCAGTATTTTTTGTAATTTTTTGTATTTTTTAAATCAAAGACACACTCCTCTCACTCTGAGTGACTTAAAAAAAAATTACAGTCTTAACTGGTAGACATTGTTTTAACAATAGTAATTAGTTCTACTGGTATATTTATGTATCTATAAAAACTTTCAGTGCACTCTTCAAATGTGAATTTAAATTAGTTTGTTTGCCTTGTATTCGCTCTTTCTGACAACTCCAGATGTTTTGGTTTTTTTAATTGTGACTGTACAAATTTGCAAACATAAAACCCACACAGTTTTTGACAATTGTTTATTTGCAAACTAGTAAATGTACAGATTTCTAGCTTTGCAGTTCATTTTGTAACAGCTTAAATAAATCTGAGCTATTTGCTTCTGTTAGTTCTGAAATCATGTGAGCAAAACAGTTAAATCAGCAGTTTCCAGACAAAATTACCTGGGATAATAAGACCTGGGAGTTATGCTTATACATAAGGTTATGAAAATATTCCCATTGCTTTTATGTGCTCTGATGAGCCTCATTTAAGACATGACAACAATGTATAACTTCTAGAGTGGGCTACTGCTATCCTGGAGAAAAATTGGCTTCTTTTAAATTTTATGACCCTTTGTTGGCCATATTTAAACCTGTTGTGTATCTGTTAGTCATGGTGGCACTTTTGCTACATTGATATATCCCCAATTACACATAATTTTTATTACTCACCCTCCCTCAATGAGCAAAAAGTCTTTAGCCATCTATTCAGTATCTATCTGTTTTTGTTAGTGATAGCAGCCCACAATTAAAAGCCTTTTAAATTTCATTTCTTTATCTCAGATATTATCCATTTTTATACACTGTAAAAAGAGGCTATTTTTTTTCTTAATTCTTGAGATATCGCTTGTTTTTATTAGGTGAATACTTTGGATTGTCCTTAGCTGTAGTATCTCAATATTTTGACATCCAACATGGAGTTTACAGGAAACGATTAGGAGGAAAAAGGAACCCCCGACACCTCCCAAATAAAATTCTTTCGTCATTTAATTTGTGACTTCTGCAGACTTTAAAAAAGAATTTGTTTGGGCCACTTTGGGCCTTGTTCAACACTCAGATGTGACTCTGTATCACTGATTTGAAAAAGCCATTTGGAATCAAATTCCTGACTATGCTCTGCTCCAGAAATGCTTTTGCCTGAATGATATGCAGGTCTCACTTCACAAAGAGGGCCACACACAAAAGAGCAGTGATTAAAAACATTAAAGATATGGAAGTTTCTTGTGAGAGAATTTAATATTTCACATAAAGAAAGCCAGAACTTGATTAAATACTCAGTTCCTTTGTATCTTTACTCATTCATGTGGCATGAAATTAAGAACAAAAGGGACTTCTTGATTAATGGCCTTTGCTAATCATTCCAGTAGAATACACAGAGACATTTTTTATTTGATTCCACTACCAAATTAAGTTTGCGTTAATCATAAATGTCACTTGCTCCAAAATCACACATAAATATTCAGAGTGATCTATATTTTATCAGTTATAATAGAATGCTTGGCAGCCAGAGTAGGTTTAAATAAGCAATTAGTGAATAAGTTATTAAACATTTTAAACAAATGTGATGCATGAAACCTGAATTAGAGGAGTTCAAAGAAACTTAACAGTGTCTTGATTATACAGGTGCCTGAGCTGGAGACAGATTTACCATGTGTGAAAAAAAAGAATATTCATTAGAACATAACATGCCACAGAATTTTCTTTCCTTACATTTCTTTCAATCTCTCTGATAAAGACTTTTGAAAATTCCTTTGGTAAATCCGACAAAAGTAATTTCTGAGTCTTTTCATTAGATTTAAATTTGTATTGGTTTTTGTCATGCCACCTCTCTTTGCTCCAAGCTACCATTTTTCAAGCCTGTTTGTGACCATAAATTTAATGAAAAATAACATCCAAAGAAAATCTTTTAACATATTATATAGATATATTTTTCTTTAATTGTACTTTTCAATATTTTCAAAAAAAGCTGCCTTCGTGTTAATATATCGGGGCACAGTGTTAAACAATGGAGGGAGGTTTTTTAATATTTTGGTTCCCGTGGGCTAATTCTTTCTTCTTTAAATAGGATTATTGTTTATAGATTGCTAATTAGGCTTTGTGGAAATCTATTGTAACCTTGTGTGAATTAAAGCAACAAAGCTGGATGCTCTGTCATTTGTCTGAGTAAACTCGAAAAAATGGTCATGCACAAACTGATAAAAATTGAGTCTGGGAGTGTAAAAACAAGAAACAAGAGATTGCCTTGTAAAACCTCATCCCTGACCTCTTAGCAGTTAAGGTGAATATAATAGTGTACAACGGAAACAGGTTTTCTGCTGTGTGTGAAATGAGTGTTCAGGTATTTAATCTGGAGGGGAAATACTGCTTTTTAGACCTGAGAGGCTTTTGTGTCTGGGAGAGGCACTATATATTATGTGTGTGTGTATTGTACAGATATATATAAGAAGTTACACTGCATGGTTACACAAGATATCAGGGCCTTATTGAATGAAGGAAGGATATTAAGGCTTACAAAAGTCTGTGGATGAAAGGACTGCAGTTGTTTCTGTTAAGATTCTGTTAAGAACATTGTACTTGTTTGAGACTTTTCTTCAATTCTCAGTTAGTGTCCATAAAATAATGTTAGTCTCAGATTAGGGCATTTATTTATTTACTTATAAGGCTTAATTATTGACTAGGGTTTATATCCCAAAATATAGTTTTGAGCTATATGGCACTCCCAGGCATCCATTAATCTCCCAACAGTGCTTCAATGTGCGTTGCTTAATTAACATTACATTAAATATGATAGTTTAGAGATATTTCAGTATCAGAATTGAGTAAAATGTTCTTTCACTTTCCTATATCTGGCACACTTATGGTTTTGTAAAATTGAAAGTCTACAAACTGTGACATAGTCTGGATCTCATGGACTGATAAGTACTTTCTTCATATTTGCATTGCACCAAAATGTTTGCCCTGCCAGCCCAAAGGCTGCAGTGAGGCAATTAAGATTCTAAAACATAGAATCTAGAACATTGATTCTTCAGACCTGCAGCTAAGAAGAAATAGGATTCTGAGATTCCACACCACTGCTCGCTTGCCCATCCATTTAGCAGATGAGTGAGGTAGTCTGTATGTTTCTTATCAATTTAAGAAAATTCATTAACAATAGCACATCTGAATATTTACATCCTTAAAATAAAGATGTAATCAGCAGCGCAAATGAATATGTGGGATGCTGGTTGGTTTTCAGCTCTGAAACTGCACGAATTTGACTTCCACTGTTCACTTTGTTGGTCAAACAGTATTGGTTAAATTTGTTGGAGAACTTCACTCATCTCCAACATTTAGTTTTATATCTCCTATTTTTGAAAATGTTCACTCATAAATTAAATGAAAACTTTACCAATTTCTTCCTTGGCGATTAAAATTGTTTACAGAAAGTGAATGTGTGAATATTTAATCTTCCATTTGTGTCTAATTCAGCCTACAGCCAAGAGCATGAGACAGTATTGAAGCATACTGACTGGGAAGGACACTAGGGAAAAAATTTTGTTTACAAACCTGGACTAGACATTCTTTGTCCTGTTATTAAGAGTTTTATTGCATAGTACCTTAGCATACTATGGGTAGGAAGCAGTAACATGCTAGATACTCACCAGTACAGGTGAATTTCCATCATCAGGGAAATAAAAACAAACCTCTTACTGCTTTCTAAAGCAACCTATGAGAAGGCACAAAAATCAATACAGGGGAATACTGAAGAGGTGGTAGTCCATGAAATACCTGATGGTTTACCTATTAGCAATATATTGTAGGAAGTATTATAAACTGAATTCTTAAAGTAGAGATTGAAGATAACATAATGAAGTAAACTTTTAAATAAAGAGGAAGTGACACCATGAAAGAAACAATAAGGTGTTTGGATAATTTAATAGAAAAGCTGTAATAACTGCATGAAATTTTGTTTATTTATTGTAGTGTTTGCTCAGTTCTGATGTTAATATAAATTCAGATTGTCCATGAAGGAAATCTCCTCCATAACTCTCAGCCAACAGGGAAGTTTCTTAGTCTCTTCTTCCATATTAATATTGTATATGGTTCATGGTTGTGTACTGTGGAAGAACATAATTGATGTTGCTCCTGTCAACAGGTCTTGAAAACTCTCTCAATAAGGATGTAGATAATAAAAGTGATAATATCAGAGATATCATTAAAATAATAATTCAACCATATTTCCCATCATTTACCAGATTAGGATGATGGAATTAAATGCCAGGTAATTGTCTCCTGCATCTACTTATCCTAAAGACTGGAAAATGGCTTATTTGCTTGTTATCTAGTCCATAAAATTTTACCTCTGCCACAAACTTTTATTCGTTTGAAAGACAAAATTTTAGTGATCATTAAGTTCAAGTTTATCTCACATAATATTGCCTTCTAGTTCAGACCAAAATTAGAATTAAGTATCTATGAACATTAGAAGAAATGCAAACTTTTACATGGGCAATTCAGGGATCATTTCTCATATTTGTTTTTTGCAATCAATAATTCCTCATAGATTTGCTGTTATAAACACCCAATCCACATGCCTAATTTCCTATAGTGACCATATATGGTTTTTTACAGAATGTTTTTTTTTTCATGTGTTTCTCCTGCATTTACAGACTAGACATATCAATAAATAATCATTCTGAGCTATCATGGTAAGCTCTGAAAAATTTAAATGCAAAAGTTTTGTTGTTAGAAGAATGCACAAGTACTGAATAAAATTTTCTGTACAGATTTTTCTACCAAAATTACTAATGTGAACTAAAAAGTAGGAATACAAAAAAGGAGTAGAATCTCAAATAATTATGAATATCTGAGTATTTTTCTTTCACCTTGTAAACTTTATATTTTGCTAGAACTATACCTGACTGACTTAGCTGTGAAAACAAATAAGAAAACCAATAGCATAACAGATGGACTGAATTAAGAATATTGTATTGTAACACTTCAGCAAACAAGTAGCTGCTTTTTTATTATCTAATTCATCCAAATTATTAGTTTGAAATAATCAAAATAATTCTTTTGGATTGAAGCAAGATTTATTTAGAGTTCTGCTGTGTGTTGGAAGTTACATTATCTGAAAAACACATCTTGGTCTAGCTGAATAATATGACGTGTCATTATATGTGAATTTTATGAAACACCTCAGGTTTCAATAGAATTATTATATTCAAAGTTAAAGACTATGAAGAAGGAGTATTGGAAGAATATAGAACTCTATAACTTTTAAAATATTTCCAGTATCTACACGTATTTCAGAACTTTTGGAGCCAAATAATGTCTATTCCCAGACTGCAGCTGAAAGCAAGATTCCCTACCATTCCCAGTCAAGGTAGATTTGCTTCCAGGGTAGTGTCCAGGCAGCACAAACCTTCTAATAGATATGCACATCTTTTAGCAGAATAAAGAGCAAAATAAAAACAAGCAAGACAGTGGATAAATAATCCTGAAATAAAAATACATGTTACCAAAAGAATATAGTTCAGCTTTTCCTCACTTCATAAAATGATGATCTTCATTGTTTTCCAACAATTTTTCTAATACATTTTATGGATGCCACTTACACAAATCATGGGCAGTTAATCTGGATAAAGTTGTAACTAAGCTTTTCTGTGCCTCAGGCACCTATGTCTTGGCAGTCTCCTGCTGTTTGCTATCAATGCAAAAACCTGCATTATTTTTGTATCCCATGAGGACTATTTAGTATTCAGTATTATGCATTTTTATTCTGCCTTCAAAGGTTTTTCATTTTGTTTTATGTAGTTAGACTGTACTGTAAGTGGCTGATATCACAACTTTACTTGTCTCAGGTGGTTTTTAAATGTATAATAGAACATCACCCACCAGCAACTCAGAAGCTAATATCTGTTGATATTTCCATGTTAAGCTCCTACACTCAGTATTTAATAACAGAGCTGAAAAAATCTCAGGGGTGAAAGCCGACACTGAAAATGAGTTAATAGGCAAGAAAAGTCTGATAGTTTCTTTGAAAATACATTTTATCCAGTGGCACTCTGCAGGTTGATATATATTAGTTTTCTGAATGTCTTTTTTGCTGAAATACATCTGGGAAAGGTTACATACAATTGCCACTTGAGCTTTATGACTAATGCAGGGTCATCTTTTTTTTCTTTTTCTTATTGTGCAGAACTTCTAAATTATATTAAATGTATGTGTTTTGTATCTTAAGTGGAATGAAAAATGATTGGTCATACTAATGATAAATACATAGTTTAGAATATTAGCTGGTTTTATATATCAATTAAAACTTAGAATTAGGTGTTTTACCTCCATATAACACACGTATACATGCAAAGATGGTGGTCTCCATTAAGAAATTAGCATTTATCAACAGTATCTGCATCACAGTAATTTAGCAACATAAATTAATTTTTTTTATTAGAGGAAAATATTATGGCATCTCAGAATTCATGGGGATAACATTTATCAAACTCTGGTTGTCACTGTCATTATCTTCTGCACACAACCTAGGGAGGACAAACAAAAATTTGAAAAAATTTATAATAAAAGGAAATCTGATTTTTTTCTAGATTATCCAACCTTAATTATTAATTATTAATAGTTGAGGAGTGAGAAGGTGAAGGAGGAACTCAAAAATACATTACACCTCTCTCTTATTCCTATTTATGCGTGTAGATTTTCACAGACTCTTGTAATTTTTGAGAATAAATAATGCTTTGTAATTTTATTCTTTATTAAAACTAGGAGAAACTAAGATAGCTTCTTTCCATCTATGTCTTCCCATCTTTCTCTGTAAGGTGTTTTGAGGTTAGAATTTTTGCATGTCATCCAAGAAATTAAGGACAAATCAAAGTGAGTATCCCAAGAAACTTTATTTTAGTATTCAGTAATTGCAATTTCATCTTAATTTAAGTCAAAACAGAGACTAAGTAGGTGAGTGAAATAACCAATAAATTTCACTGTTTTCAATCTTAAGAAAACCTATTTATTCTTTATTCTCAAATATCAAATAGTGAAAGTTTGACTGAACTGCAGTAAAGTTATCTTTGATAAACATTGGTGAGTGATATCACCAGCACATTTTCTCCAGGGGTGCATTTATTCTAGGATGATTACGCCAGTAATTACTCAAAGTCATTTCAGCAGCTTTATCCTGTAAAGGACAAAGAAGTTTTTCTGAATGGATATTTGGTATTAGTGTTGGGTTTTTCTTTAAGATACCACAAACTACTTTTCTATTTTAGCTGTTAGTTGAATTCATAGCGGGGCAGTTACAGTAAGAACCAACTCAAATCTTCTTTCAGAAAAGAAATCACTCACAAAATGTTTCACAGTAAAAGCTAAGGTGTACCAGAGCTTTAGGTCCAGTTTGCAGGCTGGGGTAGCTTTTGTGTCCTTTTCATGAGAGAGCAAAGATGTTGACATGTGGAGCGCTGTGGTTTACCAATTTAGCTACAAGACAAATTCCAGAGGCACAGGCTGTTGGACTATGTCAAAGTTAGTTTCACTTCACATTAGTTAAACATTAGACCAGAAAACAAAGTTGGTAAAGCACATTATTGACAGGTTTCCAAAGAGCTGCAGAAAAAAAGTATTATTAAAAGCATATGATCATAATTCAGGTATATATATAAAGTGTCACTTCATCTTAATTGAGTATCATGGCATGGAATATCTAAAAGCATAAAGTGATTTCTCAAATTTACAAGGTACTAATCATTTTAAGGTAAGTAGATTGGCATAATGAACTATTAAGGACAAAATTTCAAATTTAGTTTTTGATAATTTTAAACGTTTACATATTGAGTCAATGCTGCAGCAATAAAGGATAAATTGTTTCCTTGTGTTGAATGCATTGTCCCAACAGTAAGAATTTTAGACCATGTGCTGAAATGAGAAGAGACTATTGCATTGTTGCTAGTGTTTCTTAAGATTATTTGTGAAAAATGGCTAAGAATGAAAGAAAAAAATAATTAAGCAGTGCCACATCTTCAGTCATTCAGAAAAACAGAGGAACTAAGCTGTCAGTTAAAGATAAGATGTCCTGTTCTTAAAACCAAAATATTTGAAAATTTCTTCCTTTTTGGAGACTACCTAGTAGCTAGTCCACCAAAAGAAGCTACTTATGAATAGCTCTAAAATTCTAATAAATGTTTTACTCCTTTTTCATGTTCTTTTTAGTTTAAGGTTCTGCAGTTTTAACTATTTAATTGTACTTCACAAAAACTTAGATCGTGATCTAATTTCAAAACAATAAAAGGGAAAACATGAAGGATCTTCTTTAAATATATTGACTTAAATTTTTAATGACTTATTCAAATTATTTATTAAATAGAATTAATAAATTAGATCAAACTAGTGGATTTCACTGTGATTATTTTATTTTATGTTTCTTCCAATGAATCTTTGATAAAGAAATCATTAATCTAATGGGGGGGGAGAGGGAGGAATTATCTATACCCAAAACCCCAATGTAAACAGAATGATCAACCATGAAAAAGAGGATTATTTTCTTCTAAACATGTCAGAGCAGTAAATTTTGACATTAGTGAATTAGTATTTCCACCCATATGTTTCTCTCCAACAACATTCTGGTGTGCTGGCATTCACAGCCTGTTCTGTTTATGATGTGATCACAGGCTGAGCAAATATGCTTCCTTCAAAGTGTCACTGCCTGGATTCTTTCCAAGCTCAGTGGTTCCAGCAGAGAGGCAGACCCTACAGGGACCCTGACCAGGGCTGCAGCTAAGTGCCAAGCCTTTGCCCAAAGGATAGTGAAGTGCTCTTTTGATCCAATTTCTGCATGAACTTACAAGAAAGTGGACATGTGATCGACTTAGTGGGTTTCCTGTCATCTGCTATGGGACTTGCCTTTGCATCATTTCCTAAATCTTTGATGCAAATAACATAGGGTAATTTCAATCTGTGGTTTTGCAAATGGATTTCGAAACTTGATTTCTAAGGGCAAAATGAAGTCATGTAGCATGAAACAATGGATCCATTTCACAGGCACATTTTTTTTCATTTTTAAGAAAATGAAATGTCTTATTTGTACAAATAGAAATTTGGATCGCTTCTTCACGTGCTTTTGAATGCATTTGTGTTGAATTTTTTTTAAGCTACTGATAAAGTTGTTTGAAACAAGGAAAGTCAATGGATCACATCTAAAAGGGCAAGGTAAGGCTAACATGCTATCAGGAAGTCAAATACATCAAAGACAGCTCTGAAAGCAAATGCAAAGCTGCCAATATTATCTGGGGAGTGAATCAAAAAACCAGATGTTACCAAAAAAAGTATCCTCTACTGTTTGGCATTTTGGGGTCTCATGGGTGCCATTGAAAGACAAAAGTATCCAGTGCATATTATAAAACAATTTGGTAGACCTCAAATGCCCTACTACTCTTGAGGACAACTTCATGCTGGACAGTGATGGCATTAAAAAAACCCAGAAGTATCATATCTGTTAGAACATGGAAAGTATGTGAAAAATAAAAGCAATTTTCAAATTCATCTACTTTTTTTATATTTGGGAATCAGAGATGTTCAGGTGTAGCTCAGGATCCTGAGGGGAGGATTAGCTAAGCTAGAAGCAGAGTTTCACTAAATCCAGCCTCCACTTCTAGCTTTTGAGTCAGCTTGCTCCTGCATCAGATAAATTTTAAAGACAGAGAATCACATAGCAAAGGGTCCTACAAATAAAAACAGATCTAATAAATTTTATTTACCTTTTATTTAGTGTTGAGAGATAAGACTGGACTAGATATTCTTTTCAAAGACTCTTAAGATTGACCTTGCTTTGGGTTATTTACTTGGGTTTTTTTCAAATTTTCTTCTCTCTTCATTTTAAGGCTTGATTGTTATAATACATTTATCCTGCTTTATACTAAATTGTATTAGTAACTGGAGTAGATAAATTTCCTGTGCTTCTTCTCTAAATACTTATTTCCTTAAAGTTAATATCAAAGTACTCTTAAAGTGATGATGCATTATATATTAGTGGTGAATTTTGCTCAGAAGTCTGAGCAGAATTTACCAGAGAGGTGTTTTAAAACCCTTTAAATTTATTCCACTTTTATGGATATAGAGTGGAATAGAAGAATATAATCTATAGACAATGATCATAAATCTGAGATTATTGACACTATCCTGGAAGAACACCTGGGAGGTGTGAACCAGTACAGATAAAAGTTAATTTTTGAGTCTACATTTCATTTTAAAATATCTTAAACCACTATGTCTCTTAGTGTCATATTTTCTCTTGAGGGGGCTAATGGAATTTTCGCAGTGGTTTTGTGTAAAGATTATTACTGTGATAGCTCATATTCATTTGACTACATTATTTGAGGAGTATGAAGATAATTTTAATAGCCTTTTAGAAATTTCTGTATTCATTCTTTAAACACAGGGAAGTTCTTCCAATTTTAGATAGATGATGAACAGAATTGAGGACAACTGGCAACAGGGAGCGAGAGGGCAAATAGTGCCATTCCTCGTTATGTGACACAAAAACACATTTCCAAAGACAAATATTGTCTTAGCAAACTGTGCTTCCTACACTACTACCAGATTCATCTGAACACCAAGATGAGAGTGCAGACAAGATTTCCAGCACCAAAATATAAGATGTTGGAAGAGGCAGTGATGTTTTGAAGGAGAAAGGCCTTATTTTTTAGCAAAGAAAGTCTTCCTCATTTACTCAAGAATTACTCAGTATGTTTTTTTTACAGTAAAATCACATCTTAAATAATGCTGCATTTTAAATTTATGCCAATTCTCTGATACATAGGGAAGACTTTAGAATGTTTGTTTATTCTCAATGCACTCTTTTTTTTTACAAGGAGCAGTGTCCTAATCATCAGTGACTACTAATTTCATTATCATGAGCATCAACAGGGTCTTTTAAAATTCTTTTACTTATTTGAAGCATTGTCTTCAGAGACCAGAAGAACTGTGGATGGAAGTAAAACCTTATCCCCCATTAGATAAGAAGGGAAATTTTAATGTGTCACCACAATTTTCCATTTTTTCTATGTCTGTTATCTAAAATGGCTGAAATTAAATAATGCTGAGATCAATTTCAGTAGGGAGGTATGAATCCAGAAAGTGAGTTTATAAGTAGAAGGGAAAACTTGTACAGAAAACTGTAGCACAACCCACTGTGAGTAATGACTTGTGAAAAATATGTTCAGTTACAGCTGAACATCAGCCAGTTACCATTTAACTCTCTTCATAGTATTGGCATCTTTCTCTTCCTCATTGCATTCTCTTTATCTTGAAAGATACTGCATGATTTTATGTTTTGTTCCTGAACTGCACAATTTTGCAGTAATGCGAAACCAAGTTCCAAGCATACATTTTAGTTTAACTTACTGATACCATGAAACTGGTGCTGGCACTGCAAAAAACTCCTCTTTAAATCAATGAGAAAATCAGAGTGTGACTGCAGACCCATCCTACAAGCCTGCAGATCAGGATGTTAGTATGTCAATAACATGTCTACACTGGTTCATATAATATCCCATTGTGTCTCAAAATACTGTACATCTGTGGTCAACAGAACTCATTTAGATTTCAGTTTCTCCTAGATCTTTGAGAGAACAGAAGATGGCACGCTGGTTGAAATTTCAGATTTTACAAGTGTTGAATGTGTTATACGTGACACTTTATGCACCTGTAAAAGTGATTTTTACTGTCTGAGAGATTGTCTTCTGATAAAAAGATGCAATTTCAAAAGGATAAGACAAAGTGTTTCTTTCTAAAATTTCTAAATCAAACACTTAGCCATGAGCCTCCCTAAGTGTCCACACAGAAATCAGGATCTAGAAAGATCCACTGTGACACCCATGTCACAAGTTGCAGCTTCTCTGAATGAGTAAGGGAAATGACCAAGAGCAAGGGTGGCCTCTCTTTTCTTCACAATAAGTCACTGACACAACCAAGAATAAAAAAAAATAACAAAACCAAAGCAACTCACAAAAAAGCAAGACTGTCTCATAAAGATACAGGATTATCTTTCCTTTGGAAGAAAGGAGAAACTTGCCTTCTTGTTTTTATCTTGTGAATAAGAGGGGAGCGTTTCCTCAGCTTTGACAGAGACCAAAGCCTTTCTAATAGAATGATATTTCAATGGGTGCACAGCCATCACCTGGTTTACCAAGACTTATAGATTACTGTATTCAATTCATACTTGGAAGTAGCAAGATAAAAACAACAAAACAAAACAAAACAAAACAAAACAAAAAAACCAAACCAAAAATTAATAAGAAAAAAAACCCCAAAAAAACCCCCAAAAAAACCCCAAAAAACACAAAAGCAGTTTGAATAAAGAAAGTTTTTGCGAATCCTAGAATGAGCTTGGAATCAATGCTTAACATTGCCCAGACTCTGCTTTAAAGCAAACTTGATTCTTACAGCCAGCTGAAACAAATGGAATGGAGAGAGACAAAGCTAGTAAGGACAGAAAGATTGAGCAGGGTGTGGAAATTCAAGTAGGCAATCAGATAAATATTTATCTAAGAGTGCAATATATAAGGAGGCAGTTATTGTTTAAGAATTTGGTTTAGCAGTGTCTTTGAAGAAGCACTGCTTTCCTGAACTGACTGCATATATATATATATATGTAAGACCATGGTATTCTAATATTCTCTGAGATCGAAGTAAACACACAGGCTCATTTCAAGTTTTGAAGTGTAAGGGAAGTGTCTATGACCAACATGAGAAAACAGTTTCTTCATGCTTTTCTATGTTCAAAATATATTCTAATGTAAAAATCCAGTAATTTAATTGCAGCAACAAACTCACTGATGTGTGTTTATCTTTCTTTTACACACAGGGATTTACTAAAAATCACCTTATGGAAAAGTAGTGCTATGTGCTAAAATCCGAACTCAATGGAGCACTACACATAAAAGTTATTAAAATCAAATGGTTCCTTTAAACTTCAAATTCAAACTCAGAGCAGCAGCTAATCCAAAAGGAAATTAAGTGAAATGCCCCTCTGGGAAGTGGCAAAACTAGTGCATTTGGGGAAAGAGTTAAATGGTTAATCAAACTAAGAACAATGAAAGCCGTTGGAAAGTGCGTGTACACATGCCTGTGTGCACATATCCAAACATTAAACACTCAAATTGCTTAATTACCATAAAATAATAAAGTTCTAAAAATCATGTGAGCATCTTCTAGTCTCTTCTTTTTTATTGACCTGCCTAAATTCAATGACAAATAGCTCTTTTAAACTTTTTTCTTATTGATATTTTTTCATTGTACAAAATATAAATGTCAAACCTTTAACAGAGCAATCATATTACCAATATATAAATCTGATATATGTTTTTTGACCCTAAGGTCAAGTGTTAGGAAAAACCATCCTGCTTCTGACAACCTTTGTAGATCACACACTCAATCAAAGGCACTTTGGTAATTTACATGACATGATGATTAGCCCAGTTTCTCTATAAAATCTGAGAGCAAATCAAATCTTCACAATGCTCAGTTTTATTCTTGAAGAGTGAAAAACAATAGGTGGATTTTGTTTAATAGGAATAACCCAATGCAGGTAAGTACATATGGTAGTATAAAGGACTGGGTAGATTTCCTGGCCATCCATAGAAAGCACCCATCGTGTTTTTGGTGGCTATGAAAACAAGGCTATGTCCTACAGGGTTTGGATACCTGTACATATGACTAGACCTTCTACTGGTGTGTGGCTTTAGACAGCTTTCAACTACATACATCCTTACCCCACCTGATTCTTCATCTGAGACCTTGTTTGCTTTTCTTTGGAAAAACAGGTGCTCTAAAGAATTCCCTCACCGTGCAAATAATTTTCTCACCTATTTATTTAGTCTAACAACATTGATTTTTACTTATGGTGTTTGTTATTCAGTATGAATGGGCACCTCTCTAAATGCAAGCTTCACTCCAGAAACACAGAATTGCAATCACGTGTGTTTTTGCTCTTTCAAACCTGAATTTAATGAATTAATCTAGGGGGAGTTTATATCTGGAAATTATAAATTCATTATTCTAAAGCAGATTTCACTTTCCCTATGATCTTTTTATATAGAGATATTGTGCTAGAAAATTTGCCAATGACTAAAGGAAGTGAGTGAACTTAGAGATTGATACATTTCCTCTTTAAGGGAACTCATCAAATACTAGTACTTGTTTAGTCCTGCAAACTACATCTAATGCATCCAATAAAATCAGATTTCTACAACATGTTATTGAGTAATTAGTGCTTAAACCAGAAGTTCTACCTCTTATTAGTCATCTTTATGTTCATATTGCATAAGCTAAATTGATTGCTTAAGGATCCACAAATACCATAATCACAAATTTTATGGTTTTATGTAGGATATTAGGAAAAAATTGCCTCATTGTCTTCAATGTAAAACAAGATTACTTTTCCCTAAGCAATGCAGTAGAAGGTACATAAAATCAAATATATGAAATCATTGGTTCCCTAATGCCACTGTTCTCAGTAGAGATAATTGCTTCATTCAGTTCATAAATTCTCTTGCTTGTTTGCATTTGTAGCTCTCCCACAGAACCTCACTTCACTGATCTAATGTTCGATGTTGGTTCAGCTCTGTTATTTCTGATTGAAATATAGTAAATTGACAGCAGTTAAAGATGGATCCTATATAATTATTACTGGCTTTTGAGCAGAGATCAATCAAGATCCAACAGGATTTCAGTAATTTATTTGCCCTCTGATAAGGTCTTAATAGTCTCTCACCCTTTCAGAGAGCTTGTCTGATTTCTCATTGTGCCATAAATGAAATGCCCTATGTTTTCCTATGTATGTATATTTATTTCTTCTCAAGAGACAGAATATATTAATTCTGAGGGGAGCGCTGGATAAAAATAGGAAGAATCAGACATTTCTTATTATTTGATTATATTACGGCTGAATTTGAGAAGCTCCAACTATATAACTGATGCAACAGTAGAATTTACAAAAAGAACTTGGAATGTTTTACATATATAGAGTTATGATTATCTCCCCTTAATCTAACAGGTATTTAATTGTTACCTGCTCCAGCAAAAGGAGTAACTCCGACTTTGTAATCAGTCAACTATAATATTTATTATTAATATCAGAGTGATTAATACTAATTTCTACTTTGAACTAAGCACTTTGGCTTACTAGTAACAAAAAAATATTTATTTATTTAGCTACTCAGAATTTTGGAGACCACTTATAAGCTCAATTATATTCCTTCTACACTGCTGCTGTAATTCTCATGTCCATATAAGAATTTGTGTATTAGAAAAGGGCTTATTTGCTTCCATTAAGCCTTTTATTTTTGAACTTTTCAAAAGCTTGACAAATAATCCCATTTGCCTTTCTGTGATCACGCTGTCATCAAAATAATGTTTATTACTTTTTTTTTAATTATTTATTGAATTAATTGAACTGTTTACAGCGTATGCTAACATCCATATATCAAAACCTATTATTGAGCTACAACACTGAAACTCCTCAGTAATTTCCTCTTATGCTGGGGTAATATTGGTTTCAGTAAATTTCACCTTTTTTTCACTGTTTTACAACATACATATATCATTTTTTTTTGACCTTTGAAATCAGTCTATATTGGAAAAACACTTCAAATTTCACCATCTCTGTGTCACAAAGAACTGCTCAGACCATTTGATTCACAATGGAATAAAATGGTCACAGTAGTTCCTCTTTGATCTTTTGATCTTCTCAATTTCTTTTCTGGGAAAAAGGAAAAAAGTAGAACATTTCAGGAATATGAATAGAATACAACTTGAAATATAAATGTTTAGTTTTCAAATCACTATTTGAAATAAATTTTATTTGGAGGTCTTTCTCAATGGTAAGAAGAATTCAAAATCAGTAAAAACCTCTTCAGCCAAGTTCTGCAGTCTAGTGAAGAGTTTTTATTGTCACAATAAACAGCCATGTAGTACCTTATGATTTTATAGTACTTGGTAGTTTTCTTTAAATTGTTGTGTATTCTGATTTGTTTTCTTCTACCAAACTGCTCATTTTATCTCACTAGAACAATTACACAGTTTCATATTTGTAGATTTTAGAGTTTCAGGGATGCTGTTATGACTGCATCACTTTCCATAATTTAATTTGTATTAATTCAATATAGTTGTTCTAACTTTTCTTCATTTTCGATATGATAAATGGTGATATTCAACCAAAATGCAGGGCTCATCATTCACAGGCATAGCTTTTGAGAAGGGTTTCATCAAAGTCAAGTATCTAGTCCAATGTATCAAAAGTGTAGGCATTCGTGATTTTTCTTATAAGTTTTCTCTTTACTGCTCTATGACACAAGCTATCCTGCCCTATGGAAGTAAAGGAAGCAGCACTTTCCTAAACAGATATTTCACCAAACTTGCAATGAGCCATCCAGTTCTCTTCAAAGAATGAGATTTGGATGTGTTTCTAAACAAAATTTTCCTTGCATTACTCAAGAATCTAACCTAATTTGTAGAACTACAATTGTTGAACTTGTGGAATTTATACCAACAGAAGACTTCTATATTTTTGCTGTTTAAATTGAAATATTTTGTTGCTAATATTAATTTGAATCCAATGTTTATCTAGATCAAGTTCAAACAAGATAAGAAAAATAAAACCAAATAGAAAAATTGAATGAGGTTTCCTCATTTGGATAAAACAAAAATAATATATTTAATTTAAGTTGTTGCGGTTTTCTTAGAATAACTTGGGGTTTGTTTTGGTCTGATTTTGTGTATGTGTGTGTGTTGGGGGGGAGTGTTTTTTGGAGGTTTTTTCCCAATTAAAGAAAATATTTCTTAGTTTTGTCTTATATTTTCAATTCTAATGGAACTAAAACCCTAATTATTCAAACATGTCTATATCAGTTTCTCTATCTTTTCTTAAATTTAGATTGCTGCTATGTGGAATGAAAGCAAAAGTTCTGACATAAAGTTCTCCTACTATTTTGCATCTTAGAGGATGATTCTTTACTTGGTGGGTATTCATCCAACATTCATCACAGACCATTTTTTGATTTTGACTAACTTCCATAAGATCACAGACACTAAAGATTCTTCAGTTTTGTTTATCTATCATTCTTCCTTTGATTTTTTTTTAAATCTAAATTAGAGTTACTTTATAAATTTGCAAAACAAATATCCAAAATAGATTTTTGGAAAAGAAACCAAAAAATAAAAAAAATCCAGAATTTTTAATAATCTGAATCATAGTAGAAACTGGTAATAGCACGGAATCTCTCTTCTGGAAAAGGTAAAGGAGGTTTCATTAAACTCTGAGAGTGGCAGTCACATGCAGTCAAGAAATAAGAATAGCTCCATTAGGGGCAGCTCCTTTCTAAAATGAGTGTAGTGGGTAACTGAATGTTCTCCAGTTTTTCTTTCTTTACAGTGCCATCTTCAGAGTAATAAAGTATCTCAGCAGCACCTTGTGATGATGTATTACTCAGATACATCAGCAGTCTGAATGGTTTTTCAAATGATTTATAGACCTGGTAAATCGTTAAAGCAAGGCACACCAATGTATTATTCAGAGATGGCACCACATGGGTAAGAAGTTTTTAAATGCCTAGTCAAGACAATAACAGAACATAGCATCAAGCACACACAAATCCATACCATGCAGAAGGCAACTGCCCTAAGCTTGCAAAAGGATGTAAATACCAAATGAGCTCCAGCAATGATAGAGTTCTGCTCCTCTCCTCTCATGAACCATGACAGGACAAATAGAAATGGTCTCAAGCTGTGCCAGGGTAGGTTCAGGCTGGAACCTCCACCAGGAGGAATTTCTTCACTGTGAGAGTGGTTAAGCATTGGAAGTCATGCCTGAAAGTGTCAAAAAATGATGGGACATAGCATTTGGTGTTATGGTTTAGTTGACAATGTTGGTGTTCAGTCAAAGGTTGTATCTTAATGATTATATGATTCATAAATATGAACACCACTGGATCTATACAGGAAATACCTTGAAATAAGAGAGACACGTATGACAAGTCTCTGAACTGGAATAATGGGCAATGGGATTCCGATACTTATCCTTACTAAAATTTGTTCAGGAGATGTGGAATTATCTCAGTGCCAACACATCTTAAACACCCACCTTCAACACAAGGAAAGGGAACATGTTTGTGTTTATGCACAGGTGTAGGTGGGTAGAAGTGTGAGGAGCACAATAAATGAGTTGTGTTCTATTGATTTTGAATACAGTTCTGGGTCATTCTTTTAAATGGATGCAGAATCAGCACACTAAAATTTTTCTCACCCCTGCTTGTGGTTGCAGGAGCAGACCAAAGTCTTTTCAGCACATAGCACAATATAAGAGTCTGTGAATAGAATTTTGTCTGCAAGAATTTGACAGTAGCTGGAAAAACTAGAACTTTAGTAACACATTTTATAACTTTTCATTTCTTGCTATTGTAAATTAACTTCCTACCCCACAATAGGCAGACAATACAGATCTAGTTCTCTTACAAAAATGCTCTCAAGGAAATAAAAATGAAGCTTAGTATAACTAACACTGACATTTTAGTTACACTTGAATGTAGCAGTTTCTCTATACACAGCAATGCCCTATTAGGTGTTTCATAGCTTCTCTGCTTCACTATCTATCTATATTCTGGGGAAATATTTATTTCTGATGTGAGCAGGCCTATTTCCTTCCAATCCTCCGACTTGACCTTGAAATTTGCTTTCAAGTAGTTTGTTGCACCTTTAACAATGGTCCATCACTGTGTAAAGGTAGTAGAAAAGAGCAAGCCAACCCTTTACGCACAGGTATCTTAAACTTCACAATGAGGGTTTGTGCAATATTTCTGCAACAAAGAAAATAATTAAAAGCTGAAAGGATCAAGTTCAAATGTTTTCAATGCCAAAAACCCAACTGGACTAAGGTCAAAAGTTGATGGGAAAGAAACTTCTAGTCCATCAAAGATAATCACAAAACCAACTTTCTTTGAAACATTCAGCTATAGGGCTCCATATTTTTAACACACAAACACAGCAAAAGAAAACCAGTAGGTCTTTTGGTGGTTTTTTTTTTATGTTTAGGTTTTGCCAAGAGGAAGTGCCTTTCTAGATTTGAGTATATTTGGGAAATGCGTGAATTTTCTCAGTTTAGCTTCTCTTTTATCCTCTCTCTGATGGCATCTTTTAAACTCCATTGATTAGTGACTTTGTGTACCTCCATTTAAACAAATTTGCTTGTCCAAGTATGTGCATTTTGTGTAAAGGAGGTCTAAATACATCTTCAACACACCAGAATTTTTGAGCACGTGCTGCATGATACAAGAATATGAATATCTGTCTAGGAAATTTGGGAAAGAAATAAAGAAATCTTAATTAATGTATTTGATAGGTCAAATTCATGATTGCAATATGAGGCTTTGCAGGTGGGTTCTCAGACTGAAAGCAGGAAAAATTAGAAAAAGAGCTGGGTAGTATGGGTTTCAAGCACGTTATGTATCACCTGAGCAAACAGTGAATGCAAGTTTTCTAATGTAATAAAAAATTTCCATTCACAATTTAACTGTGACAGGTGTACAATTTCAAGAAGCCAGATAATTTAGCATTTGTTGACATTCATGATTTCTTTCAGGAAAGACATTTTTCCCATGAGACCTGTTTTCTGAAGCTACTCTAATTTCTTGTGATATTTCTTATCTCACCCTCAAACTCTGAGCTAATTTAAAATTTCATCAATTTATCATTGTGAGATAACATCCAAAGCCTTTTAAGTTCCCCTTAGTATGACTAATGTACAGATATCAAATATGTTACTGTAGGAAAATGTGGCTCATATTTAACTATATAGAGCTAATTATTTTAAGGAAAAAAAAAATAGCTTTCTGTTGAACCTTTTACTCATTACATATAGGCCATATGGAAACACAGAAACCTTAGAGGAAATACTTGAAATGTATCTATTTTATGTCCTGAACATGAACAATTCTATTAAGAGTCCTATTCTGGTGTAGAAACAAAAGTGAAATGAAGACATAACCTGATATCAATCCATAATTTTCCTATTTTGTTTGAGTTTGGATCAAAATAATTTGATTCTTCTGGTCACAGCACAGCAGGAATAACCTGATTTTCTTAAAATCTAACAGTTTTATTTACTTTGCAATAGCAGCACCTTTCAGGACCATTACATTGATGTTGTCTCGTTATATAACTAACAATGCCTTAAACAATATTGGCCCCTAACCAATAATTGTTTTTTTCTGGAGTTGCTCACATTCTGAGTTATTGTCTTCTTATAAACACTGATACTCTTTTAAAAATCCATAGACATATAGATATGTGTTTATTTATAAGTAGAACTTTAATCTCAACGTCTATCATGTTCATATGACTTTGACAGACCTAATGGAAATATAACTATTGTATTTCTACATCAGAAAATTTCCTGTCTTCTGCAGACACTCAGAGATAAAGAAGGTGACCTCATATTACTTACAAAAAACTTCTAAAGGGGATTCTGAAAATATCACTACATTTTAATTGGTTTATTCAGTTTAATTTTTTTATAGCAGTAATAGAGTATACTGGTGCACAGGAACTCCTATCTACTGAAGACAAAGAGGTAAGAATGTAGAAGACAAAAATCAGAAAGTGTAGTTGCCATGAATTTGAAAGAAAATCCAGGAGTTAAAATTATGAAGTACAAGGAAGAAAAGGAGTTGCATTTGGCATATGAAAAAATTGTTATGAAAAGAATGACTTTATAAGATGTCTAGTGGAGGAAAACTGCAGAAAAAACTTATCTTTTCCTCAACCAGGAGAACAGAAATGTCTGATGCTTTCCCGCTTAACAGTTCCCTGAAATGGAAAGAGATCATTTCTTAATAGAAACATCAGAGACCAGGAATCTTAGCTTAGAATAAATTGTTGAATGTTTGATGATTTCAGATTTCTCATATTCTAAGAAATTTGAGCTCAGATGATTAGAAGGTTCTCAAGGCATTTAACAATTATTTCATAGAGTCATAGAATATCTCAAGGTGAAAGGGACCCATAAGGATCATCAAATCCAATTCTCAGCTCCTTGCAGGAATACCTAAACAGTCTTTAAGTCTTTCCCTTGAGACCTTTTACCACCCTGTTCACCATCCAGCCTCTGGTATGTGTAACCCACATTATCATGTCTGAGTTGGAGAATCTAGCACTTGCTGTTGTTAAATTTCTATACACTAATGACACACAACTAATACTGTAACAATTTAAGGGACAGACAAATACTGTCTTTTGTTAAAGAAAATAAGAATGGTGCCAAAGAATTTTAGACTAAAACAGCCTAAGAGTAACTCTTTCAAAATAAATGGATGACTGTCTCATAGCACAAATTGCTATGAATGTAAAAGAAAGAGAAGACAAGAGTAAAAGCCAATGTGGAATCTTCAGGAAGAAGTTATATTGACTAAATTGGACTAATTTTCATTCCCAGTAAGGGTCATGAAGCAGTTGTTATATTTCTTGATTTGAGTAAGAGCTGGTTTATTTAGAAGGCACTATATTTATGGCATTGTTATAGCTAAGTGGAGAAGATAGCCTAGATGAAGCTTTACTTAGATGGGGAAGAAACATGTTAGGAAACAGTATTCACAGAGTAAAAGATGCATTGGAAGATGCCTCTGAAATAGTGACTCAGTGGGTCTCTGCAAGCATGTTTCTGTCTATGTTTGAAGTTATTCAACAGTTACAGCTATAGTATGTGCACATTTCCTCATTATTTTCACTGTGAGAAGAACATTAAGCTGAGGGGAGCAAATACCTTGTTTGAGTGCAGGACTGGATTTAGAATTTTACAAAAAAATAACCTGGTTAAATATCTAGATTGCAGGATGCAGGGATTATAAGTAATCACAGGCAGAGCACAAGTCAAATACAGGTGAAAGGGTAGGCATTACACTGTGATGCAAAAAGCTTTTGTAACTCTCTTACAGCACAGTTTTCATTTTAGTTTAGAAGTCCAGAGTCCCAAGCCCCTAGACTGAAAGCAAGAACTGATGTTATTTGCCAGCATATGGAATAATTTATGATGAGTATCACACTTCAAATATACAGCTGATTTGAAGATAAACAATCTCATGAGTATGTCTATCAAGTACAAGCTGCAGCCATGATCTTCTGAACTCTGACAACAGCCTATTCTGTAAGACATAGAAAGCAATCCTTAAACTGAAAGGGCTCAGCTGGAGTACTTACATTCAAATTTTGGCAGTAAGTCTTGCAATAATTTGAAAAGAAACAAAAGAATTAGTGGAGGAACAGAAATGTTCAGAATGTCAGAAAGCATCATGTGAAAGGAAAATGTTAAGGACTTCGAATTTGTTCAACAGAGAACACTGACAGGAGACAAGAGTCTTAAAATAAGTGATTTTTGCAAAGACATTGTCCACTATGCATCAAACAAGATGTAATGGGCTTAAATGTTATCAAGGGAGAGTTAAGTTATACATTAAAAAAAAAATCCTAATGGGGAGAACAGATAAGCAGTAAAATAGGTTGCCTAGGGAGATTTTAGAATCTCTGCCATTGCCCAAATAATTATTTGGAATAATTTAAATATGGTTGATCCTACCCTGCGGCAAGTTAACAGATTAAATGCTCTCTCCAGGTCCCATCTCATATTTTCTATGAGTCTGTGCTTCTCTCTACACCCCACAATATGTACATTGCACATTTTATGTCTGTCATACCATCTTTCTTGAATTTCTATCCTGTTCCCAGCTTTATTTCTCCTTTTTATGCAGCAAGGCTTATTAAAAAAAAAAAAAAATGTAAAAAGACAGAAAAGAAAAGGATAAAGAATTACACAGTCTGTCAAAAGGACAAATCACAAATACTTCCATAGGTTATCTCTACAAAACTTTGGATTCATTCCAGGAATGAATTTCATTATGTTTTCAGGTTAAAAATAAAATAATAATATTAACTTACTATAGTTTGTAAAGTGTAAAGAAAGAAACATTTGCAGGACATAGAATTTTTTTTTTCTTATTTACAAATTAAGTATTTCAAAACTTATAGGGAAAAGCATATGACTGGAGAGCTAATTTTGTATAGTTCTCCACACAAAATCCGTTAACCATTACTGTGCAGAGTGCATTATATTTATGCAACTTTAAGAAGACCAATTCTACCCAAATTCTTAGCCAAGAGCTTTAGTGAACTACATTCTTCATATTTCCTGAATTTCTTGTGTTTTTAGCATGAAATTTCCTAATGTGTTAGTGAATCCAGGCATGATATTTTCTATTGCTCATGCATGAAACCGAAGTACTGATAAAATAAGTTTTTTAAATCCCACTTTTATAATTAGAATTTTTTTAAAAAGTATTATTTTTGTCAACATAAATAATTAAAGTATGCTTCATGTCAGTCAAGAGGATCACAGGAACCACCATCTTGTTTTTCCACTCATTGACAGTTCTTCCTCCTTTATAAAGATGAAATCTTTTAAAATATATTCATCAGAATTTTTTCGAACAGATGAGAAAATAACTCATGCACCCAAACTGTTTCTCTATAGAAGACAGAAGATATACTGAATAATAAGAAAAACATATGTCTTGTAAAACAAAATAGAAAGTAGTATGCATTAAAACTGCATATTCTCTTTGTTTTAAAATATTCTTCTAGAGACTTGTCTTTGAAAAGCATTTTGTCTGTACTATGACTAGGTTAACACATATTTAAATAAAATAAAAACGTTTTTGGATTTTCTGTTGTAATATGACTAAATTTTGCCAAAAACTTCAGAAATATCACAATGTGTAAGAAGTTTGTAAAATTAATTGTGTTTTTTACTGTCTAATGATTCTTCATCTCAAATGTTCACACCAAGAGATAAAGGTTTGAGGGATGAATTTGATGAACATTTTTTTAGAAGATGCTTTGAAATTTTACAGATACTTAGGAAGAATTCTGACAGAATTTGTTTAATGAGGGGCAACCAAGATGGGCAAGGAAAAAGGGGCCATTTAAACATTATCTAATGTTTTAATTTTTTAATTTAAATTTTTAGTTTTGATTTGAAGATTTTTTTTTAACTTGAAGATCTTTAATTCCAGCTTTGTCTCGGTAGTCTAGATATGACTCTGTGAATCAGTAGTATCCTTTTGCACACCTTTCTTAAAAAGATTAGGCTCCAATGACTCATTCCACTTTGAAATGTAATCACCATGGTAGGGATCATGGGGGTTCTTTGCAAAATAAAATTATTCTCTCTGGTCTACTTTGGTAGTTCAACCATATAATTTCCATGGTCTTAAAAGGATGATTCTGTGGTCAAGACAGATACATGGTCAAAGGACTTGCCACCTTGGGCAACATTTTATTTTATTGTTTTTTGATAGTAGATGTCATAACAGTTTTCCCAATATGGGGTACAGAGAGGATAGAAATACATCACTGTTACCTCCAAAACTGCTGCTTTGGGGTTCTCGGAGAAGAAGGAATAATTAGTATGTATATTTGTATGTATCCATATTTTAACATAATTTCTGGACCTATGTGTACGTCTCAAGATATGCAATCATACTCACCTTCAAATATCCATCAGGATGCTCTTTCCTTGAAATAAACTTTACTCAACAGAGGAGTTTTTTTGTTTCTCTAACAGAAAGGGTACTCTCAGAGTTTACCTAACTTGGTTTCTGAAAATACATTCCCTCTTTCCTCGCTGAATACTGTTGCTTTCCCTCTGACATGCTTCTTTCACTCAAGCATAGATTGCTTTTTTAGTAATGTGCCACAAGCAGCCCATTACCACTGAAAGGTGAGAGTTGCCATTTCATGATCCCATATTATAGCACAGTACTCCCATTCCCATCTGCTCACCTAAATTTTCTGTTAAATTTGTCTCTGCCAGAGAAAAGTTACTTACCTGATCTTTTTGTTAAGTAATTGTTGCCTCACTGAAGCGTTCACGCTGCTTTCTCTCACAAACAGCATTTCTCATGAAGTCTGTATTGCTATTAATTACAGAAGTACTTCAAGGTCTCTATGGAAACTTAAGCTCTGCTTAGAAAACCACAACTGTTTTATATACACCCTGTAAGAGGTTCTCTCTGTGGAGTTTGAAAGCAGCTTCTGTGCAAGACCTTTTAGCCCTTTAGTCTTGATAATGTTCAAATACCACTTTTCAGTAAGAACCATTTGGAAAAGCTCCTTCTTTTTTTGGAATTACTTCGAAAAAAACACCAAGTGAAATATGCATTTAATCAGATTGTAGTATTTCTTCTTTCAGGATAGAGAGTGACTAGCAAGGAGAAACTTGATTACAAAAACAGCCTGTGATTCATATAAGCTACTACACAGCACTAAGGAGTCTGTATCTTGTAGCACAAATCCTGGACTCCCAGAAGTTATATGAAAAGTAGTGTGCTATGATCACATGTCTTTCAGAACTCTTATGTCTGCCATCAATGAAACCGTGGAAACAGAGAACCTGAAAAAATATTCTGTCCTGCTCTTGGATTACCCATTTGCTTTTACAAGTTTATTTAAGTGGAGAGCTTTTCTTTTATAGTAATCCTTTCATTCATAATGCTAACCTGCCAAACACTCCCCAAGAGCTTATTCACTACTGTTCCAGAGGTTTAACAGAATTAGTAAGGTAAAATTGAATCTCAGAGGTAAGAATTCAGGTTGCATCATCTTTTGTCTGGAACATGTTACATTTTGTGCTTCTGATGAGAAAGAATAAAAATATATAGGTAGCCAATTAAACTAAAAATACAAGATTAAAGGTTAATAACTAGTGTTTTTAAAATTAGTCCAAAAGATAATATACCTAAGCAGTGAACTGAAAATGAGGAAAGCATTACAGATTTACTTTGTGTAAACTCCAGCAACATTCTGTGTCTGCAGATTAATGAATGTTTAACCAAGATGAGTTACAGTGACTCTCTTACATAAGTCAAAATGACAGTCAGATTTCTACCAAATTAATTCATTACAATCGGTGAATGAATAGCTAATGAATTTGGTATTGAAGATCCCTTACCTTGATAGTAAATCCATAGGGAAATATCCAAGTAAAGTCTTGTGAAGATTTTACTCAAAATGCAAATCAAATGGAAAAGACTAAGCAGGCTGAGAAGACTAAATGCAGTCAGTTCCTTGAGAGGCAGGGCTAGATATAACAAAAGGAAGAGGAAGGTGTTTGGAATTATGTGATACATAAACAACAGAATAGGATAACCTTTCTTTAAGAAAAGTGAAAAGGGAAAGAAAGTGAGCAGCTGATCCATTTTGATTACAAGATATGAAGAAGTAACAAATCAGCTGTAAGCCTTGGCTTTAGCAAAGATTAAATATAAGTAAAAGATTTGTGACCTGGGTCTCAAAGGTCAGAGTTTAACACTGGAAATCCAGCAAGATTATGCATTAAGGAGCTCAATATCTGTGTTTGTTCAGGCTGGTTAACAGAGAGGGAGGTGAAGAATTCCATTTCTTTCTACAGTACTGCTGTCAGGACTAGAAATCGGGACTTCCCTTTGAAAATGAGAGTATAACAAAGCATTTAGGCCAACCATTTACATCTGTCAGTTTATGATAAGGAATTTCCTGAATAAGCAAAGTAACAAGCAGTTTTGATAGCCTTATTCAAAAAAAGACAGAACAGACTAAATTCACACTAAATGCCTAAGACAAAAAGAAAATATCGTCCCCAGAAATTAAAACAAAAAAACCCCACAAAGTTTGCATTAATGGTGATGTAACCTTGTCTAACTACACACAATGGAAAAGCCTGAAAAAAAGTCATTAAGCTTTCTCTTCCTGTCTGTGCATCAACCTTACAAGATCATGATTAGATCTTCCTTCAGTGAAAGTTGCTTATATATCAGTACTGACCAAACCAGTTCAAGGTTCAGTGGAAAAAATGGTGATGGCAGTCTTTACACTCAAAACTAGTAATTTTTCAGAGGTAAAAATAATAATAATAAAAAAAAGCTACATAATGTAAAATTTACCTTTTGTCAAATTTATAATCCAAATATTTTGCTTAAAGAAAAATAAACACAACACACAGTAAAACATGTTAATGTTTCTCAAAATCAGAGCAGAATTTTCCATTAAAGGATATAAGAATTTTTGCCAATCCAAAATTGCTTGAAATCTCATCTTGAGGAATATTTTTAAGTCTTTTCTTTCTTTACTTTTTTCCCCTAGGACCATAGGACTTGAAAGAACCTCGTAAGTAGTAGCCACTTCATCATGAGTGAAAAATGCTCCCAAATAAAACTAGAGTTTTAGTTTTTTTACCTCTACTAAAATGTTTTTCACCATTGTTTCAGATACAGGCATAATTAGAATATCGTTATTTTTATTATAATCCTTTTCTTACTCTTTGGCTAAAGTTTATTCAACATTTACTTGTATCCAGTTGCTATTGCACTTGCATTATTATCAGAATATATTTCTGGGGAGAAAAAAAACAAACAAACCCAATAGGGTTTAATAAAAAAATGTATTCAGTATTTTAAAACACATTTAGAATAAAGGTAAAATATCCTAAAGATGCAGGTCAATTAGAAAAGGTTAAAGGACCATATGAAGTCTAGAAAGAAAATCTTAAGGAAGTGAAGGTAACCCTAATGTTTAGCTAAGTGACACTGATTGGTGAAATTTAAACTACCATCAGATGCTTTTCACAAGCAAGATGGTTGGTTTCTTAAATCTCAATTTATTCTTTATTTTATTAAAGCAAATAATAATAACCATAATGTTCCATGTATCCACAAGCAAGTCTCCTAACATTCATCGTTTTCTGCCTGAGAAGCTCAAACAGTAATGTGAGACCCAACAACACAGCTCATCCATTGTAGGAGTCTCAGATGACCATGATGATGGCTGTGGCATTTCTTGGACTGAAATTCATTACACTGTCACAACAGTTCAATAAATCAAAAGAAACATGTATACCCCAAAGGGTAGAGAGGTTCTTTCGAATACTGTTCCAACTATACTCTCTGCATCAGAGCCAAAGGTCAAGTTTTTCTCCCCCTCCCCCAAACTCAAATGGTAAAACTTGTGGTGCCATTTGAAACGAGGAATGAAAAGCTACAAGCTGTGACAATGCAGCAAGACACCATACAAATAGACTTAGAGGGCACAGTGAAAAGTACTTTGAGATACTTTAGCTCTGGAAAAGCTGCAGCTGAAAATAGAGGCAACTTTGTGACTCACTATATAAAGCACAAAGCTCACTGGAGTCCCTGGACTTTACAATGGATCCAAGATGCATGGAAGTCCACTGAAACCAGTTTTCAAGTTTAATATCTTATATCACACTTCGTCTGTAAGGAAACAGAGCTGCTAAGATGCCAAAAATGCCAGGTGTATTTTAGACCTTTAAGGACTAGGGTATTCTTGGACTGAAATTGTAGATACCTCTCTGCATTTCAAATCTCCAGAAATGCTTTAATCCAAAACATAAATAAAGGAAATAAAGCAGAGATGAGTACACCTTCTGAAGAAGTTGAATGAAGTTTGTAGAATGCAATATATTTTGATCATATTCATTTTAAGAGCTGAAACTTTGAGTCTCTTTTTGACATAAAATCTAAAATTTCTAATATCAGTTGAATATGCAGGAATATTCCACCAGCTTGGCACAGATAAGAACATGTAAAATGCAGAGAATACCTGGGGCGTTGGGTCATGGAAATTGTAAAATATTTTGCCAATTCAGCCCAGAAAGAGCTCTCAAAGGCTACAGTTGCCTAAGTAGAACAGTCATCTATATGAATATGCAGACTGAAATTTATAGGGATCTAGTAGTTCTTGAGATTTAGACAGATTTTTAATATAACTGGATGGTTCATTCTTTACAGTTTTGTCAAGTATATTTCACCAAAAAAAAAGTAGAAGGGTTTCCTAACTACAGACTTGTGTGTCTTATACTGACATAATTTGTCTAGTCCTGTATTAGAAAACAATTGACCTATCACAGAGCTTAAAAAATAAGAGGAAAAAATAAGCATGAAGCAAACAGCTGCTGCAACAAATTTCAACACATATGAGCAAATCTTGACAAAGTTGTAAGCAACTTAAATACAACATTTTTAATGGGAAGCATCAAACCAGTTTAATTTTGTGTTGCTATCAGCTCCACCTATATTTAACAGTATCCCACTCTCTTGTTCAGATACATAATCTTTTCCCTGAATTTATCTAGAACAACTCATATAGGAAGCATCATACATCAATATTCTCAAAGAAGAGGGTTGATGTATGAGGGCAAATATCTCTCTATTTCCCCAAACTGAAAGACCTAATTTTGACTTGCTAAGCAGTCTCTATTCTCATTTGACCCATACAACTGGTCTGAAGTGTATATAACCTTTAAGGAATGAATTAAAATACTTTTCTGAACTTTCCTCTAGGGCATGAAGCAGATCCTACTGTGTACGTATTGTGTTAGACCTGCTGTGTATTGGCTAGTACAAATAATTAAAAAAAGAAAAAGAATCCTAAATTTCAGCAGGTTATCTGAACCTTGCATTTAGGAGGCATGCAGGACTTTGTGACTGCAGTTGTTGAACCTCATGAGGTTTCTGTTCTCTTATCTCTTCAGCATGTTAAAATCTTCCTTGCACACAAGCAAAGCAAAACAAGGAACTAATTCAGCCATCTCCAGGACAGCAGGGCTCCATCACTGTAACGATTCCTTGGGAAGACAAATGCCATCACTCCAAATGTCCCCCCCTTCCTCCTTCTTCCCCCTACTTTGTATACTGAGCATGATGTCACTGGGTCTGGAATATTGCTGTGTCTCCACCCACCCTTCCCTCCATCCCCCAGTCCTGTCACCAGTGTGGCACCACAAAAAAGCAGAAAAAAACCTTAACTTTTGTAAGCCCTGCTCAACAATAACTAAAATATCACTATATTAATAACCCTGCGTTCAGCAGAAATACAAAACACAGCCCCACACCAGTCACTGTGAAGAAAATTAGCTTTAGCCCAGCCCAAACCAGCAAGCACACTATAATGAGAAAACTCCTGTACATATCCTCTCCTCAGGTACCGGGAGGCATTGTTGGACTAGAGAAATGGATTTCTCCCCACAGATTTAGCCTGACCTATATACATATTTGGCACTTCTGTATGACTAGTTTATCTGATGTACAGTTTATTTTCGTGTGTCTCATTAAAAACTTGTGAGACTTAAGGTAATATACAGCTTTTTTTTTTTCTTTTTTTTTTTTTTTTTTTTTTAAGGACTATGGTATTTAGAAGGATTTCTCCCCTTGCTTTTNNTTTTTTTTTTTTTTTTAAGGACTAAGGAATTGTATAGGATCTGAGCCACTGCACTATTACTATATTTAACATTCTTCTCCATATTTTGTTCAAGGCTGAATCTAGAACTGAAATGTATGATTTAAAAAAAAAATAAAACAAACAAACCATAAAATAATCATTGGAAAATACTAACATACTCTGTTTTGAAACTTGTAATTAGATGCTTCTGTGCATATTATCTGTTTCTCCATCATTGCTTGCAGTCAAAATTATGTTGATTTTCTCTGTATACATTTGTCTGGAAACTCTAATTATGCTTTACCATATTACCTTTGGGGAAAGCATAAATCATCTGCATCATATTCTGCATTGGAATTATGCTGCTAACTTGGTTATTTAAGAGGACTCAGGACAGTCCTTACTTAGTGCCTCTTAAAACATAACTAAAGTGGAAAAAATTTTGAGTTTCTAGGAATTTCTGTGACATCATCCTAAACTGTAATGATGTGATTATTCATCATATGCTAGAGTCATAATTACATTCTAATTATGCAAGGAGAAGTATTTATACTAAAACAGGCAATTAGGTGTAATTACACTAATGATGTAAATATGCAAGAATTAACTGAAAGTGATTTGAAAAGGAACTAGGGAAATGTGTACAAATAAAACACATTTGATGTTTAAAAAAAGTAAACCTCTTAAATGTTAAATGATAAATCTTAATTATGTACTGGGAGCATCATGCAAGGAGATGCCCCAAGGTCATTTTTCCCCTCATAACTCCTACTAAATGTTGCTATTCTCTATCCCTTAAGGAGAGGTTAAATGACTTTTTTTCTAGATCTTTTGAGAGATAGACAGGTGTGGGTCCCTTCCAAGTCACCATATTCTGTGATTCTGTGACTCTGCCAATTGTCAAAACTCTGGGTAGTAGGTAACAGTAAGTTCAATAACATAAGTCAAGCAGTAGTGAAACACTACAGGCACTGAAGAAACCGATCAAAACTGTTTCTGGCTCACCAGAATTAATAGATTTTCCAGAAGTACTGCTTTCAAATATTCTTCTGGGGGAACATAATTTATATTATTATTTTGTGCTTTTTGTCAGTTGTGGGCCCAATGAAATGCTATTAAATATTGTAAAATATTACAAAGAAAAATAACTGCAAGATTTTCCAATTTTACTTAATTCCAGTCACACAATAAGTTTATGAATTTGTGACATGATCATCAATTCAAAAGCACTTTTAAATCTCAGCATGAATCTTTATCAGTCATTACTCTAGAAAAGGGCAATTACATCTGTCTCTGAAAAGTGTAGCACTAAGAGAAATGATCTCTCAGCACAATTTTCGGATCATGACCTGGGCTATCCTGACACAAAATTGAAAACTTATGCTGCTAGTCCAGCCCTGATCTCCTTTGCTGTCTGTTTCTCAGACCTGAGAAACAAAAGATGCACTGTGGTAGATGGATGGCTGACCCCTCTTCTGCACCTTTGTATTTCTCTTGTATGTCTGCCCTGCATCATTCTGCTTTACGTCTTGTAGCTGTAATAAAACCTTTATTCCCACTACATACTTTGTTAAAGCTCAAGGAAGAACAGGAAGGTTGCTGACAATGCTCTTCTCTAGTACTTAAAATACAAGACTTTTTAAAGAGGCAAATTAATATGCACATAATATGATAGGATCTGTTGCAAAAAGCACCTGAACTTGGGCTCATCAAGAGTTGTTGAATATTAGAAGTCCAGTTTCTTAAGGAAGCTGTATATTTATTGCCCATTTGTGAGCCCTTTCCTCTCCACTCACCTCTGAGATACTAATGAATTTCAGTGATTTGTGAAAATAGATAAGAAATTACAAAGCAATTAAATTGTCTCAGAAGTTCTTTCAGCTGGGCTGATGCAGGACTCAAAACCCATCTCCCTACCCAAAAGCAGGCAGTAAACTTCTCTATAAGTAATTATTCTCAGGACAAATACCTTGATGCTGCCATTAGCAATAAAAGAGAAGGGGAAGGCTAAGTGGCAAGAGGCTCAAATCTATAGAAAGCCAGGTTTCTCCAGTGCCTGTAGTGTTTCACTAGTGCTTGTGACTCATCTTATTGAACTTACTGCTACCTATTACCCTTTCCACAGGATTCCACAGTTTCAGCTGTCAGATATGTAAACCTATATCTTCAGGGTAACGTTTCAATTCCAGGACAACAATTTTTCTGTGTGCATACAAATGTTGTAGTTAAGTCCATAGATAAACATAACAGACTGAAGAAATTTGTTTAAAAGTGAAACGTTAAGACAAAGAAGATAATATACATCATGACAGGAAAACTGAATTCCCAAACCATGCAAAAGTTTAAACAGATACAGAGGGGCTTTGTTTGGTTTTTTGTTTTTTCTATATAATGGCTTTTTTTTTTTTCTTTAAAAAATGTGATTAGAAAAAAGGTTCTTATCTACTTCTGCTTTACTAACTACCAGCAGCAAAATTATGTTTCTAAGAAGTCACTCCCTGGGAGAGAAAAGGAGCAAATGTTTTCTAAAGAGTTTGTCTTATTTAAATCTCTTTAATTCAGGAAAAATACCTAGCAATAAAAAAAATGAAATGAAATTTTGATAACAGTAACTAAAGACAAAGAAAATTACTGCATAAATGTAAGTGTATTTAAAGTTGAAATAATGCATCTTATTTCAAATCTAAAAATGCTCTACCTCAAACATTTTCTTTTTCAAGGTGTTTTACAGCCAGATTATGGGAAGGAAAAAATATTTGATGGGAAATCAAGGACACATGAAAAAAAAGGAATAAAAAAAGTGCTGTATTTTGCCATAGATGCATTTTCTTCATGAAGCCAGCAGTGATGAAATTTGATTTTTTAAAAAATATTATGATTGAATTATTAGAGTTACTGTTACATTTTTGAAACAACAGGATACAGCCAACACAAGCCAGCAAATACCTGCCAAGAACCTAAAACTACGCACTATTTTCCTCTTTAAATGCCATTAACTCAAATTAGAGCAAAAAGCCACTTAAAACAACATTACTTATGCTGTAATTTTTGATTGGCATTCATGTCTCAGCCTTGTTTATACAGATACGAAATTGACACTGGACTAAAGACAGTGAGGGATGACACTCCTGGTGTGCAAAGTTAGATCATATTGCAAATAGATCTCAACAGTTCTGGTTAAAATTGTTTTACTAGTATGTTCTACTTATTATCTAGTCTTTTCTGAGCCAATGCCCCAAAAATATTTCATTAGAGGAAGAACAAATAGAAAGTAGCTGCTTACTTGAGGTTTTGCAGCAGCTAGGTCTAATATATCCTGTAGAATTCTTTACTATTTGCAATGCTGGCAATCTTTCAACCTTAAGGAATTCACTACTGTGATGTTGGCAGGAGATAAGGTGTGAAAACAAAAGGGCATGAACATCTTCATCAGAACATTCAAACAAAAGCTGTTTGGGAGCAGAGTGTTATTCAAGAGCTGATTAGATACAATTACTTCCTAGGAGGTTAGATTACTTGGTTTTCTGTTTTTTAATGCTTGAGCAGACTATAGATTAGCTACAGTGAATGCCAACTTATTGGCTACTGTAATTTCATTACTTCTGTCAAAACCTAATAAATCAATTTGGGAAAAAGACTGAGTTGAAATCACATACATCCCAGGAACATTTTATGTGCACTGGAGTAAAAGGAGAAAGAAAAGAAGAAACATTTCTTTCAGAAATTCACTTTCTAAAGAAAGAGTGACATGCAGAGAGCACCCACAGCTATGATTCACAAGCAAAGATGGAGTTTCACCTTCTAACCAATAATTTAGAATGCTTTTGTGGAGTGCAGTTAAAGCATAACCTTTCCTCTGCATTTCTTATGGGGTAAGTTATGAGGATTCTTCCTGTCCTCCCTGTGTATGATGTACTTGGTCTAAAGTGGCTTATTTCCTAGTCATGGAGAGACTCAAAATCTAAATTTGCATCCTGAAAGGTGCTAAGGAAATGAAGAGCTGCAACACAGCATTTTGTCACTTATTTCTTTCCTTTATGAGCTGAGACCAGCTGTTTAAATGTGATTGATTTTTTTTTTCAGTAGAAACATACCAGCTACAGGGCAACCCTCTCTTTCAACATCTGTTCAGCATATTACTCATATATTCAGATTTTCCTGCTCACTCAGCATGTTAAAGCTCATTACAATACACTAAATATTCTTCTGGAATGAGCAGGAGGGGTTCACAGGCTTCAAGTCTGCTGGTTCCAGCTACAGATTATCCTAAATCCAAAACAGTTTTGACCACTGTGATTTCATTTGTGGTTTCTCTCATATGTAGTTATTCACTGCAGTCATAGTACCAAGATAAAATGTCACATTGAAAAGGTCCCTTAAATTCATGCCACAGGACAAACGGCTCAAGCTGAATGAGGTAAAAACTCCATGCAAAGCATCATTCTTCTGTTGAGATCCTCAACATTCAAACTGGCAGAATGATCATTTGTAGACAATCTTTATAGCAGTGTTAGAACATCAATTCACAAATTGATGGACTTTTCACAAATTATTAGTTTGATTTCATTAGAAGACAAGATTTGTCTCTGTCTAGTCCTTTCTTGCTTCTCCTTCTATATTTTACATTAATTATTGGTCAGCCTTCATCAAATCTTGAAAAAAAAAAGAAAGAAGGAATGATCTGAAAAGTAAGTTCTTGCAATTTAGGTTGCAAAATCAATTTGGAAAGAATTAGCTGGCCAAGCACCATAGACAGACATCCATCTAGTTAACATGAATCACTCAAGATGAAACAAAGTACATAGCATCTCTTTCCCATACATCCAAGCCAGGTAATGCAGAGAAGTTTTGTCACAGATTTTATGCCCCAGAAGTTTTTAATATGGAAAGCACACTTGAAATTGGAGGAGAATTGTACGTAGAATGGTTCTGTACGTAAAATGGTTTTATTTATTCAGTCTCACCTGTACTGCTAATATGGATCTGGATTCAACATTGCCTACTTGCAGGCATAGTAGAAATGAATGTGTATTGAAACACACTAGTTGTAGACTACTATTTGTAGAATTTTGTACTGGTGCTGTCTAGCTGATATGTTGTAGTAGCTGACAAAGGGCTGATTTGGATTTGAGTTACAAACAGTGCTGGTAGCACAGGGATGTTTTATTTACAGCTGAGCAGCACTGACAGAGCACCAAGACCCTTCTGCTTCTCACCCTACCCCAGCAGTGACTGGGCTGGGGGTACACAGGGGGACACAGCTGTCCCCAGCTGACCTAGGGTATGTTCTGTACAATATTACTTCATGCTCATATTTGTTTGGATCATATTTTGTTGAGATGTTTGGAGTTTTGTTTTTCTTCCCAAATAACAGTTGCATGTGATGGAGTTTTTCTTCCCTGGGGATGGCTGAACACCTGCCTGCTCATGGGAAGTAGTGAATTAATTCCCTGCTTCACTTAGCTTTTCTTGGGACTGCAGCTTTTGTTTTACCTATTAAACTGTCTGAATCTCACCATCTGAATTTTCACACTTTAACCTTCCCAGACCTCTCTCTACCCTCATGGGGAAGAGAGTGAGTGAGAGGCTGTGTGGAGCTGAGCTTCTCATCACACAGGTTAAACCACAAGAGGAACATGAATATCTCTATTGTGATATGCACTATTTTTGGTTTTTATTCTTCTAACTACAAAGAATCAGAGCATTAATCATGTAATGTTTTAAATTTATCTTTCTTTTAGTTTTCTTCCTAGGTGAGTGTGTGTTCATTTTGTTTTCAGACTTTTAAATCATCATAAATTAGAATCCACACTATGTTTTATCTGGAGAGATACAGTGCACTACACTGTACAAAGAAAAAGTGATTTTTATGTACAATCTGTGTTGTAAGTCTGAAGCATACCTTGAACTTTATAGCTTTTAAATATCATTTACACTTAAGTTCAATATCTTCATTCTGCTACAGTTTGTACAGAAACTGATATTAGGAAAGAAATATTGACCTTTCAAAGTTCCTAGAAATGTATATTGTCATGTCTACCTTGCATCTCTTTCTCATTTATTATTTTGGGCCATTTTTTTATTGTTGTAGTCATGTTTTTTCTCTTGGTCATATCCATCAGTATCTAATAATATAGGAAATTAAAAGGGAGGGTCCATGAAGTTCAATATTTTCTTCTTGTTTTTGTCATGATTTCTACAATTGATTCTCTCTATATATATTATTTTGAAAACAAAACAAAAAAATAGGTTAAAAAGCCTAAATTGAATAAACTAAAAACAAGCCTTAAGTATCCATTGTGAAACCCATTGGCTCGTGAAAGTTATGTGAGCCACTGAATAACAGCAGTGCCAAGCACTTGTCTTCCATTACTATTACAAGGAGTTCTGTGTGTTCAAAAACATTAGCAGAAAGTGCTACACTTGACATGTATAACTGAAATGACAGAATATATCAGCCACAATTCCTTCTACATAACCTTTAAATATCAGCCTCCTAGAATACGGTCTGAAAATTTAAAAAGTTCTCCTATGGTTTTCAGGTGATAAATATGCAATTTTACTAGAAATAATGACAAAAAGACACAAACTTGGGAAACCTTTCAATAGTATGCAAGACAGTAGGATTGAACAGATATGCTGGGATCTATGTACAGTGATTTTTCTTCTATTCTAAGATCCTGAGTGACATACTGTAAAATGGGGAATCTGTGAAAATCACAGAATTGCAGGAAGGTAAAATGGACATTTTTTTTTTAGTTGGCTCAAATAATTTCTCCACTAAGGTATAGACTCAATTAATTTAAATATATGTATTAAAATACAGATAATAAAATCATACAGGCCAAGAATGCTAGTGGTCAAATAAGTTTCTCATCAGCATTAGACTACATATTTTAGCCATTGTGTTCTCAGCTGGCAGACACCAATAACATCTGGGCCATTAACATCAGAATTAGTAATCTAGAGAATTGTTCCTTCTATCACTTCCAGTAAATACTGGACTCCAATTAGAACTCCTCCAAGCCCACCTGCAAAAATGTCTATGTGATTCAAATATCCAAATGTCATAGATTGTGGAAGGTTATATGAACAGAAAATAAGAACACAGCTACCTGGAATATTCTCTACAGTCTGGGTATAGAGAGCATTCATTCTGCTAAACCTTTAACAAATTATTATGGTAACCTTTTCTGTAGAGAGATTCCAAAAATTTTATCACATGGAAGTTTCTTGAGTGCAAGTCTGCAGAGAAAAACAGAAGTTCTTAAAAGTGAACAACAACAACAACAACAACAAAAAAGTCACATCTTTGTTGGATTATTTCCCTCTCCAATATTCACTTCTGGGATATTAAGCACTTAGAAAATGCAGAAGTCATAGAGAAATGGTTATTTATATACAATTTTGCTTTTACTTAGATATTAACAACAGAAAAATCTTAAAACTTGCAGGTGATTAAATCAAAACTACATTATCTACAGAACTATCTTTCTCAAATGAAGTGGCAACTGCCTCTTTTCCTTGTCCTTTTGCTATGTATTTTGTTTTAAAATAAATCTAAACATACTGGGACCACTGCTTTGAATTTCATAACATCATAAGGTCTAGAGACCTCATTTCTGCCAGAAATAGTTTGCAATTAAAATAACAATGTGATTTGTAGCTCTGGCCCATCAGTGATACCACTGTCCTGCTCTTCTCAGAATGCATTTGCTCCTATAGAAGCTGAACTGGACCTGGTTTGTTCTTTGAGAAGTTTCATATCAGCACACATTTGTAGATAAGCAAAATCCCATGATAAGCTGAGGAGTGAATGAAAAGTCTTTCTTCCAGAAGGTTTTGGCTCTGTATTTATTCCAACTCTGGGATTTTGTAGCCCTATTCTTCCAGCCCAGTCAATCCATCTCCTCTTATATCTCCATTCAGCTTTGTCTCACAGTTGATGTGCACTGATTTTTTTTCTATATATCTTTGATTGGCCAATAGGGTCAATGAGACCTGTGAAAGAGGGAGAAAAATCATTGTAATTTTCATGACCTTTGGTTAATTTTTGGGTATAGTGATGTTGACCCTGATTTCATTGTTTGCCTATGCCTATCAGGCAATTAGTGAGCTCATGAGAAACTCAGCGCATGTCACTGATGTAGTCCAGGGCATGATAAACATTATATTCCTCTTATCTTCAGTGTTTTTTCTTAAAAGATATTTTTTATTATCTTTTTCTCCTCCACTTCAACCCAATTTGAAAGGTTCCCAGTTGCATAAGGCTCAGACACCTACATGAAAGCTGCATAGTAGTTTCGTTTCACCTAAATAGTGTAGCTACTTAACATCTCTTTCTCTGAAATAACAAGATACTTACACTTTGAACTTAAAACTTGAGTGAAGCAGAACATCATGCTGAGAATACAAATTTCTGCAATGTGTTTTCAGAGCAGTACATTCATTTCATTTGCAAGTATACAGAAGATAGAACACTGCAGTCAATTATGGTCAGATGTTTTGAAATTTGTTTTGACTGATGAAATATATTGTGTGATGATTATAATGTGCGTGATAGACACATACAATACCATGTTGCCAGATGTGGTGGAAAGGAAAGGGAAAAAAAAAAGATTCAGTGGCAAAAATGAGAAGTTATATGTAGGGAAAAAGGTACAGTTCTCAGCTGTGAGGAGTCCTGATTTGGACATTCTGGCATCAGCTATACAATGGGATAAGGAAAATCCTACTGTTCAGTAAATCAAATTCCTGTTAACTGAAGGCAGAGTCAGCTGTCAGCCAACAGGGGCAATATTTTTCTTTACTGAAAACTCTTTACATGTCTAATCAGGGAAAACAATCTTGTTCAACTTGTCAAACAAATAATTTTGGACTTTAAATTGGTAGGCAAACTTACATGGCCTTGTGTTTCTGTTTGACAAATTCAGATATCTGAGGTAGTTTTTGTTATTTTACTGATGGCTGAAATGTATTATTACAAACAACATAACAGTAAAATAAATGTCCAGCTGAGATGAATAGATGGAGTTTACCAAATCCTTTGTTACTACATTGATTTACCAGATGTTTACCTGGATTTTTATACAAACACCTTTAAAGCAAGGCAAAAAATTCATATGAAAAGGTAAAGTACTTAAACCAATGACTGGTTTCTCAGTACCTTGCTCCAATATTTTGGCACATAGATTCCCAGGGGAACCAGGGCCGCATCTTTCTGAACAAAATTGTTTTGAAGGCACAAATTGAAACATCTCTTAACACTAATTGACTGGTGCTATAATCAGTTAAATTATAGCATGATTTGTATTAATGCTAATTACAGTGGAGAAAGAGGATCTTGTGCCAATAGGATGAGACATAAAGAATGCTTTTTCCATCTTTGCCGCTGACATTTTTGTGAATGCTTGGGCGAGTCATGGGCACTTAGTGTACCATACACTGTACTTGGTAAACCTATTTATCAAAATTTTTCTTTCTCATGTTGCTGCTTCAAAGGAGCAGTGTGAGACTAATTCAGCAGCAGCTCTTGGAAACCATTCATGTAAAGGGACCATAGAACTAATAGGATTATAATGCATTATAGGCATGTTGCACTTACGTACCACTGTCTCTGAGAATTAATGTGCATCTATCAGTTAATCCAACTCCCAAAAGTTCCTATGACTGAAGATAATTCAGTGGTGTCTTTGATTCTTTTTCTAGAAAGATAAAAAAGGGATTTACCTAGCGTTAAAAACATGGGGTGGGGGGAAGCAAGGGAATGAAAAAAAAGAGAAGAGAAAGTCCAAATCAGGTGAAAATATTTGAATATTTGATAGGTAGATATCTGTCACATTGAAAACTATCAAATATTGTCATTTTGCTGTGTTTTTGTACCAACCATTTGCATCCTCCAATTTTTATAAGCTGAAGTCTCACTTTTGTGCAAGTACCAGGACAGGAAATTGAAGGCTTCCTGAGTTCTTCCCCATTTAGTCACATCCTAGTAAGTGGCATAATATAATTTTATCCTTTTTATTAAACCTCTACTTGATTTCCTTAATCAGTTTTTCCTTTTGTTCTAAATGGAAGGAAAGATGTGTGAAAGCCCTCCATTATAGTGGTAATTAACTTTTAATAGCCTTTGTTGAATTCCCTAGCAGCAGAGAAGAGTATTTGTGTTGTCACAGAATATCAATTAGGATTTTGGACTGTAGAGAGTATATAGCAAAAACTGTACCTTCTCTATAAGGGCCCATGTATGTCAGGTAGGATGTTACCACTTCATTACGAGATGCCCAGTGGGCATGAGTAGAATTACTACTAATTCCCTTGGAAATGAAGTCCACATCTTAACAAACCAACACCTGAAAATGTCAGGAACAGGCTGCTTAAAATTTAAACTGTTGCCTTCAAATATATTAATTATTTGGGGTTTATTATCATTTATGCTTCTTGAATAATAATAATTTATATTTTTAAAATTTTGAATGACTATAACTAACATTACAATTAGATGCAAAAAAAGTAGCTTAAACTTTCCAAAAATCTCTCATTATGTATCAGAATTCAGAAAAAAATTTAATTCTTCAATGCAGCCATTCTTGAGACACAGCTGAATTACGAAATATAAAAGAAGACATACTTTTTACTATTAATAATATACCAGAAGAAATTGCCACAAGAACTCTGAGACTGATAAAAAACCCTATCTTAAATGGCATCTTTTTCAGCGTGTAATTCTTCTTTCCTGAATCACATGGCTTTATACCCTCTATGAGACATGTAGTTCCTTAAAGCCTCTAAACATTAATAGAAGATGTCTATATCATAAATATAGTAAATATCATAGTTGGCTTTGGAAATTCATGGCAAATAAATTTATTCTTCATGGTCAAGACAAATTTCACATGCTAGTATCTACAGTATAGTTATTATTTTTTGAAAATTAATTATTCTTTACCCAGTAGATTTATGGAATGCAATAGAATGAAAAATTTTAACTAAATTAATTCAGCTCTTATTTTGCTAGAAACTAGAATACTTTTCAAGTGTTGCTCAAATCAAGATGCTGCAGCTAAATGATAAAAAAAATTGAAAGATATAAACAACTAACATAATTAGTAAAACATGATAAATCTAAATAATTATGGTGAAAACAGGCTTCAAGATATAATTGTAGAGGCATTTAAAAAATCAAGATCTGTCTTACTGTAACAAGCAACGAACCAAAGCAACCAAAACATTATAGTTATTCCTAACTTTCTTAGAGGCATGTCTTTCTGGCTGAAGGTGTCTGTGTTTTGCTTCCATTTCAAAGCAAACATGTTTCAAAACATGAGAGAGAGAGAGAGAGATGCCTTTATTCTTTTTAAAGCACTCCCAAAAAATTCAAGGTATACAATGTTCAAAATTTGTGTTTCTGGAGGACTTAGAAAAATACCTACTGAGTTCTTGAAACACAATATGAACTATTCTGTAAAGAACAGGACAACACGTGATAAGTTTTAGAAATCAGAATATAAATAAATAGACGTGTCCATATAAAAACCTGGGGTCATTGTGATGAAAAGCATTCAGTTAATCTGTTGTGATGAGAGCCTTTTGTTGAATTATCACTTCTGCAAGTGAGTCTTTTTAGGTTTCTAAATTATAACGCTGTACAATAGTAACCACAGCTAACCACTGCTAGTCTTGTAGTGAAACATTTGGAAAAGGAAGAGCTAATTCATACTTTCTCCTTTGGCTTAGAAACAGTGAGTCTCATGTATTTCCCAGCAGCATAGGACATTTGGAATTAGCAGATTTATAGTTGTCAACAAACACTTAATGTGGTGGGTTTGGTTAAAATAAGGTCAAATTCAGATGCTTTTAATTAAATCCTTTGCTTCACTTTAAGTCTTGAAGAACAAATTGTGGCCTTTTTCATTCCTTTTATAGAATCAAAGTCTTAGAAAAGAATTCTCAGATCATCAAGTCCAACCATGAACACTAAACTTCTAAATCCACCCCTAAACATGAACTTAAGTGCCACATCTACAGGTCTTTTAAATATCTACAGGGATGGTGATGAAACCACATCTGTGGCAGCCTTTTTCAATGCTTTACAATGCTTTCTATGAAGAAATTTACCCCAATACCCTGTCTAAACTTCTCTGGCTCAACACAAAGTCATTTCCTCTTTTCCAGTTGTTTATTACTTGGGAGAAGAGGCCAATCCCCACCTGGCTACAACCTGCTTTCAGGCAGTTGTAGAGAGTGATAAGATCTCCTCCAAGCCTCCCCTTCTACATATGACAAGGAAAGAATATGATAGATATAGATTTCACCTGCTTGGCACCCTTGAGATAATGAATTTTCTTCGAGGTTAGCGACTTTGCTTGCATCTCTTTCAAATTACTGTCTTCAAATACTGCTGTTCATTAGGTGGTATGAGGAACATGAAATTACCCCATTTCATATTTTATTTCATAAGGTTTTCTGTACAGAAGGCCTTTGAACTGAATATCTTGATGGGTTATTGAAATTTTCTATGTCTTTTATAATTTAATTATTTTTCTGGTGTGTTGTTTTGTTTTTTTTTTTAAAAGGATCATTCACTATGGAGAAGCTTAACAAATGATGACATTGATAGTAATTATAATGCAGTGGAGAATGCTTTCTGGCTCTAATGTAGATTTTCCTTCTTGGGGTCAAGATCCTGAACCTCCTTTTGCATATTTGTAAACTGGATCTAACAGTATTTGTTTCTAACACCAATTTATGTGTTTGAAACTTCTTCCAAAGAAAGATGGCCCTTTCTTCAAGATAAAAATATTGGTTGGAATAACCCCAAAGGAACCGCTTGCTTAGAGAGTTGTTAAAGTATACTTTCAGATATTTGAAATAGAACTGGACACAGTTGTGTCCAGAGCTTCTCTGGTTGACCCTTCTCTGATCAGGCTGTTTGAGCTAGACATTCCTTCTAGACTCAATTATTATGAAATTCTCTGAAACGTAAACTTCAAGTTCTTATAAGAAAAAAGTAACATCTAACAAGCTAGTGGTTTTCAAATAGAAAGCAAGAAAAGCTTCTGAAACACTGTCTCAATTAAAATCAAATATTTTCATTATCAGAAAACTGTTCACAAGAGGAGAAACTTCCCTTTACTGCCATAATTTCTTGAGCTTTTAACATTTTTTTGCTTTTCCTAATTAATCTTGGCCTCAAGGCCATAGGCATTCACTTGCAGTGACAGCAAGAAATATACTGTGGTTATGTATTTCATGTTCAGTTCCTTTCCTCTGTTTCTCCAATTAAGTCTTCAAATAATTACCATATATGACTGCACTTTAAACACTTTTCGTAGCTGAGGATATACAGTGTCCTGAAAACTTAATTAGATATGAAAACAAATTGCATAAAAAGTTGCAGAGGTCAGAGAATTTTGCATGGTCCACAACTTAATGGGAACACACAGGAGGTCTAACCATATTTTGTAATAATTCATCTTGAAATTAACTGGAGTGTGATAGAAAATTTTAGCAGCAAGTACAACTAAAACATAATTTATTTTCCATCTAAATTTCAAAGGAAGCTGTCTACCTGTCATAGGAGCTGAACTAGATCAATTTCTATCATTAGAGATACACACGTTCTGTTTTAATTTCAGCAAAACACCTACTTCTGATTGCTGTATTAACATATAAAACAACTAGCAATGGCAGAAAGTAGTAACAGAGCTTGGGAGGAAAGATAAAATATCTTAAAAAGAAAAACAAAACAAAACAAAACAAAATAACAACGGAGCAGAGATCATAAACTGCCAGACAGAGTAAATAAATAAATACATTCATTTGTACATATTCAAGATCAAATATTACACAATTAGTAAGAGATAAACCAAGTTTCAAAGACCCAGTGTCATGCACCATACAAAGATAGAAGAAAGGAAATATGTATCTGAAGATCACCAACACACAAATAACAAAACCAGAGTTCGGGGTCCTGGTGGGCTTAGTACAGCTGAATGTTCAATATAGAATTTAGCTGTATTAGAATATAAGGCCATTATAAATTATAGGTATGATCTTAATTTCACTATATTACAAGCTATTTGCAACAAAAGCTGTTCACTACTGTTTTCACTTGTTTTCTGGTTTTGCTTTCTTCTGTAAGTAAATGTACATGCATATTGCCATGTGTGATGTGCTGAGAGGTATTTTTTCAAATTAAGTGGGAAACATAAAGAAAAAATAATTTTAATGGAAAGGGAAGAGTGCAAATAAAGGTAGATATCACGGTGTCTGTCTTATCTACTCTTTGATGACACTATGTACAAGAACACCTCATTCTGGAAGTAGCTTTTGATAGAGTCATTGATATTTATTAATGAAAATCTATATTATTAAAAGTTGGGCTTATTTCAGCAGATCATGTGAAAAACCATAGTCTCTACAACTCTTCCTTTCCATAAATTTGCCTTACTTATCAATACCAGGTAAATGAACTGTGGTACTTTGAACAAGTGATGTTCAATTACGCCTGAAGGAATGAATGGATGGATCTTCCCAAACTTTACCCTTTTAGTCAATGCAAATGAGGAATGCTCCAGCTCCAACTTTGGAGAAATTTTGTCTTAATCCAAACTCAAACTAACTAGAATAATATGATTAAGTATTACTGGAAGTTTTTCAATTTTCATTCTCAGCTACCTTTACTTCAACAAGACACAGGAGATGCAATCTTTAGTAAAAGTTTGTCCTGTTTTTTTGTCTGTCTTTTTTTGTCCTGTTTGTCCTGCTGTCTTTACCGCAACATTTGCAAAGGCACAAAAATTTCCATCAGGATCCATTTTCAAAACAAACACCTCCACTGGCTCTTCATTCATGTGAAGTTATGAAACTCACAGTGCCTTCTATTTACTTATCTTAGTTAATATTATTCCTTCTCTATTTGTACATGTGCACCCTGCCAATTAAAAGAGCATACCTTCCTTCTGTTTATATCACTGCCCTTAATTAGAGGTTTAGATGCTTTGACGAGGGATCAGACAAACGCCCATCTGTTTAGGCAGAGGTTTATTTAACATTGCATATGTACGATCTGGATAACTACAGTCATACGATTACCAAACAGCAGTTGCCTTAGTCAAATAGCTTTTATGTCCTTAAGTGACTTCAGATGACTGGATTCCTTTTAGGCAGCCTTTTATTTACCTCAGATCAGGAAAATCCAACAATTTATTAATAACTGAAATAATATATGTTAATGCCTGTTAGCTAACTAATTGCCAATCTTGCTTGTTAATTTAGGTAAATATATGATCAGGATTACACTGTAAGAATTTTACTACTAAAATAAAACTTTATGAAAAAGAAAAGCCTTTTCTACTCTTTATTTCACTTGCCAATATGAGGAGCACCAGTTATGTAATTTAATTATTTTTACCTATATGTTGTTTTTGTGACAAGCTTTCAGAACTGTACTTCCACTAAGTGGGATACACAGAAATTGTATTTCATCTGTGATTCATAGACTGTCTTTGAATTAAAGTTCACATTCTAGAAAAAATCACTATACTATACTTAGGAAAAAAAAGGAGGGGAGGGGATAAGAATAAGAGTGAGAACAGTTATTAATTTTTAAGTGGTATATGCCAGCTGAGATACTGTGTACATCATACAGTGACAGAGAAAATAGAAGCAAGGTAGATGAAACCAGGCTAATTTCTTTACTCCATTTCTTAGAATTTTTTTCTGCCTTCAGAAAACCCAAGCCATAACAAAGCAAAATGCTTTCCAAGATTTTTTTTTTATAAATGAACTCCTAAGAAGTTAATAGTTATGCTAAAAAATGGTCATATATGAGAGGATGCTATCTAAAAGCAGACCTTTAAGTATTTTTATGCATTGGCTATCAGCATAATTCAGTGCCTTCACTTTTTTTATTTTTGTTAATGTGGGTGTTGATCTAGCACATTCATATTAAAATACATTCATTTAAAACTGAAATACTATCATGCATTTAGCATGTCAAGATATGAAAGGGAAAAGTGGACAAATAGACTTAGGTGTAAATGACAACACAATCTTCAGATATGGATAACTCAAGTCTTTGAATTTTGAATAGACTTGACCATCAAAGCTGAATGTCTGGAATCATGTCTGCATTTTTGTTAATGCAAACAAACTCCTTCTGTCTTTGGAAAACAATTCTATATGGGAAAAATTGTGTAAACACAGATTTCTGCTCCTCCAGATTTTGGTTTAATTAACTTTTCCTCTTGCTCTTCACTGATAATTACCCTCAGCTCCCTTAATGAAAACAAGGGATCTCAGCAAAATAGTTCAAGATCATAGCAATGATTATGACCATGTTTGTGGCTTAACGATTATCTGACGACAACAACAACAAAATTATGCATTTATGTGAACCATCCAAATTTCTCAATTTTCTGGTATCTTTGCAATTATATTTGTTTTGTCACTTGTAATTGTTATTACAGTTTTCCTCCTATATATATGGCTATAATTCAGGAGACTCCTGCTAAGTTTTGAAGAATTATTTTGTGCTATAAGTGGATATATGACAACACAGAGATATCTAAGATTCTAGTACACTGAAGAGCAATATTTCATTCTGGTTCACCAAATGGTCCTAGAACCAACTGTATTAATGAGAGAGTCATCATGGTTCCAGAATACATAGTCTGGACTAGAAGAAACTGGTGCTGCCCACAGATGTGCACATCAAAACAAAACCCTATGGTCAGCAGAGTTGACTCATGACACATGTCAAAGAGTTATTTGCTAAAGCATTAGTAGAACACCCCACTGATGATCAGAGACAAGTAATAAAATCATATTAAATGTGAATTACAAATTGTTGTTTTCAGTTTTTGTGAAATAATTTCTCTACAGAGGTAATTTTGGGTTTTGAGAACCTCTTAAACCATGATTAAAACTACAGCAAACTTGCTTTAATAGGAAAAATTTAAAGTGTCCTGTCTAGTCACTCCTTTTCCATTTTCTTTTTCCTGAAATGATGACCTACTGAAGTAGAGAAGACTTCATCCACAACCTGCATTCCTCAATGAAGTTAGAGCAAGAAAGTTCTCGAGTTCCCAGGCTCCAGTCAGGGAGCTCACTTCAAGTCCTTTCACTGCAGATTGCAATGCTTAAGGCATCTCCATCAGGAAGATCACTGCTGACTCCTGGTATCTTGATACCTTGTCAAACACCCTCTAAAGCTTCCAGATAAGATGAAAAATTGTGGGCATAGAAGGGCAAGTGTAGCATTACAACAAGAGACAGGAATAAAAAATTAGTCCTACATCAAGAGACATAGGAAGGTTAAGGCAAACCAAAATATTCACAACAAAGCCTATGTGAGTGATATTTTTTGCTGCAAAATAAGAGTTTATATGCTGCACTCAAATGCTATGCATATTGCCTATGAAAGCACAGATAGAATTAGTACTTCAGAAAGACTCTCAGCATATAATTGTGGACAGACACATTTAGAGAGTTAGAAAATTACAGCCTGAGAATTCTTTCTTGGGCCTGGATTTCTCCTGCTTCTCAGGTCCATTCCCAGACCGATAAGCTGTTTATAGATTCAGACAGGGAGAAATTCTCCCAGGATGATAATATGGTCAAAACAGAATGGAATCTGGTGAAAAACAGAATGGAATTCATAATAAAGATTAACACCTGGTGTTTTTCCCGTGGGACACATCCTGAGGTATGGTCTCATGGATGTTTTTCCCAATTGTCCAATGAGCTACTGTCCTGTCTTAGCACCCTGCAACACGCTTTAAATACGAGCAGTCTGTTCAATAAAGTTGGCCTTTTTCCTCTAAAGAGGTCCATGTGTGTTGCTGTTGCTGTCTCTCTCTCTAGGGCAGTAGCCACATTAATGACACTGCAGACCTCATCATGGAAAGCTTAAAATGAGCGTTCTCCATAAAATGTACAGCAGTCTTCAGAGTGTAAACATGGCTTTGGACCGCTTACAACAATACAACATACATGAGTTGAGGTGTCCCTCTTGTCACTGCTGCTGTAGATACCATTTTTCTTTTCACAAAGAAGTTCACTTGTTGAAATATCCATGTTTTCTCATTATGAAATGCATTACTCACATATTACAAATAAATGTACTGCTCAGGTTGATGCATAGAAACATTGCTAAGAGAGAACTTCACTATTAACCTGCTGTTGCTTTGCACGTCAGTTGCCTGGCTACTTTTCAGGATGCTTCTACTATGAAGAAGCTACATCTTCCCTCCCACTGCAGAGGTAGTTCCCCACTGGTCCCTCTATATTTCTTCCCTCTTGAAAATAGTGATTGCATTCTCTTTCAATTACCTCAGTAGCAGCTTAAAAGGACATCGCTATTTCATCTCCCTTGGAACAAGTTACAATGAAAAGCAGAAAAAAGAAACCTACACTGACAAGAAGACCACGTGTTTCTGTCAAGCTGCTTCTGTGATACATTTCCACTTTCAACGAAGCAAAAAACTTATCATTTAAACATACCTATTTTTCCCTATTTATTTTTAGAATGAGTGGAGATAAGGAATTGGTTTGAAAGCTGTCTTGTCATAAAATAATCTCCAGAGTATTAAAAAAGACACCAAAAGATGAGAAAGAGGGGATACTGTGAAGAAAGAAAAGCAGGGAGACCAAACACAGGTGTATCTTATACATCTTTTCTATTTGAAATGCTTATACTACCTCTAATGTAGTGTATATATACTCCATTATAGTGTATAAATATACATATATATATATCTACACTCATATATATAAAATATGTATATATAACATGTATATATATATTATGTGTATATAGCCTCTTATCCAGAAAGTTGGTTGAAGATATTAAAGCAAGGAACAATGGGCTCTAGACTCAAATCTAGGTTTATGTCTGTTAAATTATAAAGGAGTACCCAAAAAGCATCTATGAAGATATTTTACTGAAAGAGAGCAGAACCATCTGAAAATCAGATTAAAAAATGCCATAATGGAAAGCTTGGATCCACAACAAACAAATGATGGAAAAACAAAGATTTCATTGTGGGTGGGTTCTTAGATACTGCCATGGTGACAGTGCTGCTGCTATTTTGATTAAACAGTAATACATTGTGTATGGCTGACTGATGACCAAAGAAAATTAATTTGTGACTAAGATTCCTGGTATCATCAGAACAGACCATGTTCTAGTTGTACTAAACTGCTTGTACTCACTTGGGTACAGTGCTGAGAGTTACAGATGTCCTTTTGGGATCCTAAATGGGAGATCACCAGGAAATTTTAAGTACCAAAGGCAAAAGCCAGGGATTCAGGACTGAAGTCTAGATGACAAAAAGCAGATGAGCAATGGATCTGTATTTGGTCTGGCTTTTTGCCAGCCTTGGAGAAAATTGAAGAGCTCTCCCACTACATAGAATGCATCAGAATGTCAGCAGAGGTGTTTGCTCTACATCTGAGGGTAGGGATGAACCTTGCCATTTTATGGTCTCACCCAAAGACCCAAATCACTGCCTTTATAACAAAAATATAGAAGATGAGACACAGGAAACACTATTTGACAACACACAGGCAGCCCTCTGGGTTTCAGAATCTCAGCATATCTCTGTCTCCTTTGTAAAATGCCATGGAAAATTATATGCACTAGCTTTATCTACAGAAAGTAGACAGTAGCCTGTCTAACCTTAAAGCATGTACTGAAAATTGTTTGAACAATAATCCATCCTTGACAGATTCCTGCATTGCTGACATAAGAAAAATCTTGATTTACAAGCACAAAGACTGAAAGTGAAAACAATTTAGATAAAAGCTCCACTATTAAGTTCAAATATTTAGGAGCTGTTCCTTGCACAAAATATATTCAAGCAAATATATACTTGCACATTATATATATTTGTTTATAAACATTGCCACATTGTGGCTTGCATTTTCCCATGGTAGTAACCTCCTCATTACAGTAATTTCTGGAGCTTTCAAAATTGTATCACATAAAATGTCAAACTCCTAGTATTCAGGTTTTTTGCAATTTGTTGTCTTAGACCAATGTCCTCAAATTCCTTCTACTTTGGTTTGTTTATAAATCTCCAAGATAAAATGTAGACTTAAAGCTTGGAGGTGGTTTGGGAGTCATCATTATTATAAAAATCATTAGAAAGACCAATTATGGTCTATTACTCATTTTTAGTACATATATTTTCTCATTTTTGATCACAGAAGGTTTGTAAAAAGGGAATAAAAGACCTTTAAATAGGTTCCTTGGTGGTATATTGTAAACTTCAATTATTTGTTCCCAGAAACATTTTTTTAACAGAGAAGTGAAATCTTTTTTTAAACGGTGCATGATTCAGAAACCCCTGCTAGAAAAGTATTAAACATTCTTTCATTAATAACAGTAATCTGTATTCCCAGGGAGCACTGTCACTTTAAAATGTAGATCTAAAAAGTTTTTTTTTTTGCCCATAGTCCATCATTAGGCTGAAGTAATTTTATACCTGCAATGTTGTAGTCACCACTTCTTCCTGAGAGGGAGGAGGACATCATGCTGTTAATGAACAGCTGTCACTCACTACCCTGCCTGCAAAGCAATTGGCTGAAACCATTGGTCTGTAATAGTCAAAATTTCCTTCCCTGTAATTTTCTGTAGATTTGCTTTTCTTGGCTTCCAAACTATAGTAACTCACCACATCTAGTTCATGGTATAACCACGGCATGAAGAGAAAACCAGGCAATTCTCTTTCAGAGGCCAGGAAACCAATATTGTTTTTCATCTCAACATTTCCTGTAACACACACAGAGACTGGTGGATTCTCTCTCATACTTAATGACTTTTGACAGCCACTGATCTCAGAGGGAAGAGCTTGATAACAGTTTTCCTCTCTCCAAAAATGCTAGTTTTCTCAGGCAGGCAAAAGTTCACAGAGAAGCTGGTGGGTTCCTTCTGCTTTGTAATCATAAAGTACAATCATCCAACCTGCCTGAAGAAGCTTAACTTGCCTCTCAGAATATAGTCCTGAGGGGGAAGGTTTTGAGTGTCAGACATTTTTTGTCCCTTCATAAAAGAGAATGGTTGTACTTTTCAACAGCAACAGCAGCCTGTAAGGGAGAGCAAGATAAGAGGAGGTCTGTCAGCTGATATGTTGACATTTTCCTATACATGTCTGCAAAAAAGTTATTCTGATTTGAAAGCCAATCTAGATCATTGCTAAATTTCATCCATAAAGAGTTTGGGTTTGTTAAAAGGAGCACACCACTACCATACACACACACACACACACACACACACACACACACACACACATACAGAATTAACTTTTGTAAATACCTTATGATAATCCTTATTCCATTTTCTTTCTACCACATGTGCATCTCAATTTTTAGCTTCAGTGAAGATAGAGTGAGGGGAGAGAGAGAATAAGAATGGAAAGTGGGGGTGGGGGCAGCTTTAGTTTAAAATGCAGATGAATCTGCCTTTTCTGCTTGATGGCCTGTAACATTTCCATGTAGTGTACTTTGCATGGCAGAATAGCTACTAGTAATAGAATTTCTCACAGTGGAGGTTAATTACTTTTCAGCTACAGCAAAATAAATTTCCTGTCAAACCCAGTGACAGGAATATGCCACTGTCACCATTTTTACCTGCAGTTTTAATTCACTGTTAATATTTGACACTAGCATGCATTCAGAGGGCTGATCATCTGAACAGTAGGATTTCCCAAAGGAATAGGACAGACTGGCAGTAATTTAGTATCAAGATATGTGGAAAAGAGTACACTTTGCCTCTCCTGAGTGCACTTCAAAGAACATTACCTGACCTGTCTCACTTTAAAGAACAAAAGAGAACCTTGTATTTGGTGAAGTAAAAATGGCATGGCAAGATGTAACTTAAAATCTAGGGCAGAAGAGTCTGGTCTAACCTTATGCTAAGAAAATCTACATAACATACCCCTTCCTGTCTCATTTTTTATGTGATTTTTCTTTTCCTGGCCTTAAAGATTCCACTTTTTAAGCCTGACAGTTTTACTAAAAATGCTGAGCTCAATGGATGAGGCACCTTACGTGGTAATGAACGATAGAACTTTCTCCTAATTACTTTCATAGTCTACAAATTAGTTTTCAAATTTCCTTCTTCCCCTACAGAGACAATAATTCCATTTATCAAGTGTTGGTAATATGCATTGTGTCACTCTTATTGTTAACTAATAAAAAGTCCTATATGAGGTCGTGTTAGTAATCCTTAGGGACATAAAATTTTACCTAGGAATTTCCAGCCTAGGCTCACACTGATTAGATCTCAAAGGATATTGCTTGACTCATTCAGCTTCCCTAGTCAATGCCTTTTTTTCCAACAATTAAGTGATTTTTGTGATTCTGAGGAAACCAACAGCTTTTAATTTTGCCCAGTTGGGTACCTGACCTGACAAAGTGGGGCAGTTATACCTGAGGCTTATTATTTCAGTGTTCAGGAAGCGTAAGGGAAACAGTGTTTTTACTTTTACCAAAATTCAAACCAGAAAGCAGAAGATGAAATATCAGGACATTTATTAGACAGGTGTTTTCCCCACAGAAGTAGCCTCAGATGTTTCTTACTACCTGTGCTCTTCCTCCTCAGGAGCTGCCTGTGACAGTGCAGAACTGCGAAGGAGCCAGGCCAGATGAACACGTGAGGCACACAAGAGCTGTGGGAAGCTAAAGGATTTTGGTAAAGTTACATGAGCAGATGAAAGATGTTTGGATCCAGTTAACTTCATCTTGCTGAACCAAGAGTTCTTAATCTTTCCCAAAATTGTGTTGAGTCATAATGGGCTCTTTGTCAAGGTCTTGTAAACCAGTAGAAATACCAAGGGAGATTGCGTGCATGTTTGGTGAACAAAACCTATTGGCATCACTGATTACTTAAAGGATTTTCAAAAGCAAACAGGCTGAAGTTTTCATAAATAATGATATCAAGATTTCTTAGGTTTCAAAGGAGTTGTCTGAATTTCAACACCACCAAGTCATTCACGCTGCCTTGCAGAGGGATTTGTGCAAGTTCGAGACATGAATCCATGGAAAACTCATAAGGCTCAATAAGGCCAACTGCAAGGTTCCATGCTTGAGGAACTGCCAGTATGAACACAAGGTGGGAGATTAGGGTATTTACAGCAGCTCTGTGGAAAAGGAATTTGGGGCTGTAGATGAGAGACTGAGCATGTACTGACAATGGACAAAACCCAGTGCATGGCCAATAAGGAGAGGAAGTGGATTCTTCCCATCTTCTCTGCCCTTGTCATATCCCTCCTGGAGTGCTGCATCCTAATCTGGGAGCCCCAGCACAGGAAAACCAGAGACCTGTTGGAGTGAGTCCAGAGGAGGTCATGAAGATTATTAGAAAGCTGGAGCACCTCACCTATGAGGAAAGACTGAGGGAGCTGGGGTTGTTCAGCCTGGAGAAGAGTAGGCTCTGAGAAAATCCTGCAGCAGTCTTCCAACACCTGCAGGAAAGATGGAGACCAACTTTTAAATAGGGCCTTTAGTAAGAGGAGTAGAGGTAGATGCAGACTAGACATAAGGAAGAATTTTTTTGCAATAAGGGCAGTAGAAGACTCACTGCTCATTGCAGAGAGGGATGAACTAGATGGCCTTAAAAGGTCCCTTCCAACCCACAGAATTCTATGACTTTATGAAGTCCAATTAGGATTGCATGAGCGTGAGCTTTAAAAATGGACCTGGAAAATATCAGGGCCTTGTTCAGAAGGTCTGTTGAATGAAGTGACTTGAGTTAGAGTTGGGCAGTACTTAACACCTGGGTCCCAAATGACATTAAAGTCATAATTTATGGAAAAAAAATTGAAGGGGAAATCTGGATCCCTGCTCCATTTTAAGAACATACAATGTTACAAAAAATTACAAAAACTTGGATTACATCTTCTCCTGTAGAAAATATTTAATTTTAGGTGCTGAGATTGGTTATAAACAAGGAGGCATTAGATTTAATTGATTTTTACTGTTGTTTAAGGAACTGGAATGGAATTTCGGGTTTTTCAAACCACAGGAGAAATCAGAGTTTTCCAGATCTTTAAAAACTCTCAAATCCTGTATGGCAATGCAGTTAGAACAATTGGGTCTACTGAAATTGCCTTTTTTTCAGAGCATTAGGTATAATTCTGACCCTTAAAGCAGAGATGAAATTGTGGCTTAGAAATGAAGCTAGCCCAGAAGGGTACTATTCAGCATGGTTTGAATTTCTGACTCTGTTTCTGCACTATTTGAAACTGCTTTATGTTGCTTGACTCATTCATTCCTGTGAAAATCCATATTAGTGAAATGCCAGCTCCTTTATGGCAGCATATGGGGTTTTTAAAGGTGTCTGTAGCTTTATAACAATAACAAACCAGACGCTTCTCATTTTAAAAATGTTCCCATAGTGTGGTTTCAAACTTTCACACACAAAAAAATGCCCCAGGCAGCACAAGGGAGATCATATTTGTTACACCAAAATGATGTCATTCAGCATTTCAGATATGCCCTTGTATATTTTGGGTTTCACTTAAATACCCATCAACACTCATAAAATCATGAAGGATTTTTAATCTGCATTTTGTGCTCCTTGGTCTTCCTTTTGCTTTCAATCACTTCTGTTAGTATTCATATAGAAACAAAAATTTAGTGCTTACATTCCAGTGCCTATGGGCCTTGGAACCTCAATTTCTTGCCTCTGAAACTTTTGTGAAGCTTTAAACAGAAAGCTATAACATCACACAGAAAACAAGCAACATGACCAGATAAGCTCTAGAGAAATCAAACCTTAACTGTGGAAATACTGTGAATTCCATGTGAAATAAATGAGAAAGTATGTAAGCTGCCTACAGATGGATGTACGTGTTTTTCTTACTTGATATTTTCATTTCTCCTCCTTACACTTCCTTCACAGCAACTGTTCAATGTAGGAAACTGCTATAGAAAGATGTCATCTCAACTTGTTTTGTGGTAACTTAAATCTTGCCATACCTGGAAGATCAGGCACAGCTTCCCAAGGGATCCTGCTGTTGTTGAAAGCAATTGCCTATGGCTAAAGTAATCTGTTATGAAATCAGATAAATGCATTATGTGGTCATCTAAAGAGAAGTGTGATTTACATCTGTTACTTTCCCATTTAGCTATTTTCACACATTTTAAATGGAGAATATAGCATATACATGTAATATTTCTAATGGAATGAGTAGAAGGTAATAAATCCCTTGTTTACCACACCTTGAGTATGTAAAATCAACAAATGCACAGCAGTTTGTTTAAGAAGAGAGGAGATATCAGAGAATTCTTTGGCACCTGTTTTGCAGCTGTTTTGCAGCTGTGGGACTGCAAAGGTAAGAAAAATTTGTATTTCTGGCTTAGAAAGCATCTCCCAAAGACAGTGCTTCCTCTATATTTCTGAAACTCTTTTTTTTTTTTTTTCCATTCCATGCATTCTGATTTCTCACATCTTACATAGCATGCTACAAAATTATTAATAAGAAGCACTATGTTCTATTTTGGCTGTCTTAAAAACATTAGCAAAAGATGCCATTTATCATCATATTTCTTATTAAACCTTGGAAGAAAGCACACAGCAGTGCATCTTGGAAGTCATAACTGTGAAGAAAAGCACTTTCTGCTATTTTGTCACTGATTGTAGCTAATGTTAAAATAATTACTGGTAAAGGGTCTCCCTGCTGTTTGATTGCCAAGTTCCACAGTAGCAAGGACTTCAGGTTCTTTCCTATTTGAAACTTTAGTTGGCTTAGTTCAAACTATTTTATATGTCTCTTTGCATGTTTTCAAAATCCCTTAACACCTCAAGCTCCTTTCATCAAAGACTTAGTAAAATTGAAGTCTTAATGAAGATGCATTGGGAAGGAGCATGTGTATTTCAGTGATTTTTTCGTTCTTTAAATAAAACATAAAAAGGGAGGTTGGTTACTGTTGATTGAAAGTAAAGTAGAAATGTGCTGGCTGTGGACTTTATTCATTGTGTCAGTTTACTGCAATCATCCTTGTTACTGGGAGCGCTTTGGGAGCAACACTACTCCAGCAAGAAAGGGTGGCCACAATTCTCTACAAAACCACATATTTACTGGTTTCTATCTCTGTGTGCCTTGAGGTTTTTTTCTATCCAGCTGATTGTACTGAGATTCTTGCTCTTAAAATTGGGATTCTTGCACTTGAAATAGTATCTTTTAAAGTTGCTTTTATTTGACACTCATTGCATGTGTTGTTACAAGTAAACAACCAGGAAAACTGCAAAAAGCTTATCTAAATGAAATAGCAAAAATACAATGATAATGTGTGAATCATTAAGCAAAGTCACCAAAGGATGTTTGTAATTTTAAGCATCATGCAAAGGCAGCTTTAAGATTCAGATATGTTTAATAAAGTCATGTGATGCAAACATAATTCTCCCTCTAAGTTCCCCCCAAAACTGTGGTCTGTGTTGGGCATGGTAACCCAGTTAACTGCTGTTTGTTCAACATTTCTTTAATCAGGACACTGCTGGGACCATACTGCTTCTTACAGGAATTCCTGTTAAAACATGAACTGTTTATAAAAACCCCTCACCTTTCCTTCCTCTCTAAATCTGTAGGTACTGGTAAATCTTAGTCACTAGTTGTATGAGTCTGGACAATATTACCACATTTTATTCTAAGAGGAAAACATGACACTTTGCTATGACTGGTTTGTACTATCACACGCAACTCCTTATCACTTTGCACTGTACTGTGTGGACAGTCATGTACTTTGGAGTAGCTGTTATTTTTAGGTGAAATACCACCACCTATAGAATGCAATCAGGACTACTGATATTGTAAAGTAGAGATATAAAGATGGTTGATTATTTTCCATTAGATTCAAATATTTCATTCTACCTTCTGTCTTTTTTCATCATCTCCAGTGTGATATCCTATAATGGAGTTCTTGACACGTAGTAAAAAGCTATGTTGAAAACATTAATATATTATTCAGTTCAAGCAGTCCATGTTATCTCAGAAGTAAATAAAAAGTCTCCCGACCTTTTCATTTTCTTCTGAGACAACAGACTTGAGAGGAAATATTTTGCCAGCTGTTTTACTTTCAAATTACAATGCCATGATTGGTTTCATTTCTGGGTCACCCATGGCAACCATTACTTGAAACCACAAGAACAGTCCATGCTGCATTTAAAACTCCTTCAGGTTAAAGTCCAAGTGCTATAATTTATCTGACTTGATATTTGGCGTTTTTTGTTTTATTTTGTTTTGTTTTGTTTTACAGGAATCAAATTCACTGCTTTGAAGAATGCTGTTATTTCATTCTAGTATCTCTCTCTTTTCAATACATAATTATATGGGTGCTTGGCACTAATGAGTAAGTTTCTGTATCTGAGATTAATCACTGCACTGAGGTAATTCACGTCATGCACATGCAATCTATGTCCAGAACTGTAGTTGCAGTGCAAATGAGTCCCAGGCCAATACAGAGATCAACACAATTTAATTCTCTTTGGTCCAGTGCAGTGTATTTAGGTTTATTCCAATTTTAACAGTGACCATGAAGTAATCCAGATATCCAGACTATTGTTTGTAAGGGAATCTGTCTGAATCTTATTTAGGAGCATGTAGAACTGATTCTTAAGATTCTTGCATCTTCCTAGAAATGGGCATCTACACGGACTCCTGTCATTTCCCCTAGAGCCCACTGTCACTCCTTTAGAGTAGCTCTGCACCTGCTGCTTAAGGCCAGTGACATGGCAGGATTTCATGGCTTAATTCCCTTCTCAACGATATGATGGTTTTTACATATTGCATGTGGGGATCAGGCTGTGGCCTGCACTAGTTCTCAAACTGTGTCTAGGCACTGAGAGCTGTCCAGATCCTAAACTGGTGCTCAAACCCCCTCATTGATCTTATCTAATTTGCTAGTGTAGACACATCCAGCCAAGCCCCAGCTACTCTTCTCCGTAAGGCAAATGCAGATGGTAGTTAGGATGAAAGGAAACACAGAAAGAAAAGTAGAGTACATTTGGTCCTAAATTGCATTTACTACTGCATTGTCTAACAAAGAGGAAATATGCCAGCATAGACAACCATTATGTCACTGGAATCCTAATAAATTTTTTTTGGAAACAGAGAAAGTGGTTGGATTTCTTTTACAAAATGACCCTTGATAGAAGATCACAACTATGGGAGAAAAAGTAGTTCTTAAAAAAATACTTATTGATGTCAAATGAGATGACATGAGAACATAAGCTAAATGATGGTTTTGCTTTTTGGTGTCTTCATGAGATCTTCAAATATTTAAAATTTACACATTACCCTACTTGTCCCAGATTAACCTCCAATACATTAATGCTGGCTAATGTCTCCATTATTTCTTACCACTTATGTTGAATTTTTTGAATAGTCTAGTGAACTCACTCCCCTTCAGAAGTCTTGCATGTCCCTAAATACCATAGAGTTTAATCAGCTATGGTGTAATTTTAAATGTCAAGGCCAAGGTCTGTCAAATATAATTTGTTCTTTTACTGAAATTTGGATGCGTATTTTAGTTAAATTGAGATTGTCCATTTCAAGCAAAGTCCCAATTACGAGACACAAAATGAATTCAGTTCTTGCTGAAGAAGTAAAAGATTTAACAATAACTCCAAAAAGGAATTGATCAGCAGACCTCAACATAATTTCTCCCATCCCACCAGCTGCCACAGCCGAGCTGTCCTGTGCAAACCACTTGACAAAGTCTGTCGCTGCAGTTACTGCACTATTTATAGCTGCACTGTTTATGCCTCTACAGTTATAGCAGCGTCAGCACTTTAATTATAAACCTTATTATCCAAAGAATTACTACTAAGCAACAAAAAATCACTCTCAGCTGCAAGTTTGGATCTGAAGTGTTCTCAAGTGTAATTTGCACTTAGGTTGTGGTAGGCCAGATTCGGTGCCTGCTAAATACTGAAGGCTAGGGAAAAAGTTAAAAAACTATCATAGATGTATCATTTTCAACACTGTTCAATGTGAGCAGAGATTCGGAAACCACCCACCAACATGAANNCAAACACCCCCCCCCCAAAAAAAAAAAAAAAAAAAAGCAAAATACAACAACCCCCCCAAAAAAACAAAACAAAAAAAACCCCAAAAAAAACCCAAAAAAAACCACCATAAAAAAACCCAAAAAAACCCAACCACAAAAATCCCTTATGATTTAGAATTTAATTTTGTAATGATATTTTTGCAGCAAAAATATTGATTTAGTATTACTAGCATAGTTGACATGCAGCTATATTGAAAGTGTTAATTTAATCTACAGTAATGGAAAGATATTGTACTATAAAGTTGTACCATACCTTTCACAACAAAACACAAACCTTCATATTCCCCATTGTTCAGAACTCTGGACTCAGGCCTGAATATTTTAGTATTTATTTTTCTGTTTATTTTTTTCCTAATTTTTGCCATGTGGGGACATTTACAGGCAAAAAAAAATTATTTTCTATTTATATCTAAAACATTAAGGAACTGACATATTCAAGAGAAAACAAGGTCTTTCCTTATTTCATTCTCTTCAGTGTTCCATGAAGCATTACAAAACCTTCCAAAAAGCATAAACACAAAGAGACACAACTATAAATTAATAAGACTAAACACAAAAATAGACATAGCTCTTTTAACTAATCTTCCATATCTTTAAAACAGAGCTATCAGCATTATTTATTTTTTAAAATTATTTGGCTAATTTTTATATTTTCCTTCAATATAATCACACTTAATTTCACCCTCTGGATATGAAATAACAATAAATGGTTGGTTTTTTTTTTCCTGCGATTGTTTCATGATTTGTCTATAGGCGTATGTTTTGTTCCCCTTGTCCTACATAGATCATTTATTGTCCATTTAAATACTACTGAAAGTGTGTGCATGTGTTTGTTTCCATATGAAATAAAATATAATTTGGATTAATATTTATTTTATTTTGGTAAGGAACTTGGATTTTGTATGTACTGCTGGAACTGTTTCTTTCTTTGATGAGCCTCATACTGGGAGATATAATCAGTTACAACTCAAGCAATGAATGAAGCAGATCTCTATACAATTTTTGAACAGCATGGTTCTGTTCAATTATATGAGACAAGATCAGTTGTGTATGACCTATATGTGAAAGTAGACTATGTTTGCTTTAGTGGCAAGAGTTATCCCTTGCCAGTTCTCATATTCCTTCCTAATGTAGTGCCTCTATGCGAAAATAAATCACTAAGAGGAATTTTTGAGTTTCCCAAGACAGTATCTCTAAAAATAAGATCTCACTGCCAGGGATTCAAAGGCAGTTGAGAGTACTCAGTTCTCTTCAGAATAACCAAAGATAGAATTTTTGATTAATTTTGCTGGATATGTGGGATGTACTGGAACCTCACCTGAAATAACATGAAATATGTGAAAATAAACACATCCATTATGTGCCAATTTTAGTGGTCTCCTTGCAGCCTTATTTTCATTCCAATCAGTGTCTCCATGATATTTTAACATGGAGCACTTTAGCATAAGTGAATTGGAGCTTCATTACCAAGAATCGTGAAAAGCTGCTAGAGAACACTTGGAGTCCTTTACAATTGAAAGTCCTTCCAATTGTATTGAATTCAATTGTATGCAGATGAGTCCCTGGAAATATTCACATCAAGATTTCATGTGATCCAAATTTACTGACATGACTAGAAACGATTTTTCCCTTTCCTTCTCTGCCTTTAACATAAGAAAATTTCTCCAGTAAAAAGTATAATAAAGCATCTAAGCTTAAAATACTGTTTGGGTCATTACTCAGCTACCCAAAGACATTATATTACACAGATTCCTTCAGTCACTGCATTTTCTTTCCTTCATAATATGCCTCTATGATTGTTTCAAAACTTCAGCTGTGAGTTTCAGATCTTAAGTGTCTTTGTGTTACACTGTTAAAGTTATTTACTTTAAGTTCCTTTTATAGATCTATAAAATTACTTTTCTGTAATGCTGCATATGAATAAATGTCTTCAATGTACCTGACAGGACCCTTAGAAGACAAATGGTGACTTACAAAGGTTAAAAGAAAGTGAGAGAGTGTTATGCAAAACAGTTATTCACAAAGGGTGAAGTAGTTGAATTTGGAACACTGAAGACTATTGAATCATTATGGTGATGGATTGTCTTGGCTATCTACAAATAATACACTGATCGTCTTGCCTAAAATAGTGAGTTTACTACATTTAATCAGCAATAGTGAAGAACACTTATCACTATGTCAATCCAAATTAGGTTTCAGAAAATGTCTCTATAAAAAAAACCTCTATACACAAGAGCATGAATTGACAAATTTTATTTGGTGTTTTATCTCTGAAAAATAGAACATTTAAGTTCCTAAGTACTCCATTCTCAATACATGGATAGGATAGTCATGGTTTGATTTAGGTACTAGGTAACATGACAGAGCATTTTTGAAGTCAGAGTAGTCCACACTAACAACAAAATAATAAATAAAAATCTTACTAGTAACTTCTTTAAACATCAAGTGGGAAAATTCTAAGGAGGAACATGGGAAAGAAAATACAGGGCTTGTCTTCATTTAGGAACATTTCCAAACAATCATTTTCTACACTGAGCTCCCCATGGCTCTCTGCTGAAAGGGCACCAGACTGAGACATGACACTGAGAACTCTCTTTGTTTTATCTCAAAAGAGTTCAGAGTATTAGAAGTGGCACTTTGAAAGAGTATGACCTCTTTTCAGCCCACATCTTATACTTCACAAATGGAATATCCTTCAAAACATGCACTTCTAGCAGGGTGCTCCAGAGGCCTTCAGTACCTTCTTTCTGAGGGAGCAGTTATGACAAGTATGGTGTGAAAGACTAACCATTCAAGTCTGGAAAACTGATGGAACAGCCTGAAGGTTTCACATTGCCACTAAGACCATCCAGCTTTCTAGCCATTGTGCACAGCTACCCCCACAGAAATACTCTGAGTTCTGGTGAAGCTCTGGCCACTCCCCAGCTTGCACACATAGAGCAGCTGAGTGCCCCAGAAATCTCAAGGAGTTGAAGTGTTTGGGAGTAAACTGGAAAGCAGACACTTGTACTTAAGTCGTTCCCACTGAGACACTGGTTCCAAACTGTTGCAACAGTGAGCCATTAACTTTATGTCAGAAAAATAAAAAACTATTTGCCTCAATCCTGCAACAGGATGACAGCTATCTATTTGTTTGGAGTGTGAGTAGTGATTGCTGACAAGTTGTTTCGTTACTCATAAAACCAAACTGTGCCTTTGGACTATGCCACTTCATAGGCACAGGCGTGAAGACCTCATTTTGGGGGAACATAAGAGCTTGCACTACAGAGCTTTAGGGCAGAGGTCCAAAAGATCTTGACTTCCCACAGGCCCAGGAACCATGCAGAATAAACTGTATCACCACACAGGCTGAAAACATTGCCCTAGCCAGCCAAAACATCCATGTGATTTGTAAATGCTGTAAGATGCTCAGTGTTCAATTTTATTTTTATAAGCCCCATAAAGCTCTCAGATTTTAGTTTCACCAGGAAGAGGGTGGTTCCACATGTAAAAATTTCTGATTTAGACACATTTAGAAAGTAACTTTATTACACACTTTATTAACTAGTCATTAAATTGGTTTTAATGGTTTTAATTAAAAGCTACTGTTTTTCTGCTGAAGGAAAACAAGCAATTCCTGAAAACTCAATGAATCAGATCTCTGTGTATTATAACTGGAAATTCCAACACCTCTCATGTAACAGTGAAATAGATCTTTTATGGTAACTTTCTACTATGTCACACTTACACTGCAGAAAATTATATTCCCAAATTAAAGTAGTCAGTGATAGTTCAGGTAATATTACTGAAAATGTTAAAATATGTATTACAGGACTGCAGCAAAACAGTAATAAAATGAATAATTTTATTATTCTTTAATTATATTTAAATAATTTTATTTAGGCATATGATTCACAGTTTAATATTAAGTATAACCCAATACTTGCAAAATTTTTTTTTTTGTGGAAGAGGGTGGTAGTGTTTTATTAGAAATGAGGATGATTATGATTCCCATAACACTTTTTTTCCTATATTCAAAGTAATTTTTTACTTTTTTAAAAAACTGAACAGCTTAGTGGTAGATTTTTTTTTTTACTTTCTAACAAATCCCAAGTCAGAAAGGTCTTCAGCACCTAAGGTAATCTAAATGTTATTGACATATGCTGTGGGTTTTGACAAGTAAAATGATGAGATCTTAAGTAACAGACACATTCTCTCTGAAGAGCACTTTATATGGTTTGGCTATCTTCCAAAGAAAAATCATGTACCTTAGTTAACCCATGGTACTGACATCTGCCTCTCACAGAAAGCCAAGGGAATCTTGTAAAGGTCACAGTGCTAACTGGCAGGACAACGGATTAAAACAAGTCTGTAACATCGTATGGCACACACTGATATAGTAGGGAAAAGGAAGAAATGCAGAGTAATTTCCCTTTCTGCTATATGCACACAGATACGCTGCTTTCAGTAAGCAAACTGAGTAAAAGTGAATGTGAGTCTTAACAAAAGGTGAGCTCATATTGGCAAAATGAATTTTTGGTATAAGCAGTGCTGACTTTTTTCCTTACATAATGTCTGGCAGTGAAATGCAAAGTTACATGACATTTAAATCGCTCAATATTTTTTAAAAACTTGATTAAAATTTAATGCTTCATATTTCTCATCCATTAAGAATAAAAGTCAGATAAATCTCATGGAGAACTAAACACATAGGTGAGGAGTGGGCAAAGCAGTACAAGGACATTCCCCATCCTTCATCCTCAGCTGTACAGCCCTCACAGATAACTTTCCCCATGTTGTTTTGTTATAGCTGAATTTCTGTGGCAGCACCTGTGTCTTACACTGGAACAGGTAAGGACAGCTTCAGGTCAGGCAAACAGAAGCAGGGTACGTCAGCCACCGCCTCGTGTGGCAAGAAACCCAGAGGGAGATGATGAGTTGTAGTGAGGGTTTCACCCTGCCCATACTAAAATGAAATGGATGACTTGCCATGCCCTGTTACTGCAGAACTAGGCTACCCAGTTGCTAAGCCTTGCACAGGTAATGACCCTGACAATTCCTTTAGACCAATGACTTTTAGTCAGAGAAACAGAGCAAGTCTTGCATCTCATCATATACACAATCACCTCAAGGTACTTTTCAAGACAGCAAGAATGATGTAATCTTGGATCTCACATCTATCTGTAACCGACAGGTAACATCAAGAGGCATGAAGAATGGCAGATATACAATACTCTGTAGTATTTCTTGCTATTCTTCCCTACTCTTTCTTTATCCTATCAACAATGAACAAAAAGTTTAAATCCTTGAACCAGTAGAAAGCCCAGTATTTTATGCACATTGTATAGCTTCCATTGACCCAAAGGTAACACCAAATAACAGCATGAAAACTTTCAGGAAAAATGTTTTTATCTTATAATCTTCAAATATTTTTTGCATTTTTATGCTGTAAGGCAAGGATAAGGCAAACTGCATTTGTGCAAAAGGTCTCTGAAGATGCTTGTGCGTTTTTTCTACTAACACTGAAAAATTCTTATGAATTGTATATATTACTATAGCAATAGAAATCAGTGTGACATCGTCTGAAAAGGGAAGAAACAGTCTCGTCCCTGAGGAGAGAACTGCCTGAAAAGAAATTATTACAGACAGTACAATCCCTTTTACAAAGAAAGAAGTGATTTGGCACACTGCAATTTTTGGAAGAAGGAAAATGCTGGTTCAATAAAACTTAAAGTATTAAATACCATAATATTATTTTCATCAGTATGGAGCCTTTTTGTATTAACTTCTTCAACTAAGCAGTTCAACTATTGCTCTGCAGACACATAATTTTTCGTTAGTTATTTTAATTATATGATCTGCTGGAAATGTGAGCTGAGGCTGGCAGATACATGTGCCAACTTGTTTGGTTTTATAATTCTGCATTTTATAAGATAATAAAACAAAGATATGTTGTAGTGGTTTTGGGCACATATGTGTTTCTAAGCATTAAGTTTGCATGACTCATCAGGCACTGTGCAATTTGTAGTAATCTGGACTGCTCGGCACTGTTAATAGGTGGTTCAACCAGTAGGGAAGAAAAAACTATTTTGTCTTGAGGGAATCACAGAACAATTTAGAAGTTTGAGGGTTTTAAATGTTGAACATCAACATTCTGCCATTATTTGGGAATGGAAGAACTAAGCAGGGCTGAAATAACAGTTCAAAAAGAAACAAAAAACCCGTCCCTTTTGGAGACATCACTGACAGAAGAGTTGGAAAATCTCTAACCCGCCTACAACCTGATGCAGAGACGTAACCAGAATATGATTAGAAGAAATCTACAGCCAGAATTATTTTAAAGACAATAGTCAGGAGAGCAGCAGCATTTTACCTGCTGTTTGCCTGAGACTGAGCCATTATCTTTCAGGACTGCTAGAGTGCCTAAGTCCGTGGTAAATTGAGGAAAAATGAAGACTGCCGTGTCCTGCTAGCCATTGAATCCTTTCACTACCAAGCTCTAACAGGTGGATGGACCCTGTATTTAGGTCACTGACATCAGTTCCAGTCCTTAGACTTTCATGATGTTGACATACTTTTTTAACATGCAAAATGAAAGTTGATCTCTCCAAAGAAGTGAGTCTAGTTAATCCTACAGCAATAGTTGTAGGACTTCAGAAATCACTAAAAAGGTTACCTAATTTCCAAGAAGTCCTCTAACTTATTGTTTGGGATTTGCTATCTAAAAAAAGTAAGTTGATGAATTTTTTAAGTAACCACAGAGGGTATTTAAAACACAGCACTTTATTGATTTGAATGGGACTGAAGGCAAAAAGATAGACTTGTAGTCTGAAAGCTATTAAGTTATAAAACTTCACTTATTTGCTGTTTTGGTCCTGCTTATTCAGTTTCGTTTCTTGGGGGCAACCTTGATTGTATTATATTTTCTGACATACTCTATGAAAATGAAGGAGAAGAAATGAACATAAATATGGACGCAAGGATCAACTGTAAGGTTTTCAATACTTCAGAATAGAAGATTATTACAGAGCTGTAAAAAATCATATTATTTGAGTGAAGCCACAAATCTAACATAATCACATAATGTGCCTTTTAAGGGTGTAATACAAATGCAGAATGTATGGACTAACAATATATGTTCTCTGCAACTTTACTATTTACTAAAAAAGGTATAATTCAGTATTTTTCAATAGGACTAAATTGTACAGAAGAGCCCCATTGATTTCAGTAGCATATGACTTAGTCAGGCAAGACTGGTCAGCTTCAGTCAAAGGACAATACAGCTAAATGGAAAGAAAAACTGAAAAGGGAAATTTTAAACCAAGACAACTGTACATTCAGTGATTAAGGAAAATAAGCTAGAGACATACATTTATATAATTTGGGCAAATCATTCTTTTTGATAGCTAGAAATTAGGTTGTTCTTGTTTGAGAATTTAGATTTCTACCTTAATTTGAGATTCTGGGTTTTGAGAGTTTTAGACATAAATTTTCAAAATGTGGAGGAATTAATCTCTAATTTTCAAAGCATTTTTAGAAGAAAATTGGAAAATTCACAGAAAATAATTAGATCTGCTAGTGTTGCTCAGTCTTCAGTAGTTAGAGAATACTTGTCCAGATCTTACGAAAGGGAGAAAAGACCATCAATAGATTTTGAATCCTCCAGGAAGAACTTTTTTTGCCTACTGGAATTTTGAGGAGACAAAACTAATAATAAAAAACCTGAAACAAACAACCAAACAAGCAAAAATAACAGATTCCTCTCAGTTTTGGAATATCAGAAGTGTAAGGCAATATCTTAAAGATTTCCTCGGGCATCTCAGAGCTGCAGGGCGTGCCTCTAGATGGCCCTACTGGGGAAAGAGGAATCCTGCACAGAAAAATATTTATTCTTGCTGGTATTTTGGATTATTAGGCTGAAGATGCTTCTGGTTCTCTTTAAAAGATAGCTTGCTCCTCAAACAAAATCACTTCAGAAATTTCCTTTCTCAAAAAAAGAGTACTTCCATTTCAGAAAAACCAAACTGTTCCCACAAACTCTAGACAGCCTAATAACATACATTTCTGAGAAGTCACATATTATTTCTGAAGTCGCATATAAGACCCCAGTTTCAAAGAACTCTCTACACATCTGCTTAAGTGACCAAGGTCTATTAAATAGAACCAGTTAGGAAGCTTGTATTTTATGGAAATTCAATTCCTGTCTCATAGCAACAAGCAACACACTGTGCCAAATGGATGTAGACTTCCAACAGAACCATCTCTTCATAGAACAGAATAAACATTATTATCCTGTCCTATTTATATTCTCTCTAAGGACTCCCAAAAGATTCATTCATATCAGTTATATGTTGAATATTTTTTCTCGTGCATCTGCCAAAAAAATCAAGCTATACTATACTACTTTCACCAGTCTTATGCAACAAGTCTGAAACAATGTGATGATCAACTGTTCCCTTCTCTTCACCTTACTTTTGGCAGAGTGCACAGTCATGCTCCCTTATTATGTACAGAAGTCCATTAATCAGTGTTCTACAACTTTTGTTTTGTTTTCTGTAAAGCACTAACACTTGGAGTTTTATAACTCTTATGCAACAAAGGTCAAAAGTATCACTACCTTTTGCTGTGAAGTGGAATTATTTTAACTGAAAACTTCTGTAATCCAAAAGAGCTTCGCTTTTCTGAATACATCTTCACATCTGAACTTGATAACTATGCTTGCATGGTAAGGTGCTCCCAAAGGAAAATTATCTCTGAAAGTCAGAGGGAATATTATTGTTGTTATGATATTGGAATACTGGTTTATTTTGGAAGGTCTTCTGACTGGAGAAAAGCATAAGCATGACCTTTTCCTTTTTAGATTTATTCTTAGTGTAAATTATTCTCCAGTGTAAGTTACTACAGAAACATTTTCTTTCCCTGAAAATGCTGACCAACTCCAATTATCAGAATTTACAAAAGAAAATAAACCAGATAAGCCAAATGTGATAGGAATATTGTTCTGGGTGTCCAGCTATTGAGTCTTTTTTCATTTATTTTCCAAAAGTATCAGGGAAACTTCTCAAAAGAGCTTAATTTCTGTATGTATCACTTAGTTAAAAGAAACTAAAGGGAAATATTTTAATATGATAAATGCAATGCTACTACTAGAATCTCTGAGAAGTCTTGTTTGACACAATTCATGATCAATGGATTATTTGATCATTACTTTATGAATCATATTGAAGGCAACGGTATGTAGCTGTCAAGACTTAGAGAAGTGCTATCAGGTGATGAAACAGCTTTGCTTACACACAAGACTACTCCTTCTTCACTCCTTCCACAGATCTCTCTCTTTCAAATAACTGTACAGCAAAAATGTAGCACTGATACACTGCACCTATGTTTGACACAAATGAGAGAAAACAGTTCTGTGCACAATACTTGGATGTAATTTCCTGATGCAAATTCAAACTCCAGTTCTTGCCAGCTTGCAAGTTAAAATTCAGATTCCAAATATTATTTACGGCATCTACAAAGACATGCAAAAATGTCTGGTTTGGGCTTCTTATTTTTCTCTGTGCTTTTGCACTCCACCTAAAAATCTTCTTCTAGTTCAGTTCTTAAGGAGAATATTATTCACTTAACAAGAACAATAGCAAAATAATTGCTCCTGGATGAACCCTAGCAGAATAGTAGCATGAGTTTGTGGCTTCTAGTAAAATGGTGTCAACAAATAATCACACCAAACAAGTTTTTCTTTTGTATCTCTTAAAATAATTAAATTCTACTGTGCAAAACTTAACAGAAGGATTAAACCTTGCCATCACTTCCATTGAAACCAAAACTCAGTTATAGTCAACATATATTCCACATATATATCTGTGTATGTAAATACATATGCATATATGTAGGAAAAGATATGCATATATGCATATATGTTCATATGTTATGTACATAGAATATATTTATACATGTATATATATACATATATATCTAGACATATTCATATCTATACATAAATATTCTAAAAATATTAGTCTTTAAGAACAATAACATCATCTTTCAAATGTATAAGAAATTCAAAAGGTAAGCATGTGTAGTTTTAATTTCTCCCAGTGTCTTGTAACTCGTGTGCACAGCTTGGTTTACAGCCAGAGATAAATTAAAAACTCAACTAGAAGGTTTCAGAACTGATTCCTAAACATGTCAAAAAGTCTTGAGAAATCACTTTCTCCATGTAAGCATTAAAGGTGCTGTATGCTCCTAAACATGATTTACATTAGATAGTACAATGGATGTTCAGCCAGTTTTCACAAAGAATAAACAAAGACTTTACTACTAATTACCATTTCTAATGGCATAAAATACTGCAGCAGGTGTCACATTTTTATATCACTTTGCTAGATGACTGCATGATCTATGGTTTGGTCTCACACTTTGAATATAAAGCACACTATACATTCTTCTTTCCTATTCAGGACAAAGAGCATGATTAGGTTCTGTCTTGCTTTTTCACAGTGGAACTTTGCTATATGTGTACTTTCATTTCACAGTTGCTGCACATTGACCCTAATCTGGAATCTTCATCCACTACAAAGGCTCCTGTCACCATTCTCATGAAAAAGTGTTGCAGTTCATAAGCAGATTGACAGCAACTTTAGGAAAGAGACAGGTTTAATTTTGCACACTAATGCAAACCCAGATAGAGACATTCATAACTTACTGCAGTAAACTGTAGAGATTACAGCAAAAAAAGGCAAACATCTGGAAAAAATAAAATTTACTCAGAGGTGACATGACTGTTATGAATCTGTGCTCAGATGTAAACTCCTAGACCTATATGATGCATTGGTCTTTTTGCTAGGAACCACATGGTATAAACTTGTTCACTCTGCCACAACATGACTGTCCATTCATATTTATGTACATAAATATTGCTGGTATAGAAGCAGAAATAGCCATATTAAAAGATCACATCATGAGCAGTAAGTTCTTTTCTTCTAAAATAAGCCATAAATCATTGGGTTTTAAAACATCTTGTGTATTTTCTTTTATAGATGATTCCCAAAACATATTTTATTGCAGGTTAGCAGACTAGACTAGAAGTCATTCTTGGTTTTCTAGTCAAGCTTTCAGAATGAATACTTTAATTTCACCAGCTTCCTAGAGGGAAAAGAAATAATTTGGGGTGCCCCAAGATTAGCCTGCTCCAAGACAAATTCTTAATTGTATTTAAATGTGTTCACAAATACTTTGTTGCAACATTTGACCTAGTTCTAATCATACCACTTCACTGTCTAGACTGAAACATGAATTCGAAAATTAAGTGAATTTTTACTCTATTCAAAGCAGATACAGTTACTGGGGAAAGCTGGTAGAACTAAAGAATTTGTGTAATACCCAGAAACATCTAAAAAAAAAAGTTTATATTTATCTGAAAAACCTCAGTTCATTAACATTGATACTAAGTACAGTTGAAAGGGCTTTCAAGAAACAGCTAATAAGACATTATTGCACTTTTACCCATAGAAAGACTCGACAATGACTAGAAACTTCATGCACAAAAATCCAGATTTTTTTCTTTGGCCATATCTTTTACCACTTTTTAACTTATAAATTACTTAATAACATCATATTCATATCATATACATATTCTTTCTATCCAGTCTGAAAAGAGAAAAAAGAAATATGCTTTGCTTTGCTCCTCTCATTTTCTCACCATCTTCTCACTAACCATCCATCAATGTATACTGGGAGAGTGCTAATATAAAAAGTACACAGTGGTTCTGTGCTTACATTAAACACATTTGCATTTAATTTCTTTGTACAGAAAAGAGGTGATTTCTTTTCAGTATTATAGCTCGTGAGAGCTCAGTGTTTGCAATAATTTTTATTGGTTGTTTCCAAGTTGTTTATCCCAGGAATTTGTAGGAGTATAGGTTACCACATTTTCTACTGCATTTCAACTGTAGGAATAGATGTCATTTTTTTATGCATAGGGGTTTTGCTTATGGTCTTTCTACGTGTTGGAGGCTGTCTGAAAAGTCAAATGTTTTTTGTCTTCGAGAAATTCTGCAGTATTATTGTTTTTACACTTTTAAGACATTGTTTTATTGGAGTTCTCCAAAGGCTAAAACCAAAAGTTTTGAGAAAAATCACATAATAACAAAATTAAATAATGTCAAAAATTTGTTATGATTGAAAGAGATAGTGACAATGTATTTTAATACATTGTTGTTGCTTGGAGATAGGTTTTAAGTACAATAGTGCTCCAGCATATATTACTGTATCTCTGATTTCTATAATCATAAAAGGTAGTTATCAGCTCATAAGAATTAAGTTCTGATCAGCAATTTTCACATTGTTAGCTACACTGTGCAGCCTTACAGCCTCACTTGTCAGGCACTCAGACACTTTGGAGATAGCAGAGAGCACCTGGCTGCTTCACCACTCTGGAATAGGGATCAGATTATGCTTCCTCAGAATCAGCTAAGGTGAGTTTGAAGACAAGGTGACCAACGATAAAACTCTCTAACCAAGACTTTAAAAATGCTTTTTAATTTATTTTTTTTCCTCTTCTGTTCTAATTCTGCATAACACTGTCCCTGAGAAGCCCATGGGTATTGTGAGAATAGAAGTATTTTTGAGCTTTACTTTGCCAAAATTACTGTTCTGAAAGATCCCCTCAAATGCATGAAGTGCTGTTTCTTTTCCTCTCCTTTGCTGCGTTATTACATTGCTAAGACAATGTCTAGGCATGATTACTAGCATTGTCTAAAATGGACAAGTCACATTTAAGAAAGCAGAAGTATAAATGGCAACATAAAGAAAAGAGAACAGAGTAGCTCTTCTAACTACCTGAAATGGATCAGGAAAGAAATGTCCTGTCTTCAGAAACTCTTTCAAGGTAAAGGGAATTCTGTTCAGTTCAGGGCCTCTGCAACATTCCCCGTTTGTCATGTGCAACAATAAGCCAGTCCAATAGAGATGGAAAGAATCACAATGAAAAGTAAATAGGTGAAATATTGCTAAAATAGAAAAATTCAATACAGGAGTAAAAGTATGCAAAGATAAGATAGAGGAGGAAACAACGGTTTGTACATTACGTCATTTGTCTTCTACTGTTTGTTGCTTTTTTTTCCTTTCCTTTTACTTGCAGCTGTGTCTGTTTTCCTATTTTTACTCAAGCCTTTCAGTCAATCATAGCAGAGTCTCAAACAGATGTGCAGAGCTATAATATGATAGTAAAACTTTACAAGCATGATTCATTTTTGGTTTGCAATTTTTAGATGAAGAAATGTCTTGTGTATTTACAGAAAATATGGCACACATCTTGTCAAGAAGTATAAATGCAAAAATGCATTTTGTTTTGCTTGAAGAAGGATTATACATAGACTTAACAATTTGCCCATCTCAGTTCACAACAGCTACAATATTTAAGGTCCTTCATATGGAATAACTTTTAATGAGACTATGAGATAAAGAGAGATATTATCAAGTCAAAATCTACTGGTTGGTTATTCCTCTTCAACAGTATTTACTTCTGGTACTTATTTGGAAGAGAAATTGAAAGTGAAGTTGGTATGTGCCCTTAAAAATAGAAGCACTTAGAGCTGGCTGAATAGCAGAAATCTTATTTGTGAGTAAAGGGCTGAGTTAGATTTCGTGTGACTGTTGTGGTCATGCCCTGAATGATTTCAAAGACTGGACATGAACATATAACACACTGATGAAAATGTTCATGGACCTCAAAGACTTCACTGGCACCACTGGAAAAACAGAAGGGCTGTGCTGGATGAGGTCAAGGTCAGGCTAATCCAACACCCTTTATTTAACCATAAGAAATAGTAAGCATGTATCTGGGGAAACATAAAAATTAGTCAAACCTATATGAAGCTTTTGTCTACTACTATTTGAATTCTAACTATTTTGGGGTCAGATATTTTGTGAATTGTTTGTTTCTTTTACACATCTCAAGATCCTGAAGGATTCAAGGACCATTTCTTATCTCTATTTAAACTTTCACTGTTCAGCTATGAAGGTAAAAGCATCCCATTCTTGATTTTTTTAGAACCTGTTTCCTACTGGCTCTGTTTTATGAGTTTTCAGTAGAAGATGGAACAACTAAATGTGATTATTTTTCTCTAATTTTACAGTTTTTAAACAACAAGAAACAGAAGGAATGCTTTCTGATCCAGGTAGATAATCACAAAACACAAATAAATATTGTGCTAAAGAGATCTAAGTGTCTCCAAATAGTGTAATTAATCTCTTGTAGATGGCCTTGAACAATTAGTATTTTTGAAGAAGAATATAGCACTTCACACATGGTGGAAGAAGATGGCTACACTGTAGTAAACATCTGTGATGAATATTTCAAATGGTTCAGATCAGCAACAAAATCCTAATGAGCCCTCACATAAACCTCATGCCAGCCTCAATATGGAGATCAGTTAAAAAAGTGAAAGAAACAGAAGGGGAATTTAATCACATCCCCTCTTATTCCTCAGTCTTGAATTTGTGTCTTATTGTTGCACAAGCCTATCAACAGCTGCTGTCAATTAAAATAGTCCTTTATAAACATCTAGAATTTTAAAAATGCCAAGCTTAAAATGAAGAGTAAATAACAAGAAAATACAACAATAACCAGGAAATACAGGTTAAAAATTATGATCGTGTTTTGTCACAGATATTTTCTTCAAAATGAAAATAATTTCAAGTAAATAATTTTTCAGGAAGATTTAAAGCTAACCAGATGACACAGATATTTCTGAAGTGTTTAAACCAAATCTCATAACACCAAAATCATAATCAGAATTTACACATATTTAAAAACAAAAAAAAATTTCTTGTGTTTTATTGGAAAAAAACATGTAATACATTGAACATAGGAAGATTGATAATAATCGCTATAGTACGCAGATAAGAAAAGAGAAACAATCCATCATTTGATGTCAGAGTGCACGTGTGGATCTCTAGATGGAGTGTTCTCTGAAAATACAGAAGCAATATAATTCTAGAAGACATGTGATAGCACAATAAGCGTGTCAGTAAGGATAATAAACTGTCTTATCTGTTTTGGAGAATAGCAATATCTTGTATTTATATTTTTAAAAAATAATGAAATTATTATTTTAATCAGTAATTAATAAGCAAGAGTTCGTACCTGTGAATGTGCAAATAGTACAGTAAGCCACCAGTAGAAATTTGAATGAAAAATATAACTCCCAAATTATGGTATGAAATAATACCTGTCAGTTGCTATTTGAATAGCAGATCACAATGCAAATAATAAACAAAAAAACAGTTAATTAAATGCATTTTTTGAGAATTGATGTGTTTGACTAATCTTTTGTCATGTCACAGATTGTTCAAATGTTTCTCTCTTCAAGAAATAATGGTGTATAATTTTGGTGTCATTTGAGGAGGAAAGAGTGGCTCTTCCTAAAAACTGAGCAGGATGATCCCTTGATCTCTAGTTACCTCCTCATTTTCATCTTGCATTGCCAGCAAAATGCCAGCTGCAAAACCTATTTTGCATCTAGTTGTGATTTCAGAATTAAATGCAATGCAATTAGTTCCTTTTATATGTTTGGTAATCTTGTTAAGATAACTCATTAGGTATCTTGGCAATTGGAAATTACTAGGTTTCAGAACATGTGCATTTCCCTAGTGAATACCAATTATTCCTAAATGAGGCAATTGTTCTTTAAAGGAAAGGGAAAAGTGAGTTCCAAAGTTTTCTGAGTTTATATATGGCTCTGACTTTTAAAAAACTTGATCTAGATTTTCGTGCATTCTCCATAAAATTCTGCCTATGTATAAATACTGTAATTCTATTTTACCAATTTGTTAATCTAATCATGACAGAAGTATGGGAAAAAAGGTATAAATTTTTCATAGGAAACATATTTTTAACATTGAAACATGCAAAAACTGATTAAGATAAGTAATGTAGGTAGGACTTTTAAAATCCTACTTTTTTTAAACAGGAATATACTATTATATTAATAATTTATGTAGTTGCAGGAAAAGGCTCTAATGCTAACCAGTTAATAATAAGAAACTACAGCAAAAAGAATAGACTATATAATATTTTACCATTCAACTTATTAAGTTCCAAAGTTTTAGGCAACATCAATGCATTGTCCCATGCAGTTAATTTCCTTTCTCACTGCCATGTAGCCAGAAACAAATTGAAATTCTGGCAACTGCTCCAAATATTCAAGGACTGTGCTGAATACTGTATTCTGCATATGCATCTGTCCAGGCCTTTTCCTCACTGAGAAAAGAAGCATGCTGAAAAGAATTTAGCAGAATACACCTCTTCAGTAAATATTACAAGAGAAGTAGGAAATTGGAGACTTTAAATAATATTTTAAATTTCAGGGTTAATAGAAACCCAACAAAATTTTAAAAACCACATGAAACTGTAATTTTTTAATTTTAAAATATTTTATTTTGCTATTTTTAAGCACCTTTTTATGAAATTATGAAATAAAATTGGAAGAAGGACAGCGATCAAGGAGCAAGAGACTTCTCAGAAATATAAAATTAAGTCACACCAGACCATATATCAATTTTCCTTTCAAAAGAAAATATTGCTGATTCCATAAAGCCTGTGTCATGAATGATAAGGGAACTCAACCTGAAAGTCATCATTACAGAAAATAGAAAGATATTTTAAGAATATCACTTTTAGAAATATTACAGAAAATAGAAGGATATTTTAAGAATATCACTTTTAGAAACGCAAAAAATTTTGTGGATACCTGTGTGAACCAGGACCAATAATCTTTCAAAACTAATGCAATGTAAGACCAATAAAAAAAAAAAAGCATCATCATAAAAGTGGTTATGAGGAAGATGGGAAGACAAAAATGCTTTAATACATAACACTCATATAAACATATATATGTGACATATAATATGCGACAGCATATGTCACAACCATTGAAACAGGAAGATTTGTTAAGACATGCAGAGGGTTTTAATTGTATATAGCAAGCCAGCAGGAAAAAAATAATAGTGTTGGGAAAATACACTGCTGTCCTATTTTCCCACTTCTGACCTGCTACACCATTCTCTTCCCAAGCCTTATCTCATTTAGCTTTATTTGCTCCTTCCCAGTTCACATTAAGAGCTTGAGAACTCAGATTACTGCCATAGCCACACAGTATCAATACAATCATCAGTATTCAAACCTGAGACATCTACAACCTCTCTGGGCAACCTGTTCCTGTTCCACCCTCAGCATAAAACAATTCTTACTTATATCTAATCTGAATCTATCCTCTTTTCATTTAATGCTATTACCCCTTGTCTTGTCACTAGAAATCTCCATGTGCTTAGAGGAGATGCACCCCAAATCAGTCCTTCTGTGTCCCCACTGTCAATCTAGGCACAGGGGAAACCAAGAATGAGAAGACCCTGGAAGACTGGAGCCAGATCCTGCCACATTGTAGGCCTTGGCTTTGTGCTTCTTCAAGTGGTAAATGGAGTATCAGGAGATGGTCAAGTCTGTAGCTTCAGAATAGGGGTTGGAGACATTAAGTTTGCAGATGACCCCAAATTGAGAAGAGCCTTGAGGAGTTGAGGACAGGGTTGCCAGCATGATGGACCTACACAGGCTGGAGGACTGGGTTGGCAGGGGCTTTGATGAAAATGGATGAGGAGAAATGCCAAGCCCTGCACCCAGGACAGGCAGAGCCCTTGGGATGGTACAGGCTGGGGGCTGGCTGGCTGGAGGCAGCTCAGTTGGAAGGGGCTGGCAGGTCAGGCAGAGAGAGAGCTGAGCCCCTCCAGGGAAACAGGGCAGCGGTGTTCCATGTTGTATGGACAGAGGCACAGCCAGCAGCTTCAGAGGAGTGATCATCCCCTCCTACTCAACACTCATCAGAGCAGACAGCCTGGAGAAGGGATGGCTTGGGAGGACCGGCACATTTTTTTAGGATGCTAAGTTTTAATTAAGCATTTGGCTGAAATAATGTACAGACTAAATGATTTAACATAAAAAGCCCAGTATCTATTTTTCATTTGCTTTCAATCAAGAATTAATAAGTTAGGCTTGAGATAACAAAAGGGAATTTAATTTTGAAGGTTCTCTTTAAGTGGTGAGGATCAAATTGGTTCTTGAAAAGAGCACTTTTCCCAGGAACCCTAATATCTCATATAATTGGGGTTTTCTCTGTGGCTTTAGTAGTCTGCTCATCAACTTGAATAGTTAACACAATCTTCTGTGCTTACCATCTACTCAGTAAAAGTGTTATGTGTTCAAAATTGAGTTTGAAGAAAGATCAATGTGACTTCTCCAGAAGATGAATGCATCAATGTATCGATAGGCTTGCAAGGAATAGAATGTAAAATACACAAAAAAAAATCCTACCCTGGTTTACCTGAGGCACCAGGTCCTCGTTTTGCACTTGCTTTCTGTTTCCCTGCAATTCCAGCTAAATTACCATTTGTCTGTGGATTATCAAAGTTAAGCATCTTAAAATTTTGTCTCTAAGAATAATGAGACATGTAACTTCTTTTTCTTTCGTGTGATTTAAGTCTCTCCAGTTGAATTCATTATGGTTAAAGCAGCACTGTTCTTGCTTTGGAGACAGAAATAAGGAGTCTAATGCTTTTTTTGTTGTTGCAGAACAGGAAGTACTAGTCAAAAAACATTTTAAGATCAAAAGTAACTAGAAATTATGCATAAGCACATACTACTGAGAGCACCACAATCTAGTAGAAACTTACATAGCAAAACTTATACATGTGAACTCTGTTCTTCCTTTCTTCCCTTCTGCTACATAACCTGTATTCTATTTTCCTTTCAGAGAGCTTTTGAGAATCACTGCCACTGTACCCATTGTGAGGCTATTTTCACAAACATCTGTGAAAGAAACAAAACCTTTGAATTTGGGAATATGTTGCATTCTAAGAAAAAAAGCTTTAGGAGTTAAAGATTGGAATTTGGAAATTACCTGGAGTTTAGGTTAGACATAAATTGCAGACTCTTAATCCTTTATCAAAGGTTATACTGCCATTTTCAAACTGGAATGGATTTTTATGTTTAACCACATACAATAGCAAAGACATTTTTCATTTGCATATAAAGGAAGTTTGGTCATGTTATGGTACTTCCCAAAAATGCTTAAGTTAAAAACCATACATTCATTGGGCCAGGTACTATTATCCCAGTGTCATGCAGCTTCACAACTTTAAATATGCATTGATATAAGGTATGTGAAACCAAATCTCAGTAGATCACTGGTGTCTCATAGATGTATGATATAAATGATTTAATGTGGTTTAAAAGCCTACATTGTTTTGATTTTTTTCAAATTTCTTTCTTCCATAAAGGCTTTTTTGGTCATTCATTAAACAGTGCTAACCTCTATTACTGCAGTTTAGCTGGTGAAATACATTGGCTACAGTGCATTGCTCTGAAACAAAACTAATAGTATCCATTGTTATATGGCAAAACACTTTAATCCATAAAATAGCAATGTAATAGAAAATGCTTCACAAAATATATACCATTGAAGATTATGTTTTTAAATAAAAAATGGTCTAAATTAAAAGAAAATCAGAGGAACTTTAAAAATCATTATGAATGGAATAAGGAGGTACCATTCTGGACAGGATTTTTCAATTTTTACTTTCAAAGGTTCAGAAATAAAGGCTTGAATAGTTTTGAATAAAGTGAAACCTTTCTATTCATTGTTGAACTGATGAAATTTTGCTTGGTCTCAAGCTGCACAGATCAGTAGGATACACAGCCTGTGCCTACTGCGTTTGAAGACAGTTCTCCATGTGCCAAAACATGTCCCACATATTTGATCATTTGAAAATGGCAAAGAAAAGGAGGAAGAAGATGGATGTACCTCTCAGAGATCTCCTCTAGAAAGAACCACTCCTTTGTGGTACAGACATACCCAAAATTTTTTTTGTGAGTGTGGGGTGGCGGTGTCAAGCTCTGGCTGTGCTGTTGAAGGTACAAATTAATTTATGGTCTATCACTTTGCATTGTCTGCTGTACTGACTGCTTTTATTCTCAAGTGTGCTTGCTTCTGCCAGAACCAAATTTACAGTAATAAAAGCTTAACACACACCTCCCAATAAGGTGCTCATAAAGCCTCTAATTAAGTCATTCTTACTCTGCCAGTTCCACAAGTCTACAACTTGCTGTTTCAGTATAATAAGCTTTGTTTTTTGACTACTCTTTTTTGCAGCTTTGCATAATGATGTGAAAAATATTATCATGAATGTGTTTTATCTCTCTCCAGTGTCTTTTGTGAGGCTGGATCTGAGAAAAACCTTGAAATATTCTTGTGCCAATAAAATTGCCCTGAATGCCTCATGTACCACCAACTGGTCAAATCAGCTCTTGATGCTACTGGACTTAAATAGAACGTCTGAGAAAATTAGTCTTAAGTCTTTAATTTATAGATAATTTTGGAAAAATGACAGAAGGTATGTTGTATGAAACTTTATCCACTATGCCTCACTGACCTTTAATATGCAGTGAGTGACTTTTTTTAACCCAGGCAGAAATTGTGTGCTCTACCAGCAGTGGAACAATCCACTCAGTGTAGAATCAGATTAAATGAAATGAGTATGACACTTATAAACTTTGTTCAATCTAATTTTACTTTAAATGAATTGTCTAAAATTTGTATCTATACCTGGGAATATACATTCCTGTTATTAAATGTGCTCAGTAAGTTAAGCAAGTTCTTATATAATTAATAAGCATTTAGTGGCATTGATTTTTATAGCTTGTTTTTTTAACTCCTTATCAGTATTGAGCAGATGGGGCATAACTATGAAAAATTGTATTTTAAAGGTGATTACTATACTTGAGTTATATTTGAAAAATTTTGTTCAGTGAAGCATTTACAAATGCAATTTTACTTCCAGATGGAGCTTCAAAGTTAAGGTATTTTTCTGTTTAGCACAATGATATTTAAATAATGTCTCCAGCACATAACAAAAACCAGAAAAATAAAAACTATATAAAATAAAATATATAGTGTTTTAGAAAAAGCTCTACTTAAGATGTCATTTTGCAATAAAATGTTTGATTGATTCTCTATTTTGTATACTTAGCAAATCCTTTTCTAAAACCACCCTTAACAATATTGTATGAAGAATCATTTTTGATTGAAATTCTGGATTACAACACAGCAACCCAGTTTGTCCATTGCTGTTTGTATACTTAAAGCATAATCTTTTCATATTAAATGTCCTTCTGTACTCTTTGATATTTCGTCTGGGGAGGGGAGATTCAGATTTTCTGCATAACCTACTTTTGTGAAAAAAAAAACATGTACAAGAAGAAAGTGAATCAATAAGAATTGGACCAGAGGTTACAGATGGAAACCTCTGAACAACAAACCAACACAGGAGATGTCTGCATAAGTGGGATTGACGTGCTACATTGCAACCAACTTCCAGTTACGTGTCCTTTAGGAACCTGTTCTGTTAATTTATAAATCTTTAGGGAAAATTGTTCTTCACTGAAGAGGAAATCAAGCCCTTCAACACAAATGTAAATAGTAAAAAGAGATTACTGGGACACCTGTGTATGTTTTAGAGCACAAACCATGTGTTCCCCATCTTAAATCTCAAATTCACCTACTACCTTGCTAAAATACAAGCTGGTTTGTATTCCCTAGAATTCACTTCTTGTGGTTGCTGAAGCAAGTGACTGTACATGGATTTAGTGTTCCTGCTTTTTGAGGGACAAGCACCTGCACATATTTAGTTTCTCTCTCCTTTAATCTCTTTTGCTGTTTCTTGAAATGTAAAGCTAAGCTCTAAAGGGCCCATTCATCATTGTCTCACAGTGCTGCAGCTGATCACACCTGTGTCTCACAGATATGAACTGTGACCAAATCAAAATAACACTGTTTCACACACTGCATCTGTGTAAGTGGGCAAAAATGGAAACGATGAATCGTGCCTTGGTAGGATGACAATTTTATAACAATACAATGAGAAATAAAAGAAGGGAAAATAGGAAAATAAATGAAAAGGAAAAGAAGGGAAATAAGAGAAAAGAGAAGAGGGAAATAAAGAGGAGAGGGGAAGAAAAGGGAAAGGGAAGATAAAGAAAGAGGAGGGATAGAAGGGATGGGAAGAAAAGGGAAAAGGAAAGGGGAAGGAAAAGGGAAACTTCTATCTGAGGACATGCAACTATGCTCAGAAAATGAAAGAATGAAACTATGGCTTTGGCCATTAAAAAAAAAATCTGGCAATGGGAATTATTGCAAAAGATTGTTCTAGAGAGTGGCAATTTCTCAAGAAACACAGAAGGAATTAAATCAAATGGAGGAGGAGAGCAATGAATCTCAAGAGTTTATTTAATTCTTCCTTTATAAAATGTATTTTCTATCCCTAATTTATATTCATTTTCCTTAGGGAGTATTGATAATAGCTAAGGTTTGATAAAAGACCCCAGAGGTCTGTTACAAGCATATATTTATTTATATTTTAAAAACACATTCATATTTATAAGCTAATAAATATATCTGAAACAAGCAGGTTATATAGACAAGCAGTTAATTATAAGTTTTTATTAATACTGATGCATTCATCTGTTTTCCTCTGCTTTTTTCTCCTTTGTGACTTTTATTCTTGTCTTTTCTCAAATTCTCTGCCTCAAACCTATGCAGAGGTCCACAAAAATTTAGAGATTTGGTTTTTTGGAGGCAAATGTTGGGTTTCTGTTGGGGTTTTTTTGTTATTTTTCGTGGGGATTTTTTGATTGTTTGTTTGGGTTTTAGGGTTTTGTTTGTTTTGTTTGAGGTTTTTTTTCTTGGGTTTTTTGTTTGTTTGTTTTTTGTAGTTGTTTTTTGTTTGTTTAGGATTTTTTGGGTTTTTTTGCTTTCTAGTAGTTTCTTAGTGCTCCAGGGTCCAAACTGAAAGCTCCAAGTGGGAATGGAGAGTGACAAACCCTTAAATGCAAATCAAATGCCTTTCTATCTTTCTGCATAAAAATTGCTAGATTGATTTTAATGGGAGCAAAGACAGGAATAGTTCTGAGCTCAGCGGAAAGCTGTCAGGCTGCAGCTGAACACTTAAAGGCTTGTTGTCTTTAGGCCTTCTGCTGTTGATACAGTGGAAACAGATCTGATATCCTTTTCTGTGCTTTGTAGCATCATGATCACTCACTGCAAAGTTACTTCTATGAATTACAAGTAGACTACCAATGATTTGTGATTAGTGACCATTTCCTTGCTCTTCATTCAAGGAGGGATTTCTGTGTCAACATTTCAGAAAGCTCAGCCAAAACATTAAATCATCTCTGTATTACCTGATCCACTTGTGCTGCTGCTGAGGAGGGTAAAAATGCTGTGTTATGCTGTTGGGTACTGTATCTCAACAAAACCACAGGATTCCAAATTCCAAAGGATTTCTGCTATTATTGAAGGGAAAAGCTGTGTTTTAGAGCCCATCCAAGATGCGGTTCTTCACCATAAACAAAGCCTCCAGTCTGCTGTACCACTGCAGCTCTGCTTATTTTCAAAAAACACAGATCATTTCACAGACACTGAAAGAGCTTCTGGTGTAGAGGAGAGATAAGGAGTCAGAGTTTGGATGTCATTTCACAGCAAAGCCCCCATATCTCTTGGTTCTTTGGAAAGCCCTTAGCATTGCCATGGTGTAGATATGAAGGGTTAAGATAGAGCCCAATTATTATATATAGAGCTATTCAGAACAGCAAAAGGAGGAGGTTGCTACACAATACCAGATCTGTCTATTCTTGCAGTGAAAATGAAGCACCAGCAAGGTTGTTTTAAAAGAAGGATGGGCAGCGCAGCTGACTCTTGCCACTGCTTAGCAAAGAAAATCTGCTGTAAATGAGAGCAATAGAGGTTCTCCTCTGGCAGCTTTTTCAGCTGCTGCTGCTGCTGGAATTCTGAAAAAATGGAGATGAGAAAAAAAGTATCTGAGTTACTCAGGAATAACAAGATGTTTGAAAACATGAAAGTTATATTCATGTGTGATATTTTAGACAGCAAAGCTATTTTATTAGTGCTGGTAGACATACTTAAGGGACTGTTTAGTTGGAACATTTTGAAAATAAATTTGAAAGGTTTTATACATGCTGGTACTAAGACTCTGTAATATGCTTGACTTAAAAAATAGTTGGACATAGGGCACTTTTCTATATCTTTAAAATAATTTAAGGAGTAAAAAGCAAGAAATAAATTGTGAGTTTTTATTTAGCTTTAAGAAACTGGTAAGGAGTTGAGAAGATTAACTGGCATGTCCTGACAAAGTTGATTGACTACAAGCAGCTTCTTCCTACAGGTTCAGCAGCCTGGTGAGCCTCTATGCAAGTGATAAACTGGCCTCAAGGGGATTTGTCCAGGTGTACTACAGGCAAATGGAGTCTATACCTAACGTTAAGTTAGCAGCTTGTAAGTCACAGATCAATCAAAAGAACTTAAGTGCCTTTCAGAAGTTACATCCTAAAAAAGCAAAAGCATTACAAAAGAAAAAGTAGTGAAAAGTTGAAAGTCACACAACAAAGTCCAGCCCCACATTCAGTGAGACACACACAGGGAAACAGCTTCTTACAGTTCAGCTGTTCTTGTCCTACCAGCAGATGCTTATCTCTTCTTTTTATGGTTTACTACACAGTGACTCAACTCAGAGCAGCATTTGACTCAAATTCTGGATGAAAGATTAGACTCTAACCCAATAAAATTTTCTTCTAAAGACACAATTTACTGGTGCAGTGTCTATAAAAAGTCTTGTCTGCCTTACATTTTTCTGGCCCAATAGGAAAAATCATTTTTGCCAAGAGTTTAAACTTCCAAACTGCCCTTTAAGCCATTTAGCTCAGATCTACCCTGTAATGCCAATTTTTTTTTTCTCTAGCCATTATAAATTACATTAGTACTATTTAAAAATAATTTTTAACACACTGTTTTACACTTTTTGTGTTAAAGGAGTTTTCAGAGATATCAATCCAATGGCTCAAAATTTGGTTTACAAACAAAACACATAAATGGAAAACAGAAATAATTGAAAATCTGTCTTATAATCCTTTTTTGAGTGTTTATTTTAAATAGTTTCAAAAGCATTTACAGAAGTCATACACAAGGTATTAGATAATGTGTAAAGCTGTAGTAAAGACCAAAGTTACATTTCATTTAGGCCTTAAGACACTATTTTATCCTTTTATTCAGTGTCTTCTTTAAAGTGTAATGACTTGTTAAATGTCAGAGTAGACAGAACCAGGGAATATCTCAGTCAGCACCTTCTAAATCAACAACTAATTAGAAAATTTGGAATGCATCTTATTTGCATGTGCAAATTTCAGCTACTGCAAACGTATTGAGGCTGTTCCAAAATCCTTTAAGTAGCAGTTACTGTGGTTACAATCAATGGACAATTAATCTTCTATTATTGCTTTAATATTTAAATATATAAAATCTAAATCTAAACACATGGTAAAAATATTTAATAAAATATATTTTTAAAAGCTTATTAAAGATTTTAATGTTATATATCTTATAATTTTGATGATGTCTTATAATATTCTCAAATTTTTGATTTTGAAAATGGAAACGGTTGATACTTCTACAAGATAAAGCAAGATAATGAAATATCCTTTCCTCACAGAACTTTCCATATTAGAGCATTCTTCGTGATTTTTCTGCATTTAACATCATGTATTAAATTACAAACAAATGTACATAAGATCACTGAAGTCAATTAATGAATCTGCTTCTTTGTCAGTGGACCTACAGATAAAACAAGTCCCAGCTTGATCTATGTCAAATGCAAATACAAAAAAATATGTCTTATGAAGAGTTAGCCCAGATATCATTAATGGAGAGGAAAGAACTTGATATAGGTTACTTCTCTGTCTGCTGAATCTCTCATCACTTTTTTATTTCTTTTCTCTATCTACCAGAATATTTATCTAAACTTGGCATGTACCTTTTCTTCCACGTGTTCGGGAACTCATCTCCACCCCTCCAATTCCCACTCATTCCCACGCACTTAGTTTCTTGAAGCAAATATCCTTTGTTTCTATATCCATACAGCTCCAGCAACACTTGCAAGAAGTCAATTCTTCTCTTTGCTACTGCAGCAACTGTAGGGAAAGCTTCATGTGGAATTTTGAGAAAAGTTAAAATAGGAAAAAAAAAGTCTTAGAGAGGATCCTCACTGAAAATCATTTTAAGAAAGAGTCCAATATTTTTACATTACATGTTCTCTTGAAAAAATCTAAGCTTTTCCATTCCAAAGAATATTTCCCACTTACAATCAACTTGTATTTAAAAAAATCAAATAGTTCTGTTTCCAAAGAATCAAATTAAATTAAGTTCACTATTTGTCACTCCTGTCACCCTTATTAATGGCAAATTTAGGAACAGGCAAGCTCCAGAGAACAATCTCTCTGGCTTGTAGCCTTTTTCTAGGTCACATATTGGCATGACCCATGTGCTAAACTTGTCAGTCACCGCTCACAATCAGTTAATCAACTTCCCAACAGTTTCCTTCATGTTTCTCATCCTTGTTAGCCAGCTCTATACCCCTTTTCTTTACCTGATACATGCACAAAGCACACTGGTTTTGGCCAAGTACAGAAGAAAGAACTGATGCCCTAGGCTGATTTCTTATAGAATTTTCAAGTATCTGCTTTTATAATATAAAATCATGATGTTCTTTCCACTTGTGAGAAGAATATTAAAAAAATACAGTAGACTCAATCTATTTTATAACTAACACTTTTGTGTTCCTACTTTATGAGACTACGAGTTTTGACTGAACATACATTTTGCATTATCAGCATTTGATACCATTTTTAAGATATTGTGATATGAATAGGTTCTTTTATAATTTTAAGTGCTAATTTAAGAAAAAAAGGTCAAATTTTCTTTCTAAAGGCATAACTTTCTATCGTGCCAGAGATATCATTTTTTTAATTAGCAAATGCTAAAATTTTTCTATAGAATTGTGTAGTATACCTTATGCTTCAACAATGAACTGTTTATATATTTCAGTGATAGTAGATAAAGCAATATATCCTTGGTAATTTCTCCAGTTCCTAGTCGGGTTCCACAGGGCTCCGTTCTAGGCCAGGTTACCTCCAATATCATAAACAACTTGGACACAGGACTTGAAGGTTTAGTAAGTTTGCCAGTGATACCAAATTGGGAGGAGCTGTTGACTCTCTCGAGGGCAGGGAGGCCCTGCAGAGAGATCATGACAAATTAGATGACTGGGCAACCACTAACTCTATAAAGTTTAACACAAAAAGTGTTGGATTCTGCACCTGGGATGAGAAAATTCTGGATGTACAGAACAAGAAACTGAAGACCAGCCCCACAGAAAAGGACCTGGGAGCCCTTGTCGACAGAAAGTTAAATATGAGCCAGCAGTGCCCTGGCAGCCAGGAGGGCCCCCAGCTGTGTCCTGGGGGGCATCAGGCACAGCATCACCAGGCAGGCAAGGGAGGGATTGTCCTGCTCTGCTCTGAGCTGGGGCAGCACCTCCAGTGCAGGGGGCAGTTTGGGTGCCACAATATAAAAAGATACAACACTATTTGAAAATGTCCAAAGGAGAGTTACAAGGATGGTGAAAGGTCTAGAGGAGACCCTTTATGAGCAGCTGAGGTCACCTAGTCTGTTCAGCCTGGAGAAGACTGAGGGCACACCTCACTGCAGGTACAACTTCCTCATGAGAGGAAGAGGAGGGGAAGAGGGAGGTTCTCTTCTCTGTGGCAAGACCCAAGGGAATGGCCTGAAGTTGTGTCAGTGGAGGTTTAGGTTGGATATTAGGAAAAGGATTTTCATCTGAATAGTGATTAGGCACTGGAACAGGCTCCCCAGGGAAGGGGTTGCCTGTTTTTGTTCCCCCAGAACATACAGTTCTAGACTGTATTTTGGCTATGTAGGTTGAAAAGTTTTCAAATGAGAAAAATAACTGAATATAGATTCCTCACTCTGGGCTTTTCCTAGATAAGAGAGGAATATTATCACTGCCGACTTTTTATGTATTTACCTTACCTTTGTTTTAGGATATCAACTGTCTCAAACATGTTTTGTTTCAGTGCCAAACTGTTTACTTTTACTTTGTTTATTTTAATTTTATTTTTAACTTAAATAGTCCAAGTAACCTATTTGTATTTAAAATTGATCAAAACCTGTTTCTTAGTTTGAATCATACTTTACAACATAGACTCCTCAGTTATCTTAGAAATTTTGGACAACATCTGATCCTACTTCTCATTACTTTTGTTCATCCAGCCCTGTTATTTTTTTAATCCCTCGTTCTGCACCAGGAGGAACTTTAGTTCATGTGTTCGGCTTTCCCTCTATATCTCTGTTCCCCACACTTGACTCCATCCTTGCTTTAATCATTGAGCCTAACCATCCACAGTCTAGTCCTATTTCCTTTAGAGCTTTAGTTCCACCTCCAACAAAGTGAGAAAAAGATTGTTATCTCTCTCTATTCTAAGGGGATGTGCACCAAGTTAGAATTTTGTCTGGATTCAAGTACCTATGAACTTTTAAACTTTTAATAAGGACTTAAAACATTTTCATTTCATTTCATTCCTCATTCATTTTTCCTTTAGATTCTTACCCCAACTACCTACTATGACAATCAAATCATGAAAACAGTAACATATCTTTCCACACTGTCCTTCAAATCCAGGGAACTGTTACAGAGATAATACTTTTTATGGTAAAATCTACTGGAATAGCTGCTGTTCACAGTGACACAAGTTTAGCCAAGAGATGCTTTGGTCTGCTTAACTTTCAGCAAATTAGAAAATCAAGGACAATAAATTATCAAAATTAGGATCCTAATATTTATATTTGGACAGGATTGTTTTTTATTATCTTTGGTATTAATGTTAATGAACATACTTATATATATAAAAGTATAAAATAAGTTTCTGAGATATCTTAACATGGAGAATTAGTGTTATCATTAGGAATGAACAAAGTCAGTGAGATTATTTTTTATTCAGAACTGATCAAATTATTTGAAGTTTCTGGTGAGGGTGATTACATGAATAACCCTGTCATAGAATAGTCAATGGAAAAAAAAAATGCTGGATTCAAAGCAAAGGTTGACAATGAGATTTCAAGGTCTACTTTAAGAAATTACACTTAAAAGCAGTAAGTGACTATGGAAAGGAGCAAGTCTTGCAATAGCATCTTAGTCCTTCTTGGAAACTATTTCTCTTATACTTCAGAATCTTTTAAGGTCCAGCTGTAAACCCAGCACGACCAAGTCCACCACTAAACCATGTCTCTGACTGCCATGTCTACACATCTTTTAAATGCACCCAGGAGTTGTGATTCCACCACTTCCCTAGGCAGCCTGTTCCAACATTTTTGTGGTAGGCTTCCCTTGGTTGGAAAGCAGGTGCCTACCAAGCTGTTCTATCATTCCTCTCCTCAGCAGGCCCGGGTGAGGGAAAATAAGAAGGAAAGAAAAACAATAACCCGGGTCAAGATAAAGGCAGTTTAATTTTAAAAAAGAAAAAAAAGAAGAAAAAAAAAGTAAATTCTGCACATGGAAGAAAAAGGGAAAAAAATATTTATTCTCTCCTTCTCATCAGCAGCAATTTCCAGGCACTTCCCAGGGAGCAGGGCTCCAGTACACATAGAGGTTGCTCCAGAAGAAAAACAGAAAAACCTTGCAATAATTAATGCAAATCCCCACAAGCACACAATTTCTGTTAGCTTTTATTGATCAGCTGACATAATACAGTATGAAATACCCCTTTGGACTGCTTGAGTCAGCTGCTCTGGCTATGTTGCCTCCCAAGTTCTTGCCCATCCTCAGCCTACTGGTGAGGGGGGAATGCACTGATGATGCCCAGCAGTAGCCAAAACACTGGTGTGTTTTCAGTTCCTCACTAGCTACCAATATAAACCAATACAGCCTCCTTTCAGGTAGTTGTAGAGAGTGATAAGGTCTCCCCTGAGCTTCCTTTTCTTCAGGCTAAACAATACTATATGTCCCAAGTTACACCTTGTAAGACATGTTTAAGACCTTTCACCATTTTCATTGACCTAGTTTCTGGACATCTTCTCAGACAGTTTCTTTATCTTCCTTTTTCTTTCAAAGTGCTGGCACTCTGCCTGTCCTTCCTATGATAGTGGCCCTCTGGGGTCTGTGGGATGCTCACAGCATCTTTAACAAAACATCCCAAACAGCCACAGCTGCTGAGACAGGAACTTGAGTGTGCACTGTAGATCCCACTGAGATACCCAAAACTCTCCATGAGGCTGTCGGGCCAAAATAAAAATTTAAGAAAAATTATAGCACAGAAGAGAAAGTTGGCCACCACCCAGGTTAGACCTGGGAATTGCAAAGGGGGAGTTTTAAAGAGAGAAGGAGTCCATTTGAAAGAAGCATAAAAGAAGTGCAACTATTGGTATCAATGCAAAGAAACCTAGCAGTGGAAGTGACAGCAGTCAATGCCAGGCTCACCACTGCCAGAAATTGTCCTGAGGTATCCCAACGACTCCAAGGCCAGACAGAGCAGCTTCTCTGTTGTATGCCATGAGCAGCCTGTGGGGTGGATGACAATATGAGGTGCAATGTCCAGGGACCTGGCACATTTGTGCAGGTATGATCCTTGCTTCATGGAGGTAGCAATTGAAGGGAGAAGCATAGATGCACTTAAAACTTCCCACAGGAGAGATGTGCAGCTTGGGAGGGTGGTACTGTTGTCACTGACATTCTCCCCTCTGTGATGGGGGTGCTTTTAAATTGGGATGCAATTCCAATTTGCTAGGACTGACCCCAGAAAGCTGCCCAGAAATGTGCAGATGTACACTAACATGGTGATCTATCTGTTGAGTTGCTGGTATAGGTACTAAATGCATAGATCACTAGTTGCTGCTAAATTACATCATGCTACCAAATTAAATCACCTTTATCCTGATTTGGTGTAATCTAATTAATTCCAAAAGAAATTACTTTTTTAAATGATTGTATAGTAGAAAGTTACCAGAACAAAAGAGAGGATTTTTGCATCATTCAGTCACCGATTTCTGAATACCTGTTAAATGCCCTTCAAAAGGACACAAAACTCAAATCCATCAAACCCACAAAAGCAACTTTAAAACTACTAAAACAAAAAATAGTCCCTGTTGCTCAAAATTGAGGCTAGATAAGAAGTTATGAAATGAGTAAGATGAACAAAGAAAAACAGTCATCAAAAGTATTGGGTGGAAGGAACAAAGGATAGAAAGTGGGTGTGTGTAGAAGATTTCCATTATTTAGGTACTGCTATAGATGTTTCTTTCTTTATTTTTTTAAATTTCTTAATTCAATTAACAGTTTCCTATAACAGCTGCAAAATTTCCTATTAATTAGGAGAGGGGAGGCATGGAGAAATATTTCATATCCATGAGAGGTCACTTACATAAAACTTGACAAATATGTTATTCCCAGATTACCTAAATATGAAAACAATAAATACAGTTATGCCTTTACTATATGCTACTGGAAAGACACTTATCCAAAGACTAATTTTTAATTATTATTAAGTATTAATTATTGTTCTCATTTTTTCTGAGTTACTCAGATAACTGAGCCAAAGTATCTTTTTGTCCATGTTTGCTGTGAGAATTCTCAAGGAGTTGAGGAAAAAAAAAATAAATAAAAGAATTAGTGTCCTGTACGGCAAACACAGTTCATAAGTGTTTTTAATTAGAAAAAAAAAAAAAAACAACAAAACCAGGAAATAATTTCTCTACACTTCGTTCTTCTGTGACATTAATCACCTATTAAATAACCAACAAACACAATCCTAAGAATATTACACAAAAAAGAATATGAGTTTGTGGACTTGTGGCAAAAAAAAAAAAAATAACCATCAGAGGTGGTTGGAGCCTTTGTTGCCATTTTCTTTTAAATTTTTTTCTGCATTTAATCTTTCAATTAGTCAAAACCGATTTAGAGCAAGGAATGAAGCTGCTGGTGGGGATTAACTCTTTCTATGTCTAGCCAATGATATCTGCATTCCAGTTAAATAGCCTCAACCATTGACAAAGCAATACAGGTGAAGGTGTTTGTATTTTGTTGATGGTGCACATTTGAAAACTAGCTCGCCTTTCAGACGAGAGGAGTGTAATTACTTTCAGATCAATTTATTTTCTTGGAGTTTTAATTTTTGTGAATCACTGGCACTTTTTTTTTCCCTTCCACAACTATTTGCACCCTAATTTAAGCTATGTAGATGTCAAGGGATCTGACACAAATACACAATTGCTACTTAGATGTTTAAATTAGCTAAATTGAGCCTGAAGTTAATTGCACTTGTAAATTGCTCACCAAGTAAAGGCCAGTTTGTCAACCCAGATACACAAAATATTTTTGTGTACATAATTTTCAAGATTTACAAATCCTAATACCTCCCTACAACACATGCTTCTGTCACTATTATAACTTCTATATATGAGTATTAGATATCCTGTTTACCAATGTTAATTATACCTTTATCCTTTAGTCCTTTAAAAACTCAATCTCGTGTCACCTTGTCCCTTATTTCATCCATCCACATCTCATGGCAAACCAACTGCTATGTGGTTATCCAGATGATCCTGTTCATTCCTTTGCACACATGCGCACTCTAAAACTGCTCTCAGCTTTCTTGAGAAAAATCTACTAAAAATCTACTGGAACTTAATAGACACCATTTTCAAGATAATCGATAACCAATATCCTTCAAACTAATCTTTCTACTACTTTTGGGTGAATAATGTAGTTAATGATGTAAAATTTTCCAAAGCAAAATATTACAGTTCACATCTGCTCTTTTATTCTACTATATTGTAGCAACAAAAATATCATATTGTGAAATCCAATATAGGATGCCATAATTTTGAAATATTTAATTTTTGTGTAGGGGAGGAAATGGTCAAAATAGTACCTAATAACTTTGTTGCAAAGCAATTTTTATTATTTTTTGTCAAAATGAAGTTTTGAAAAATAATTTCCAATCTATGTATAAATGATCTGCAACAGAATATCATCCATCTGGGAAAAATTATTTCATCCGATTCAGGCATAGTTCCACCATAATTATAATTTTTTAGAAATCCAGGACTAAACTATGAAATTCATGTATAGGTTCACTCAACTCCCATTAAAAAAGGTGGATCTTTTCCTATTGTAATGCCTTTTTTTACATCTGACCCAAGGTCTTCTGGTGACAATCACCATATTGTTGTATACACAGTGAGCAGCTAGAGCTGTTGATTTTAAAAACTGTGTCAAGTCTATTATGAAGTGTCCCAAGATACTAAGTTTTCACCATGAAAAACTAAATTGATGCTGTTGAAGACAGATGACAGGCTGGTGATCTCAGAGTTTAGGGGATTTCTTCTAGTTCCTTAGCTTTACTCTTTTTAATTGGTTATCCCAAGGCATGGAAAGATGGAATGACCCAATTTCAAAAAATGAGTTGTAATCACTAGGGAATTTTTTTTTCTTTTTTTTTTTTTGTAAGAGACATTTCAAAATATAGTCTGAAATCCTGATGGAAATAACAGTGAACAGCTCATCAGCCTTCAGGAGGGTGAATCTGAAACGTTTTCTCATACAAAGACAAATCAGGTATGTGAAAACTTGCTCTGAGCTGACATACCTTCTAGGCAAAATGTCTCTTATCACTAACTGTGAAGTTTCAATTCTGAACTTCATATACTTGATGTAAGAGTTTAGGAAGGGTGAGAGGTAAAATAGATCTGAGTGTCCTGGTATCTTTAAGATTAGGAAATAGGTTGTAAAGACATCTTGTTCAGATAGTAATAATACAAAAATATCATGCTATTTTCCACTACAGACTTGATCCTGAAAAAACTCTCAGACCGAAAGAATTGATACAGCTACTGTCAAAGAAAAAGTAGAAATCTATGGCAAAATTCATCTTAATATAGCTAGATAAACAAACTGAAACAATGAATATAAATCATTTCTTTTGGTGTCTATTTCTCTCCAGGATTTCAACTTTTAAAAATAATATCTTTCATAGTATGAGAAATCTCAGGTGTTACATAAGTGTACCAGTATTTCTTTTAAACCTCAAGAATTACTATCTTATTTCCTAATGTTTATGCACTTTTTTCCCTATTTCCAAAAGGAAATAGAAAAAAAATTGGACAGTTTATATATACTGCTCAGTTATCTTTGCATTTTACAAAAATTATTAGAATTATGAAAAAACATTAAAAAATATTTATATTTCCCAGAAGCAGTTGATAACCAGGAGTTGCAGACATCAGGGTGAAGGAAGATGAGTGGTTTTCATATATAATAGCAGTAACTGAAAGACAGCAGCAGCCACAGCAAGAAACAGAAAATATTGATCCCACAGTGGAGATAACAGAACAAAATTTATAAACTCATAGCAAGTGACTAATAAATACATCTCCTCATGTATTACATGTGCTGCGTCTTATGAAGCAACAACATCTAGTAATACCCTATTGCTGTGGTGCAGAATTAACATCATCTCAGGTACAGGTTGAGGGAACAAAACTAGGACTTTGTTTCTAGACAGTTTGTCTGAAGGTCTGAAAGGCAGGAGATGCTTTTTTATCATAGTTACTATACATCTTCAGTATTTAAACCTAGTATGAGCTTTTGAAGGATTCTGAACACCTTACCCAATTCCTTGGGAACTAGCCTCCTCCCAGAAGAAGCCAAACTGCCATACACAGTTCAGCCACTTTTGGTATCCATCTGTATATGTTGCTATTTCCCATTCTTGAAGCTATGCTCTCAATGTTTACTCAGTAATATATTGTATTGGGAAAGTGGACTCACCTGAGTGGATTGAAATGAATAATGCTTCTACACAGTGGTAATTTATTTCAGTTCTTTATTTGGCTTTGTTATTTACTAAATTTGTTAGTTATATTGTTAATGTTTAATTACAAATCACGTGCTAATATCTCTAAAGACTTCAAAATATCAAATAAATAAAGTTGGTTCCATGGGATAATTCTCATAGCTTAGTTTCCAGATTAGAATATAACTGTGTTTTATCTGCTGAACAGGCAACTTTGGGGCCTAGAGTAGAGAATTACTATCTCTGTAGTTTCTTTATAGCTTCTAGGTGGAAACTTGCGACTTTTTGTTGCATCCTGCTCTAAATATCTTTCCAAAGGCCTCTTCCATTAGCTGTACACAAGGCCCAGGCAAAGCAGCTCCCTAAATATATCAGGTGTGCAAAGTGAACCCCCATCAGAAGGTCATCCTGGTGCTGGAAAGTCATCACTTACACTGGTAGTGACAAGGCAATGAAGACATGTGAGAACAGAGATCATGCTTCCATGCTGAAAGCCAATTCCTGTCAACAGACAGGAATATCCAGCGTTGAGGCTGCCAAGGGTTCAATCCAGCTTGGCCCAGCAAGGACACAGATAAGGGATGTTGCCAGCAGCAAGTTAGAACAAGACTTTTCAGAGGGGCAAATGCTTGTCAGAAGAGGTCCTAAAAGGAGGAGGTGAAATACAACGATTGAACTGAATGTAGAATACCACACTAGGAAAATACCTAATGACAAGTCTGGTAGGTATGACAAATCCAGGGGTAGGTAGTAGTTTCCTCTTCACTTTTGCTGTAATTAACATAACCAGATTCGTTGAAGAGAACTAGAAATTTTTCTGAAGTACAGGAGGTTTAGTTCTGCTTATCGGCAATATTGTTGAAATTCCCACTGCCACTCCAGATGAAATTGGACCCAGTGTCCAAGCCTGTTAAACTGCAATGCTGCTATAAGACTTTCCTATGCATGGCAGCTCTGTGCTCTCCTAATCATGTTTCCTAGCATCTGTGATCCAAAGACAATAAAGCACACCAGCACTTTAGCCTTTATCTAGAACTATATAAACAATTGGACAAACAATCCAATCTTTTCCCAATCATGAAAATCTTTTCAAATTCCCTCCTTCCTTCCTTCCTTCCTTCCTTCCTTCCTTCCTTCCTTCCTTCCTTCCTTCCTTCCTTCCTTCCAGAATACAGAGAGGACCAGGTCCAGATAAACACAATGTCTCTGACTCATGTTTGTGAATTGTCTGATCAATTTTGCTTTATAATGCTCTAGTCCATGAATATAGTCACATAATTACATATCATCATGATGTTGCTATGCTTTTTCTTGTGCATTTCGAAGGGAAAGTTTCATGTTTCATTTATTGTTCTATCTCCTTCTTTCAATATTTTTAGATCATTGTTTTTGAAATGTTGCTCTGAGATCACTGGTTTTTTACCATACAGCTGATTCAGCAATTAATGTTTCTTCCAAAATCTTTAAACTTTCATGATGAAACATTTACAACTGAATAGCACAAGATCAAAGTCAGTTAGCACAGCTACTGGCATTCAGTCATTTTCTCTTTTCTTTTCTTTTCTTTTCTTTTCTTTTCTTTTCTTTTCTTTTCTTTTCTTTTCTTTTCTTTTCTTTTCTTTTCTTTTCTTTTCCTTTCCTTTCCTTTCCTTTTCATCCTGAGATGACATCTCGAAATAGTGGTTTGTTTTTTCTTTGGTTATTTTTTTTCTTTTGTGGAGGAGTTGTAAATTTGCTATTTTTTTTCTTTTAACGTGTATCTAAACAAACACAGGACACAGTTCTACCCACAAATATTTGCATTAAAGTGGCAATGCAAGAGGCTGGAGACAGCATTATTTCAGTTGTAACTGCCTGACCTTGAACCAAGCATGTGAATTTCACTCCTTCAATGACATTTTATTTATTTGCACTACATCAACAGCCCATAACCATAATCCTTACACATGGTAGCTCCATGACAACAGGACCACAAGAAGTCTTACGCTGGTACAACTTCTATAATGGGTTTTTGCCATTTTCATCTTATGGAATAAATACCTTTTTGGAAGAGATAAACAAAAAGAAACAAATGTAACAAGCTGAAAGAGATCCAGATAAATGCTTTGGACAGCTGTTAAAATATAGTTTCTCAGGGCACACTTGCCTCTAAGGCAGTCAGTGGAAATACCACAACTACATGATTCCTTCAGCTTCTCTATATTTTCAAGCCGGCCAATACATTTTAAATGGATTTGAATTGCAGCTGGATATTATTAGATTAAAGACTTGTCAGACAAACTCTAAAAAAGGTGTAAATAACTGAGATACCTGGAGGTCCAGGGGAAAAAAATGCCTTATTTATTGTCAACATATTGGAAACATTTCAGAGCTTCTTCTGTAGATGCCACATAATCTTTTATGGTTATTCTCAACTGCATCTTAGAAATGTGAATCGGAGAAACTTCTTCCAGCACCTAAAATAATCCCTGCATATTATTCTCTTGTCTACATGAGATGAAGTTCCCCATGTTCTTTTTTCCAAGCTTGGTATGATATTGCAGCTTTACTAGTCCTGTAATACAGAGGTGCAGCCTCCTTATATCCATCTATCAGTTTCTGGCACTACAACACAGTGAGATCTGCTCAAGCCAGAACAAAAGTTTACATGAAGAGATAATGTTTCTTTGAGCTGCTTGTGGCATTGATATACTGTTGGGCCCTAATGGTATAATGTATTTACCAATAAAGGGAGCAGTGGCATTATGCCAGCCTCTGACAAACTCCCTTCAGCTGAATCTTCCCAATATGTGATGGAGGAAAAGAGAAATGGGTTGTTCAAGCAGGATGGGTACCACAGCTACAACTGCTTCCTTCCTATGTGCCTGGTTCCAATAAAAGTAGAGTAGCTGATTTTCACAAGGTATGTATATTTTAGTTCAGGTAAAAATGTAATCGCAAATTGTGTTAAATTACTCCAGTACTAAATATCACTGAGAGCAGGGAAAAAAAATAAAAACAGAAATTTGGCAATCATCTGGAAGATGGAAATGAAATATGTGTTGCTACATAAATGCTGAAAAAGGCCTGGAGGGATGCAGAGTCTGTAGTCAAAGTTAGGCTGTTAAAATACTTGTAACAGTTTGGTGAATGGTGTTGTACAGAGTAGATGAAAATTGAAAAAAAAATAATGCATACATGATCAAAGCGAATGACTGTACACAAAAACTAATATTTTCTAATAAGGTTGAAAATTAGTAGTCCTGGCATTTGTTTTTTATTCTCATTATAATCTCAAGCAAACCTTAATTTATAGCATTTGTTCCTACTGCTGGACATATTATCAGAACTGCTAGATTTTTTTTTTTTCTCCTTCTTCACTACTTTGAATAAAGCATTTGAATGACTGTTTCCATTTATATCTGGTAAGTACTGTTTCACATAGAGCTTTTTTCCCCCTGCTTTGTAATTCACCCACATCAAACTAAAAATACAATAAAGGCATGCTGTTCTTTTAAAACACATCGTGACGCTGGGCTAACTCCCATTGCCATTTCTCTTTAACACAAGTAATTATACACTTCAACTGCCCTTTGACTCTCTGTGGACCAAGGGCAGTCCTGAATGGAAATGAACTTAATTAATTCTGTTCACTGGAGTGGAGTCTCTTAACCATGGGAAGGCAGCTTGTTTCCATAGGTTTATGCCATTAGCTCTAAGCAGCTGGATCTATTTTTCCTTTCTGTGTTGTTCCTGTTAGCCCTGATATTTTGTTTTTGCAAATGGCACGTTCAGTGTGAAGAATGAGTCCAAATCTTCATACAGAACTGATTGACTCCACAAGGAAACTGGCAGATTGAGCAGCTAAAATTTCTAAAATCTTTTGTGTCAATGTATGCAAGTGGTAAGACCAGGGCCTGAGGAACAAGTTTTAGCAAAGCACTGAAACACATGTTTATTTAAGCATATTATTGTGACTAGATACTTTCTTTTCAGTGTTTTAGTGAAGAATTCAATTCATTAAATTAATTCTGAATGCCCAAAGATGGGAATTGTTTGCAACAAATTGTGTTAGCTATGTATAGAATTAAAAAAAAAAAAAAAGCCCACCACCAAAACAAAGCCCAAAAGTTGTTCAGAATCTGATAAATAGAAATATTATTTTATCCAAGTTAGTTCTACTGATACAATCTGATACCATACAAATATGGTTATATTGTTTTAATGCATGTTAATTCTCTGCTTTCACAATAGTATGGGGATAAATTCTTCCATGTCCATTTATCTTTGATCCTTGTTTCAGGTTTTCTGATTCAAAACTGGAATTGAACTCCTGAATATATTTAAAACACTGCTAACAAAAAGGCATTTTGAATTGAAGCTCCTATATTTTGCTTTCAATCACTCAGTATTTCTTGTTAAGTGTTAAAGTGCCTCAAAAGCATAAGGCTTAAGTTCAAAACCCTGCTCTAGTGAATATTTCATATTTTATATAAACAGTTTTTAAATTTAGAATGTACTGTACACACAGGTCAGGCCAGCCACTGTGTTAGGTACTCCTACAAGGCATCTCCAGCCTTAACATATATACTTGAGAAAGAGAGAAAGATTGGAGAAAGTATTTCATTTAGTCTTCCTCATGTATGCTCAGTGCCAAACAATACGTTTACTTCTGCATTTGGCTGCTTTTTTGTTTTTTTAATAAGGTTCTATATTTTTTCTGGAGAAAAAAGTTAGAGATTATACTACCACTGGACATGGTAGTCAGAAACTCCACAAATAAGGTATTTTAAGGTAGAGAATAATCTTTCAGTAATGTATGAAATCATGAAATATTTTTAGAGTCAGAATAAGTTCGAACATTTTCACACTTTCTCATGCCTAGCTGCACTTTGGGATTCAGAGAGGAATAGAAAACATAAATCCCAATTTAAAGCATGAGTGATTGTTCTCATAGTATTTCAAATCCTGACAGAAGTAGAAAGTACTGGAGATCCCCCCGGGGAAGCCTGTTCTCAGGAGACTTCAGCCAAGATCTGAACTTGTACCTGTTGGATATCCGCAGTTTTTTCAGAATTACCTGAAAGATATCATAACTATTCAGGTCCCATATCTAATATACAATTTCATTTAGATAATAACTTTCTGATTTCTCTAGCTATACTCTGTGGGACTCTAAAAGAATTAGGACTTTCTCTTCTGAGTTTTTATGGTATATCCATAAGCATGATGTACGTTTGGTGGAAGGGCCATCATGCAGATTATGACATCTTAGTAGGCCATATAACTCAGTTATGTTAGGAAAGGTGGTTCTCAGCTATAATCAGGCTTCTGTTCTATTGCAGAATAATTAATGAAACAGAGAGACACAAAAATTTTTAATTTCCACTAAATTAATCATTTAAAAGAAAGCTTTCCTATGGAAGCCTTCTTTGTAAAAAGCCAACTATCAGTACCAGCCATTTAAGTCAAGGACAGTGAAAAGCAAGTATCACTCAACACAGCAATTCAAGCTTCAAAGGGTTATCCTGAATTGGTTCACTGACAGAAAATTATCCAAGCAAAGGTCAGGCACTCATTAAACCTTATCTGAAGCCAAAGTTATATGTTATGGTTTATTGCCTCAAGTACCAATTAATAAAGAATTAAAGAAATGAAAAACCAGTGATTCATACCTTTGCTGGGAGAATACTCATACTTCAGCATAATGCGAAAATATTAATAGTCATTTTAGTCATGTACTATTTTATTAGGCACTTAACTCCGTAGGCTTTATCAAAAGATATATGACATTCATTTTTAACAAAATGCTGAGGAGATTTGGAGAACATTTACTCAAAATCTAATAAAGTAGATTTGAGAGATATTTTCAAATAGAAGCTTTAAACACAGGCATCAATTATTAATGAAGCAAAAATGCTTAAGAATAGGGGTGTGAGTATAAAGAAGAGTAGAAATATCACTGTGATAGCAAGGGCAATTGTCTCTGTGAAAGTTGCAACAGAAAACATTAAGTGATATAGCAGTATACAAGAGCATTAATGTAGTTGCTCACAAGAGAACTTCTAGCAGGCTCATTTCTATAATCACAGGTATTTCATTAGTTTGACTCAGTCTAGATATTTCTTCTCAGTGTTCAGAGAGATAAATGCTCCACACACTTGTCCCTATAACTGTGTTCAAAATAGTCTTATTTCTTATTATTTTCAGCAGCAGCATATGCTTCTAACCACATAAAGCTCTGAACTGATGCCCTTTAGCATGCTAAACTGAAAATATGGTTGCACCTTCAGATGCCAAAAAGGCTGCATCTGTCACAGAGTACTTTCCATCATCCTTGTTATCTGTCACATTAAGAGCTGGAGAACACCAGTCATTGGGGATTCTGAATGAAAAAGAGATGGCAAAACTAATGTCCAACCAGAGACAGAAACTTGAGAGTGCAGATTATCTCCTAGATCAAATAATAATAACAGTATATGCCTGGCCTCAGAGAAAACAGAATAAATCTCTGTAGAAAAATTAATTCTGTAAACTGAGTCTTCAAGCCTGAGCGCACATAACCTGACTTCTTAATCTGGTAACGGGACTCTTACACCACTTAAAATTTTTCCATTCTTTGTCTATCCAAAGTGTGAGTTTTCCATCAATGTAGCATTAGCTGAGCTCATAATGGAATAGTCTATTTCCACAATTCCACATTTGGAGTGCCTAACTTATTAACCATTGTTGCCTCTTTCTGCTTCTAATCTGCTGAGACACAATTCTTTGCAAAATATTCTGCACATTTACATGAGAATTCAACTATTTTTAGCTTATATCCCTCTAGCCATGATCTATAGAGATTTGAGGGATCAGTTCTCAGAAATTTCTTACATTCTTTCCTGACCTGTTGCATGAAGAAGTTCTTCTACAGGAAAAATTGCACTAAATACTGACAAAATAAATGGTGCAGATCCAAAGTTCCTTGAACTCAGCAGGGGAATTTTCAACCATTTTTAAATTAGGTTCCTGAATTTTATTTAGATGAAGCTCTGTCCTGGTTTACAATTCAAAATGTATTCAATCACCATCTGTTGAAATAAGAGAAGGGCTGATCCTTATCTCCATGGAAGATATCTTCTGTAAATGGGCCATTAAGTCCTACTGCCAGACTGATAAGACTATCTCTATGGGAAATATCTTCTGTTAATGGGCCATTAAGCCCCACTGCTTGACTGATAAAATTACATCATCCCACTGGGAGATGATCCAGCCACGGGGAGGAGCCATGCCTTTCCTACCTAAATAAAAACCGAGATTTAGGACACCAAAGCTGCCTTTTCCCCTGGATTCCAGAGGAAGAACCAGGCTTTTCCACATCATCGCTGGACCTTCGGAGGAAAACTGCACCTTCTACAGGAGCACTGCTTCAACAGAACCACATCTGTCATCCAGGAGGATGCAGCCACCATTTAATCAGGATTGCACCAACACCCTGATTGCCAGGGTGTCAGGTTGTATTCTGACTCTTTCAGTGGTCTTATTTTGTATTATTGCATGTATTCTATTTTTCCTATTAAAATTGTATTATTGACTTGAAGTCTCACTGGTTTTGCTTTTCAAACCAGAACAAGCTCATTGTTCTGTATAGTGTCGTTGCACTGAAGAAAGCAAATTTTTAAATAAAACCAATAATGTATTACATAATACAATCTCAGAATACACTTCTGTTTGTAAAATCTCTGAGTATATTGTGAAAGATTATGATTCTTCTTTCCCTGAAACACATAAATTGGTTTCTCACTCAGGGTTTGACATTTTGTTTAAATATTCTGTAGACATAATAGGTCTGCAGCAAATGTGGAGTTATCTGTTCAGGTAAGTGCTGATGAACTATGCCTGATTTGATACAGGGATTCAGAATTTTATATATATCTATATATCTATATCATCTATATCTATATCTATAAATCTATCTATATCATCTATAACTATATCTATCTATATCATCTATATCTAATCTATATCTATAGATAGGTAGATAACCACCATATTACAGTGTTTGCTTGGTGTTGCCTGAGTTGGTGAGGTCAGGCACAACTTTCCACCACTAAGTTTAACTACCAAATGGAAACCATGCCACCTTCTCATGGGCAGCATCCCAGTGCTTAAAAGCCAAGTGCCACAGACAGCTGTTTCACATGACCAAATACTGGCATATTGGAGTACAACTTTGCATGCAGAAAGGAGAACGAGAGGGATCATTGATGGATGCATATCTAACCCTGTGTTTATCTGATGAAAAGATTCACAGAGCTGAGGACCAGACGAGACAGTTGTTTAACCTCATCTGACCTGTAAAAAAAGACCACCGGAATCCCTACATCAATCCCATACTGAGCACTAAAATCTCTTGCTGAGCTAGAAAGCATTATTTAAAGGGATAAGAAAACTTGGTTTGGACTCCAAATAGCTCTGTACAGCTGACATATAACTGCTCCTTGCTGTTAGAAAAGCCCACCCTATTTTCTGTTGTCCAGGTTCAGTTGCCAAAACTTGCTCTGGTGCTTGTTGCTGGATGTCATTGACAGCAGCTTTATAACTTGCAAGTCTGCATAACCTCAACAGCCTCTCCACTCAATGCCATCAGCATTCTAAACATTTGGGGTAATAACTGGAATAAAACTGGAATAAAACTTTTTTTAACAGCATTCCTGCATGCTGGAATTCACATCTTAACATGGGGAGGGAGTGGTTCCATGTCTGCTTTCCTGAGAAGGAAAAGGCATGGAGATATGATTTACTTTTTCAGGCACTGGGTACAGTCAGTTCCTTAAGAAAACTTTTTGAATTTTTTTATGAAATTAGAAACTTTTATTGGTTTCTTGTGGTTTGTGTTTTCATAGATTTCAAAGAATAGGAAACAAAAGTGCCTTTAAAGAGAGAAGCTAATTGTTATAAATTAACCTCTGAAGTATGTTTAAATATTTTTCTTTTAATTTGTGCAAAAAGGGATAATTTAAAAGGTATTGCATGGTGCCTGCCACTTGTCTCCTCCGTAGGAGGAAAATACATAGTAGCATATGCCAAGTCTTATTCTCTTCCAAATGCTAACATGAGTGGATGTCAAATCAAATCTCTCATAGAAACAGAAATGCAGCCGCAGGTACTTTGTTTCTCAAAACCCTTCTGTTACTGATCTTTCTGTTTCTGTGTTTAATTTATTTCCTCAAAATAATTAAATTTTCAACTCAAGATATAATATGGGAATACTCCTTGTGCAGACATTTTCTAATCCTTTTATTATAGCATTTGAATATTTTGCAAAAAGTGTCTTTGTGGGGGAAAAAAACCAATAAAAAAGATAGAAAAAATACATGCCTCTGATACTTGATATTTTTAAACATGTCTCATTTTTATGTCTGTACAAACATGCATTCTCAAGGAAGGAGGAAAAAAGAATATTTTTATAACCTGGTAAAAAAAAAGAAGAATATTGTTATAACCTGGTCTTTGCAACAGATCTTATTCCTTTCCATTTTCTGATTGTGTGCCATTTGGTATTCTGTAGTCTAATTTACAGGAAAATGCTTTGTTGTTTATTTTCCTTCTCTTCTGGCTTCTAGTTACTGAAGTCCTAGGTTTTATTCTACGTTTGTTTTCAGAAACCTATCCAATAAATACTTTTTCCCTGTAAAAAGGAATGCATTTTATTCGATTTAAAAACCAGGAACCTGTGAAGCTGAAACCATTGAATGCAGATCCATTAAATCCCAAGGGAGGAGCTAGAAAGTGCTATATGATTACAGAGTTCTCTGAAGACAAAGGCTGACTAAGACAAATTCCTGACTAAATTCAAATTTGGATATTTAACACCAAGCATGTACAGCACAACAACTGGATTTTTGTTCTTATTCCTAATTTGTATATAATTCCCTGCACATTCAAAGGATTACACACTGTTTATGCATCATGCAATCTCACTGAGTCCTGTTTCCTTAGAGTACTTACTCCTGCTGCTAAAAGGAAAATAGTTTCAACAATCCTCTTTTGGTGCCAAAGCTGCTGCTACTGAATGAACACATCCTGCCTGCAATACTGTGATTGATCTCTGAGATCCCTGTATCCAACAGGAGTTCAAAAGAATTCTGCTGTTGGAAGGACTAAAATTGGTGTTCCTTTAAGATTTACTGGCAAACTAAAGCTCCTTCATGTAACACAGATACTGCCCTGCCTTTAAACTCAACAGCACACCAAAGTGACACTGAACAAGTTCAAACTTTGAATGGCCTTGAAAGCACACTGCACCTTAACACTGGCATTTCCTAGCTCAGAATTGTCCTTAGCTCATGAGCAATAGCCAATGTCACTGAACTTAGCCATAGCTTGCAGCTGAAGCAGGACCTGTATACTTGGGACACATTCAAAATAAATTCTAAATAATCTAGCACACAGTAGCTCTTTGCAGTTATTATTAAGGCCACCTTTGCAGCTTGTCAAACCCCATTACCTTTAAAAGCTCAGTTCTGCTACTACAAAGTAAAATTCATACATCCATATAACCTCTTGCAGGGCTTGGTAGGCTAAAAAGATAGGCTTTAATAGATTGCTTTGAAGAGTGGAGAATAGAAAGGTTTTCCTGTAACAAAGACCTTTGTAGGTGATATATGAAGGCTGGGATTGCAACCAACCTTAAGAGAAATAGGCATTCAGACTAGAGAGGCATCATTTTTATAGCTTACTTCATAAAAGAATCTCATGCTCCACCCACACACACAAATGTTTCCACCTTCTCTGTATAATTGTCTCACCTTCTCTTTTGAATTGTCTCTCTTCTGGACAGATAAAAGACTACAAAATGCATTATTTTCCATGATGGTCCAAAGTACTTCATGGCTGCAAAGATTAAATACTGGCAAATTTAAACATATCTGTAACTAAGAACTTTTGACCTTGTATTGGCTATGTTGCTAGTTTTATGCAACAATCTTCTACAGGGTATCATAGATGAAACCTTGTGTTATTCTTCCAGTACAATCAAAGATGATTTTATTTCAAAGAGACTGCTACATTACTAACTGAACAACCAACACACAATATATGTATGCATGTATGTCCATATATAATATATAATATATTGAACTGTAATTAGCACAAAGACAGACCTCACCAGCATATTGATTAGTTCTAGCCAAATTCTCTTCAGTGACTTTTGAACCTTCAGGAGCCCAAGTAGATTGCAGAGATTAATGATTGCATGAAGTTTGCCCCACAGAGTACATTTCATTGTCAAGAAGAAGGCCAGAGGCTCAGGGAGGTTCAGGCCAGAGCCAATTTACAGCAGAAATGGAAAACTGCTAAGAAAAGTATCATTTTTTATTCATAAAAGGTAAACCATGATGCCTATCTTTCCATGATTGCACTCCAGGCAATACCACAAAGCTCACTGCTTTCTTCCATTGTTTACAGTGTAGTCACAGATGCTCTTGCCCCATGTTCCACAAAACTTGAATGCAATAGTATTATATTATGTTCTCATTACACAGATAAAAGTTGATAATCATAATGTCCCTTGAGGTACGTATTTACATTGTTTCTAATTAAACAGTGTATGTTACTCAAGAAATTATTTTTACAAGTCTTTTTTAAAAAAGTCTTTCAGATTCATAAATTATTTCTTTTCAAATTCTTCCACACCACTATTGAATGGTTTTGTTAGATTGATTGATCTCTAGTGAATTTTACTGAGAATTAATCATTGTCCCTTTTGGGGAAGTGTTTTCATCCAGTCACTAATTCTCAGCAAGGCATGCTGGGCCAAGGTCATTAACATCTTAGGATTTATAATAGTAGAGAAAAAAAAGTTAAGTCTAATTTCTGTATGTTGTGCCACCATCATACTGAATATTTCTATTCATTTAGAGAAAGAGACAAAATTTGTCTTTATTCTAGTTGAAGATACTCCTACTTTGGAGACTGATAAAATAACCCATCAGAAATTATTTATAATAATAAATACTCTCTTCATTTATTAGAAAAAAATGTAATAAAAAAGAGGGGTCAGAAGCATTAGATTCACTTTTCCACGGGAAATATTAAGGCACAGAGAAGAAGAACTATTTAGGGCATAACATACAAAGGTAATAGTTGGACACTTGGGAGTAACTGGGAAGCTCCAGAATTTATCTACTAGCCATGCAAGTCCTGTGTACTAAGATTAGGGAACTCTAGGCCAAAGCTTTTAATCTGTCTGTCATTTCCTATGGGATATATAATATTGTGTCATTCATGTGATTTCTGCCTCAAAATTCTGTAAAGTAATTTTAAATCTGTGAAATAGCCAAAAGAACAGACGTTCATGTTTTGGCCAAAACCCAAAGAGTTAAGGGTCCTTACTTCCTCCTAAACAAGAATCTGATGTCTTGGAGTCTCCCTCAGGATGTCAGAAAAGGAAATTCAAATCCCCTCACAAGTGAATTTGAACATGGATTTCATATTTCTGAATGGAATACCTAAACCAAGAGGCTGTTGAAAGAATGTTTCTTCCTTTCTCAGAGCTATTCATTTAGCAGAAGCCTCTCCATTATTCATTGGCCTTATTAAAATAAAAATAATAACAACAGACTGGCAAATCTGGTATTCATGCCCTGTTTCCAAACTCTGTATTGGTGATTATGTATAAAAACCAGACATGGTCAAAGACAAAAGGCAGAAAGAATAACTCACTACTTTCTCCTAAGTTGCTTCCATAGCATTCAGTTTCAATTATAATGAGTCAAATACCCTGACGTCAGGTCTTTGGTAAAAAAAAAAATAAAAAATTAGGTTCTCTGAATCCATTGTGCAACTGCTGCCTTTCTCAAGGCTTTGTTTTGAACTTTATTTTAAAAAACAGAGTTTTAAAATCAAGACTCTAGGCAAAAGCTTATTTTTACATTCCTATAACAATTTCTTCAGATATCAAATTTTCTTCATCAAGATTACTTTAGACAAAAAACAGGAGTTTGTGTAGGATGTCTTGCTTCCCTGATGATTTCTAAGCTTAGACTTTATAAATAGCAACAATAGTTTACTATTTGCAACCTGTTGCCCCAACCATGTTGAAAATGTCTGTGTGCAGGTATAGTAGAACTCTGCAAAAGGAGTAGTCCCTTGCTGAATGTGAAGCATAAGGAGTCAGATAATACACAAAATGGTACATTGTGGCAATATAAAGGTGATGCTGAAGAAGATTTATTTTTCCACTCTATCAAATAGGTTATAGAGTATTTTATTGCACATCATAAAACAGTATTCCAGCAAAAGGCAGTTACCCCACTCTTCAGGACTGGTATAAAAGATTTTAGTTCAGTTCCATCTTCATAAATTACTTCAGCATCATGAAAGCCCTGTACATCAACCCAGTAAAAATACCTTTGGCCCTGCAAACTTGAGGAGGAAAAAAGTTGAAAAATAATAGATCACTTTTAAAAATAATATCTGCGCGCTTTTGATTTCAATAGAAGCTGCAGACTAATTGTGAAGTGATCAGGGACCGATGTTCTTCAGGCACTTCATAACTGGAGCTCCGAAAGAGTCCTCAGGTAAGAAAAAGCCCACAGATGCTGAATGGGTCACAAGAACTACGCGTTATTTCTCAAAGCTTAACTTGCACTCGCAGGTCTGGAAGGATGGATCCCTGCCCTGCGAAGCGCTGCGCTCCTGCTTTCCCTTCCCAGTTCCCATCTTGGAAAGAGGCTGACAGATTCTGTTTGGGAACGGGCCGATTTCGGAATAGCTGACCCCGTCCGTCCGCCCTTTCCGCGGGCAGCAGGCGCTTTAGGTGGAACCGCTGCAGCGGAATTGTGCCCGACCCTCGGGAGATGCCGGGGCACCACGGTGCAGTTTGCTCAAAGGCCCCAGGAAGGCAGCGGTGCCCGGGCCGGGCTGCCAGACACCAAACCGCGGAGCAGGGCAGAGTAGAGCAGCTTGTCCTTGAGCCCTGGCCGCGCTCCCGCCGCCCCGCACGGCCCCTCTCGCCCCAGGCCCGGCCTGGCAGCCCGCGGTGCCCCGGGGCCGCCCGTGCTCCGGCCCGCCGGGCCAGCGCTCGGACACTGCTGGGACACCGCTGGGACATGGCTGGGACACTGCTCGGACACTGCTGGCACACCGCTGGGACACCGCTGGGACATTGCTCGGGCACCGCTCGGACATAGCTCGGACACTGCTTTGGACACTGCTAGGACACTACTAGGACAAACCCCTCGGACATCGCTCGGACACCCTTCGGACATCGCCCGGACAGACATCTCTCGGACTGACAGCCCTGGGACACGCATCGCTCGGCCCCGGCCCGGCCATGCTGCCATCGTGCGGGCGAGGCCGGCACTGCCACCCCTGTCCCAGCGCCCCCGCCCCGCTCCCCGCTCCCGGCTGGTGCTGGCACAGCTGCCGTGCGCGCTCCGAGCGCTGAAACCAGACCCCGCTTAAAGATTAATAAACCCTCAGCAGCGCACGAGGTTGTTGCAGTCCGATATTGTTCATTTTATCGGTATGTGTTCCCAAATGCCTCCCCGATGCTGTCCCCTCTGGGGAGCCGGCAGCAGCGCAGGGCACGGAGCCACCACCAGCCCCCGGGCTGCCAGCAGCTGCTCAGAGCGCTCAGAGCCGGGTGCTGAGTCTGAGCACAAAAAGAGGTTTCGGATCTTGATTTTAGGTAGGCTCATTTCTAACTGGAACCTAAAGGCCCTAGTGCCAGAGGGCAGACTCGTGTAGGTTCAACGTGTCATACGCAGGAACCAGGATACATAGCTAGGCTGGCTGGGACCACTGGGTAAGGCACTGAAGTGTGACTGTCATTATAAATGAACTATGGGGAGTGATCTTCACGATGAGGCAGTGCTTGTTTTAATTGGGATTACTAAATATTTTTCTAGTTCTCTCCTAAGAGGTGGATGTCTGTAATTTGTGTAATCCACTGTAATTTTTCTATGGATATGGGCAGAATGTTCATCCATGTGTGCATCTATAAGCAGAGAATAAGAAAGGACTCCCATCAGAATTCTTTATGCCACATATACCAAATTAGGATACATCAGTTTGTGGTAACTCCTCACTTGAAGCAAGATGAGAAATGTACTCGAATGAGGGAGATAAAATCCATTCTTTCCATTTTTGCCCCTCCCATATTAAAACACAGTTTCAAGCTTCACCGGGACTAATGACCAGTTTTGCCACTTGCTATTAAGTTATTTCCTTTTGTCATTACTTGCTTTACCCATCTGCTAAACAGACTAATGAAATGTACCTCATTTGTCAGCAGTTCTTAGTGTTACTTAAATAATTGTAAAAAATATGGGTAGGACATGATCTGAGTCATAACATCTAACTGGGATGCAATCTGACCTCACCAAATTCAAAGCAAGCTCTAATTGAATGAAGGGTGAAGGCAGTGTCGAGTCTGTGCCAAACAGCTAATGCAATTAGTCGTTCCTTGTTTAATGCTTTGAAAATAAAAAACACTTTGATTGCTCAGGGTTTTTCAAACACAAGGAAAAAAAGATTGGGAGGAAAAAAAAGAATTTTCAAAATATTCAAGCTTGCTTTTACACTCAGAAACAATATAGAAAACTGCTGAAGGCAATTAAAATCATCCTTAGTTTCTATATTTTTCCTGGTACAAGTGCAGTTCTGTATTTCTCCATGTTGAAGTACTATTACAGCAAGTATAGTTCCAAGAAAAAAGTGAACCCCAGTGATAAATGTTTTCGGATCAAATTTCCATGTTACAGATCATTGTGAAATAGTTCAGTGGGTCACATTTGCAAAAAAATGTAGCACAGGTAGCTGTCTAACATTCCTGTACCTTAAATGATTTGCCACTAAGCCTCTAACAGTGTCTACTTTATCCTCTCTCTTTCATTTTCTCAAATCAAATATATTTATTGAAAGGCTGGGAGAGAACAGCCAAGTGTGAAGCACTAGTCTTGCACTGGGTTAGTTGAACCACTTCAACAAGCAAAACAAAATCTCCCTTTATCCATACCCACATAATACTCAGCCAATTTTTAACAGAAGCCATTTGAAAATCCACTAGGCTCTGATAACCTTAATTTTGCAGGTCAGAGCCTGTGATTGTCTAAACACACTCCTGACTGGTCTCCTCAATGCAATTCCAGCTACACAGCCCAGCATTGAGTCTGAGCCCAGTAGTTTTATTCACTCCATCAGGAAACAAAACCAAGGATACTTCAGCATGAAAAATGAATCAAAACAGCCTCAGATTTTCAATATCAACAATGTCCATACAAACAGCCCAGAAAACAGTGATTTTACTCCTTATGTTATATTTCATAGGGGGAAAAATATCAGATGTGGAATAATGATGGGGGAAAAAAGCCACCAAGAAATAAAAAGCAGGAACTACTAAAGGATAATTTGCAAAGACAAATATGTTGAATTCACTGGAAACATACAGAACCTCTCTGTATCATCTCTCAAGCCTGCCCAGCTAAAAATGAAGTCCATTGTCACTCCTTTTCTAGCACCATAGTGTAATTTTACCCTCCTGAATAGTCAGTGTGTGGGATGTTCCACAAAATACCCCATTGTACAGTATAACCAGAAGAGGCTGACTTTGGTAGACACTCCAAATACCTACAACCACTAGAGGAGATTAACTCAGGGAAATACTGTCAAGGATTCAAGATTTTTTTTTTAATATCTCCTAATTTGAGGGAACAAAACACAAATCCCCCAAAAAGATTTTGCTGGTCCAAGTAATAGTATCTCTTTACCTTTCAGAGAGCAACAGCATTTATGTTTTGGGTTCTTGTACCAGATTATGATATTATAAAAGAGGAACAATTTTTAAGTCCTTTCTTTGAACTAGTATCCTGTAAGCCTAAACTATTCAGTTCTGGATTTGAGGGTGAGTGAGGGGGGAGGAGAGGAGTAGAGGAGCCAGGAATAAAATGGGGTTGCTACTCTGTCCATGGGGGAAACAAAGTGTGGCTTCCTCCTCCTTTTTCAGCAGAGAGGGATTTTTGGAGAGCAGTTCTTTGTGCATTGTGCTGTTTGGCTGATGTCTCCTGCATTACTGTCACTCCAGCCAGTGTAGCAGAACACTGATTCCTGTACAGTGAGCTGAGTAAGAAAAAGAAAAAGAAGCCAATATTCTATAAGACAAAGAAGACCAACGGTGGAGAAGCTACAGCAAGCTTAGCACCCAGTGGATTTGAGCGTGTTCATGTTTGTGTGTGTGTGTGTTAAGTGAGGGACAGATATTCCATGGCTTTTCTCTGAAAACATAAAGAAATCCACCTCTAGAGTACAGGGAGGTAGACATAGCCACCAAAATGAAAATACAAGAGATATTAAAGGGAAACAAACAGTAAACAAATAGCAAATAGCAGAGGAATGAAGAAAATTAACAAGAGGAGGAGAAATATGAAAGGACTTTGGAACATGTCAGTAGAAAAGAAATAACACATTTTTTAAAAACTCATTAAAACAGAGTTGTTTGGCAACGATATATCTGTAAGGAAAGACTTCTGAAATTCAAGACATTTATTTTACCCATTTGGAATGAAGTACTCAAGGCAATTTTTTTTTGCATTTCTCAGGATTAGCAAATCAAGCAACATCAGGAACATATACATATTTCTAACCCATATCAGAGACATACAGCTGGTTTTTAATTTAAAAGAGTTCACTGTAAATAACTTCCAAGTTTAGGATTTTGTCACATTACTTTTATCCCTGATGTACACATACATATGGTTTCTATAATACAGAAAAAGAGAACCAAAACCAATTTTTCTCAAGAGTTACAGGGTTTGTCTTTAGGAGACTCAGATTCCCCAAACCCTTCAGTTCATCCTTCTGTATTTGCTTATCAGAGTTAAGAGGGTCCTGCAGCAGAACTCACCCTCAATAACTCAGCACAAGCACTTGTCTCAGTTTGGAAAGAAGTCGCTTCATCTCATGCAGGTTGGTTGTAAGGAGAGCTCTCTACCAGGTGTAAGTTCTTAGCACAAAGTGAATTAATTTGCACCACTTTAAGCTTTTCAATTGGTACAGCAGTGATGTCAGTGCGCCTTGCACCTACAAAATTTACATTCAAAGCAGCAAAACTATTTTGAAAATGCAACACAGTGTGAAATTCTTTCCAGGTCTTGTTGCTATTCAAAAACACAAAGTAGAAAAATAGTACGTGAGAACTGGTATAGCACAAAACAAGAAAAAAAGTTTCTCTAAAAAAATAAGACATTTGTGGTCATAGCAAAAGGAAAAAAATAATACAACAAAAAAACCCTATGTATGCAGATCTATATAGATATAGTTCCTAACTTTAGGGGTATTAGAAGATGTGTTAACATCAGCTGTAGAAGATATGCTTCATACTAGAGGTGCTAGAAGTTTAAAAATGCATGGTTAGGGCTGCATTTCAAGTCTGTATAACAACATTGGCCATTCAGCCCTGCTGGATTTCTCTGGTGCAACAGTACTCTGAATTCTCTAAAGGGAGCTGTTATAATCCAACTTGAATCCATCAGATTAGTTGCCTAAATGTCTGAGAAAGAGGCAATGATACAAACTGCAGCTTTTTATGCATGTAAGTGTGCTTGTAACAAAGATTATAGGACATTCATATTGCATTTTTTTGTTTGCTGCAGAGATGTATATGTGTGCCCTAATGGATTTGTGCAAACTCTTCTCCTCAGTCACTTTGCCGGTCAAGAGGATAAGGGCAACCACAGCAATCCCACTTAGCCCCATGCACCCACCTGGCACTGGCTGGTAGGTGCCCAGGAAAGCTGCTTAGAACAGGTTTGATACGTTATCTGAAAGGAGAAATGTGACCCAGGTTCATCTTGAACCAAAATGTCAGTTTCCATGCATAAATAAATAAAATAAAATAAAATATTTAATGCAAAGAACAAATCTGTCCAAGTCTGCAGGATACTGACTGATGATGACTACTTGTTGGAATATCTTCTGGGAAATGGGTCTCCCCTGGAAGGGAGATTCTGGTTGGGATCCCTGACCAGGCAAGACTCAGCAGACTCCAAGTGGAGCTGTTGAGGTTTTCTGGAGGAAGCCACAAAATGTAAAAAGGCAAGGTTGTCAACACTGTGAAGGATGTCACACCAAAAAAACAGCCCACCGACCTACCAAAAATAAACAAAAAGAGCTCTGAAAACAGTGAAAATTGAATTGCTAGAAGGTTCCATATTGATATTTTACTACTGATATTTAAGTTTGAGGGTTCATCTGTTTCCAGTCTTGTCAAGACTCATGCAGTAAATGGCGGGAATTTGGAATTTGTTTATATCTCACCACCCCACCATAAAATTTTATCTCCCCTATTGGAGTCATAGTACCAAAGTCTTTCTTCATATATCACGTTAGCCTAATAGGTGTGGTGTGTCAACCAGGCTTGCCTAGTGAATAAAGTTAGGAGTGATGATCCTTATAAAAATCTCAGCTAAATTGAAAATGCAACTACTTAATATTAAAGCAAGTCTGCAATTTTTTTCCTTTTTTCTAGTCCTAAGGGCAGTGTTTTGTACTAATTAAAAATGCACCTTTATTTATTCTTTATTTTTTTCCCTCTATATTTAGAGATTCCAGTATCTCAAGCGCTTTTCACCCACAGTGTCAATTGATGTCAGCTAGACCATCAGCTGCTTGACAAACAGACCATATACTTCAGAGTCTAACTGAGGATTTAGGTGTCTAATATTGGAAATGTCAAACATAAGAATATTTTTCAGTGCCCTTGCTGCCAAATCCTGCATCATATGCAAATTCTCAGCAATTTACAGCTCCTATCCTCAAAAACTGGAGCAATTTAGATGTGGAACTGTATGCATTACAGAGGAATAAATAAGTCTGTTAAATGCCAGGGAATCTCTGCTTCCCTGGCAATGAAACAGCCAAGGATCATAGGAAGAGGAGGAGAGACAAAAGAAACCATCCATGCATAGGTAGCATGTCACAGATTATCACGTAGATCATACAATTTTGACTCACCTGTGAGTCATACACAATTAAAAGAAAAAAGGAAAGGTGGGTTGTATGGAGAAACCTCAGAAGTTCCATTTCCTGAAAAGATGTCCCTCAAAGTATTTTGGGTTACTCTCTGGATTATAAATGTTAGCATGTCCCCCAGGTCTTATGCCAGAAGAGAGAAGTATTACACCAGCTCTGAAATCCTTTTGGGTGGTTGCTGAAACATGCTGCAGAGAAAAGAATTTTGGCAATCACCAAATTTCTCTGAAAAGGAAAACAGAGATGATCAAGAATGTTAAGACACAACATGATATAAGACTATGGAGAGAAATAGCTCTCTGGATGACCCAGATTTAATTGAGCTTTACTGAACTTCACAGATTGTTTAAATCATAGGGCAATAAAATTCCTATTAAAATACAAATTAATTGATTTTATAGCCATTTCTATTTATCCATTATGCTAATCATCCTTCTCTCAGAATTCTGAGACCTCAGATATTTAAGTGATTGACTTCATTCTAGTGCGGGATTGTGCCATCCTATTGTAATGATTATAGATCAATTCACTACCATATTTCCTATGTTATTTTGGATAGTTTTCTTTGGGCTTTTTGTTATTTTATTGCCATCTGTATCTTCAACAGAGGTTGGCCACAGCTGAAGTGCTTTTATACTAACTGAGATATTGCTCCATTTGCTTAATGTCTAGGTATGTGGCCAACAGTTTGAAATGTAGTTCCTATAATGGGAACCAGTATCCCCCTCAGATCAGCTGGCGGGTGATCTCGGTCTTGTTTCAGACATTCCCGATATAATTATAGCAAATTTGCTAAGAATGAATACATGTCAGTTTAATTTAATTCAGACATTTTAAGTCCTTAAATCTTGGAATGCATTTTCTCAGCATGCTTTCTCTACCCCATTATCCTGTTAAACTGTTAAAGCCTTTGGCCACTCTTATAACATAAATCAACATGCCAAAAGGCTATTCAAATCAACTAAACCTATTGTTGAAATTTTGTGTAACCTTTAGAGTGGTGAAGTCCTTTGTTCATGGATTTTTAAAAGGAAAAACACATAAATATTAAAACTTCGTGCTCACACCATTTTCCTAGGAGGAGAGAAAAACACTTCACATGCTCTTAAATGTAATTTTATTTATGAAAAACAAAAGGAATTATCTTGACCCGGTAATTACGTTGCTTCAATTCAAACAAATTTCTGTGTTTACTCAGTTAATCTTTATGCCTTCCAATTAAAAGACCTGAAGTTCTGCTGTTTTGACAATTCTGCTGTGGTTCTCTTTTTCTTTTTGAAAACTTTGGTATATTTTCCCCTGATTCCGTTGTGGTATTCACAGGTATCCAGCAACATGATTTCTGAGGGGATAACAAAAGATGCTGTCAAGACTTTTCTAAAACTCGAAGTCTTAAAAACTTGCTGCTTGACCATTGTACTTCTTTGATATATATGCGCTATGGGAATAAGCTATAAATTTGGCTTCTGGCAGATGCTTCTATGGAAAAAAAATAGTAACTACTGCTATCTTTACAATTTTAAATTAATTTTATTTGGCTTCCTGTCAAAGTTATTTTTCCTGTGTCTTGGATGTATGGTTTTGAATTAATTAGAAGAATATCTGTGTGGAATCCAAATCAGCTGCAATTTGAGAATACAAAATTAACTAAAAAATATGAGTTTTGAGACAAATAGCCAGACCATGTGGGTGGAGCAGGAAAATAATAGTGCAGATCATATAAAATACCTGGTTAAAAAGGTTTTCAGGTCAAAATTTTAACTGACTAATATTGCTACAAGAGAAAACAAACAAACAAACAAACAAACAAAAAAGGCTGCTTTTGGAGTAAATTCAATATAAATCATATAGGATTGCAGAGATGCAAATGCATTGGGCTGTGTTGAAACTCCATGAATTTTGGGGGTTTTCTCTGAAAACTTTATATTTCCAATGGAAAAATAAATGTGACAACCTCTTTTAAATGTAAATGGTGTGTGTGTCTCTCTCTCACAGTACATAAAATCGGAAACACACTACAAAATATGTCTGTCTCTGGAAGACAGAAAGGTTTTGTAAGCTCAAAGTAAATCTTTACAAGTGAAAAAGAAACATGCTTTTTCTCTTCAACCTTTTTCCCTCAGAAAACATGAACTTCATTATCTGTCATCTGACACCAGAAAATGTGATCTGGGAGGTAGCTGGATTACATGCTTGGAATGCTTTAACAAGAATCAAGAATCAACACTTTATTTTCCCTTTATTTTCACAATACTTCAAATTTTGCCATCGATAACTCCTTAGTGTGTAGTTATTTTTCATTTTAAAACATACCATGAAAAGGTTGTCCAAAAATTTCATTTTCAAATAAAACATTAATAAACAATTAATTAAAAAGCGCCATTTTCTTTGAAATTTTTTTTTTGTAACAAAGGGAAAGTAATATTTTGAAGCACAGTCTAGTTGCATTTTACTTGTTGGAAGAAATAAATCTCAATGGAAACTAAGAAAGTATGACAGTTCCAACCTGCCAGTTCTAATCCAGTGTTTTGAATACTAGCAATTGTCTTTTGAGAAAGAACTGCACAGAAAATGTGAAGTTATTTATGCTTACAATAAATAAGGAAACACTCTATGAGCATATAGATCCTTTTCTTTTCCTGCCCATCTCCTTGTCTCTACAGAAAAGCCCTAATCAACTCTGCAACCACCCCATGCACTCCACAACCTCACTTTTTGAAGTTTCTACTGGCAGCTTCCCTGTCACTCCCTCATTTTATATTTCCAGGGGGGAAAACAAACAAACAAACAACAACAACAACAAAAAAAAACAGCCAGAAGATTTTGTGGGCTGACTTTCTGTTACATGGAAGAAAATGCTTATTTCTAAGAAAAATCCTTGTGAGGTCTTTGAAATCATTTCACTGCAGAGTGCTGTCAGCTCTTCAAAACCAAGAAAGGAAGATAAGCTGACATTGGATGGCTTTAGGTTGGTATAGTGTCCTCAAGAGGGATAAGATAGAAAAGCATTGCTGTAGTCTGTTTTCTGAGCACTAGAAGAATGGCTGGACTGGAACAAGAGGTGTGGAAGCTGGGCTTTATTCAGGAAAGGACTAGACTGAGTGGCTCAGGCTACAAATATCAGTAAATTAGCAAAATGGCCAAGTAGGAGAGATATCAGCTAAGGGTTTTTTCACACTGTAGGGCAGAGAGTGCTCTAAAGTAGTCTATTGCCACTATTAAGCACAAGAGTTACTCCATTGGAAGCAGTATTGAGTTCTTGCTGAGGAATGTGTATATACAGGTGGCAATACTCTGTTTTGCCAAGGTTATTGATAGCCTTGTGTCAGCTTTAAGCCCATTGGCCTATGATCCATGCTTGTGGAATAAGTAGTTAATAACATGGACTAAACCTGCGTGGGAGGAAGTTGCAATTCACTGTACTCTTCAAAACACATGTACAGTTTATGGTATATAAATGTCTCTTCAAAGGTGCATACAACCCATGGAAACCCATGGGTCCCTTTAGTTGTTTCTAACTGACCTGTGGGAAGAATTAAAACTTGCAGCATATGAGCAGTAGTCAGAATGCCTGGCAGCACAAGATCCAGCACGTACTTGCTCCACTGTGTTTGTAGCTGTGGATGGAGAATTAAACTTGGTAACACAGGAGCTAAATTCAGGTTAGTAAAGAGCAAACATCCTCCATGTGCAAACCAACCGACAAGCAAAATGTATGTCATTAGCCACCTGCTTCCTATCTTTGCAGTGACTGTACTAAAAATATGGGTGTTCTTTGAAAACCAGTTATAGTGGCTAAGCCAGTGGGGCAGGCAAACAGTGGTTCTGTTATAAGACTGGATTGATTGAGAAGAAGACAAAAATAGAAAAAAATAATTACTAATTAAAAAATTAGAGATATTCAGTTTTTGCTACCATGGAACACATTTACTTCATGCTATCAGTGTAGAATTTTTCAGAGAATGCATTATTTTAATTTCCAATACACAGTTCTAAGTCTTTCATTTTCCCATTAACTTTTAATAAGCTGTTGATTCCTAGCACTGCACATATCCTGAACACCCATGTACCAGGTGGAGAGAGAAAAAGCTGCATCATTTTTGTCTGTTTCCTGAAAGAAAAATATCTGAAATGGCCTTGCTCTTTTTTTGGACTGTCCCTGCAATGCCAAACAGCTGAGTAGTGGTATCACAGGTTCTTTGGTGGACTTTCATGAATCCTGCCCATTTTGGGAGCAGTGGGGTGCATCCTCTTCTGGGGATGCTCTGTCCTAAGAGAAGGAAAAAGCAGTTTATTCATAGAAGAAAAGTATTTTCTAAAACAGAGCATATATAAGTGCTTTTAAGAAACAAAAAATGAAAAAATTGTGTTCTAATTTCTATTTGACTAAAGAACAATAAGTCTTCTGAGTATTCAAACAAGTATATTGGATGAAATTTCTAGTCTTCTCCTGTCATTTTGTGCTAGCAAGGCTTGTTTTTTTGCATACATACTAGTGTGATCAAACAGTTTAGGGGTTTTGAAGTTCTCACTTCAGTTTATTTTCTCAATAAGTCAACCTGTTGTTTCATTTTTAATTCCTTATGCAAAACTAGTGATAATAATAAAACTCTTGCATCTCATAACATGAATTTATGTTTTTAACACTTCACTAAATAAGAGAACATTCCACTATAGAAACCTGAAATTTTGAATCATAACTTCATTTTTATAATGCAAATATTGTTTCATTTATTACTGCAACTCCAGTAAGTCCTTAAGCTCTAAAGGGGTATTTTAATGTTTAAAAAAGAAGACGGATTCTAATGGGATTTCAAAAGTCTCCCCTAAATGAAGGATAATTATGAACAGAGAGCAATGCTACCAGGATGGATTAATAGTCTAAAATTTCTAATGGTCAGAAACCTTGTGCCAAAATATTGAAATAACCAAATCCTTTTTCCAGAGGTAAATCAGCAGAGGCACGCTGGAAGTTTATCATATCAAAAAGACAGGTGGGGACCACTCTACCATATGAACTTCTATCTTTGATAAAAGGAATCCTTCCTGCTTCCCCGTGTGCCTTCACTGGAACCCTAAGTAACTAATATTGTTAAACAGGTTTCTATACATACATATGCATGTGCCTTGTCTGGACACACTAAGATCATTCTCAACCACTGGCTATATAACAGAACTGCATATTTAAGAGAAGAGTAATCTGCTCAAATAACATGTTCTTCTGTTTGTCCACAAACCACTAAATTAAATTCGATTAGCACTATATCTTCTACCAAAACCTGAGATTGACTTCAGGTTTGCAGGTTCAATTTGAGCAGTCAGAAGTTCTTCATTCAGCTGAGAAGTTCAAGATCCAAGAGTTGTGGAGAAGGCAGCAGCACATGGAATCTACCCTACATCATTCCAACATACCTTAAAAAAAGTAAACTTTTCATTTCTATGAAGATACTAATCTGTATCTCTGTTTCCACATTTTAAGACAACTTTAATCTATCCTAAATGCAAACAGTTATTACAGAGTGTCTCATGCACCCTGATCCCCAGCTTCATGTATAGGAATAGCAGGGATTGCTCTGTTTTCAGTGGCATTCTGGTGATTTTGCTGCAAAGAAATTTAACTGGGCTTTGATGCAACTAGTCAATAATTTTCCTCAACCTAAATATATGTATTTTGATGCAACTCTTATTTTACCAAAAATGGAGCTCATCTCAGCTATCTGAAATGTTAGTTGTCACATTTAACCTCGCACATAGGAGTTTTGACTGCTTGACATTTTGTCTATTAATACAGTAACAGAGCAAATTCTTTTAATGATAAATAGCAGATGAAGAAAAAATAAGAGCAGAAAAAAGTAGGCTCACCAAGAAATATCTTCCGCATGGCAGCAGTTCAATTTCCATTGGCAGTTGTAGAATAAGTTCCTCTGTTTGAATTTTCCTTCAGCCTACCAGACTTACTTTTTCAACCTTCTTCAGGGAATCATGGTCTACTCCTTATTTTCTTATATTTGATAAATAGGATTTTGAAGTCACCACTACATCCTCATATTTCTTGCATAAGACTTAAGTCCTTTGAAGAAATACTAATAACTAAGTAATCTGTGTTTTTTCCTAAATAATCACAGAAAATATATTCATGAGGAATTTGGAGATTGTAAACATGAAGTGTAGACAGTGAAAGTCTCCATATAGCCACACTTCATTCAGCTACAGTTCAAGTCCCCATCCTTCTCCCTTGTCTGTTCTTGGGTATATTCAGAGAGCAAGACCATGTTCCAGATGCCCCATTTTTGAAGCTCCACTGGGCCTATGCTGTCCCACAGTATCACTGCTGAGAGGTGTTGAAGCCAATTGCATGATCCTTTTGCTCTAGATGCAGGTACAGACACCACAGAGATGGTTTTTCCTAAAGTGAGGGGTGGCGTAGTCTGCCTGAGAAGAATCCGACAGCCAGGGGAGAGGGGTGGAAGGAAGCTTTGCTCTCAGCATCACTGTGTCTTTCTGACTCTTCACAAGCACAGTAACATTTTAAAGCTGTTGTTATCTTCTAAAGGTTAGGGAAGATTTGAGGATTACCTCACGAAAGAATAAGGTAGTGGAACAAAGTATTGTAGCACTTTTCACAAACCAGACCTTTTTGACAACACATCCTTCACTGAAAGGATGATATTTTTTTCAATCTGTCTAGATCTCTTCTGGATTGTAATGAAATATTTTAACATTAAAATTGGGTCATTAAAATTGTTTTTATTTAAAAATAAGAAGGCTGTGGCTTCCAAAAATAATTTTCTTCAATCTGTTTTGATTTTTTCTTCTTTTTTTTCTCAATACTTGAAAATTTGGGGTGAGGAATACCTGTGTAGAACAGCTGATGTTTTTCACCAAGACATACTTTAAATCTGATTCCACTTTTGCTGTATCTATTCCATATAGTATACAAGCTTCCCATGTCCAGAAAAATAATTGACCTCAAATAAACTTTCATGTTCACAATTTTTTCACATTGTATTTATAGTTAAACTATGCTTTGCATTTTGACAAAATTCTGGATGATTTACTAGACATTAATTCCCTCACAGTCCTTTTTTACACTGGCTGCCAGACCATGCTTCTAGATGAGTTTTATGTTCCTAAGGAGAGGATTTAAACATGCCACATCTCTATTATACATGTTCTTTTAACTCTAAATCGCTCTGCTCTCAATTTGAGACAGACAGTCTGCCTGAAAGAAGATTAAAAAAAGATACTATTAGAGATAAAAATTGCTGTCTTGTGTGCTCCAGCAAAAGAGAAGAAAACTCCTGTGACTGCCAGCCAGGGAAAGGACAAACTTCCACCTTAATTTCAGAAATATCTAGCACAAAATATCCATGTGAGTGATTACTGGCACTGAATATATAATTATCAGTAATGCTGTAACATGTGGCTATATACAGCATATTCATATACAGTATGGTGGTGCTTACAATTTTTATTCTGATCATATTCTCATTTTAAGTACTTCCATGCTTTAAAAAAATCAGATGCCACAGCTTTGTAAGTGATACTGTTTTTCCACTAACTTTTCACACAATTTACCTTTTTCCTTATTAGTGTTTCTTTTTACAAGAACAAATACTTGTACATGTATTTTTTCTGCAGTGAGGGCCTCGAAACTAGATAGTATGAAGAAAGAAATTTTTTCCTGCTGATTGTGTAATTTTTCTATAATGCCATTTTCACTCCGGAGTTTTCACTCAGATAGTGGCTCCATTCTCTCAGGCATCTACAGATTCAAAGTAAGATCCCAGAACTTCTTCAGGATATAGTCCTGGATAATTCAGTATTATTCCTCTGCCCCTCCTTCTTATCTTTTCTAGTTCAATTGGTATTTATAGGAGCTCTGAATTTCTACAATCTGCCTTAATGTGCAGAATACAGAACCTATTTGTAATTATACATAGAAAATAGAGTCAAATTTACCTCTGTTGCTTATTACAATTCTTAATGTTAAGCTCAATGCTTTTGAGCAACAATTAATCTCCAGATACATTCACAGAACTGTACATGATGCCTACATAGCAGGAGCAGGGAGTTTATAATATCTGATGACATAATGGACTATCAGGTTTAATGAGGGTGATTTATTCTCATTCTTTTTTGACTAGATCCTGTAAAGTCTAGATCTCATAGAATTGTACAATTTTTTTAGAGCGTTCATTTCTGTATGTAAAAGCCTAGCTAAATACTTTAAAAGCAATGTAGTCCTTTTGTAATCATTTCAGTAAGCCACTAAGTTATTGAAAGGCAGAAATTTGAATTTCCATTTGCCAAGTATTGTTTGTTTCTGCAATACTTTCAATGTCATTTAAAACAATCATAAGTTGATGAGCTGTTAGGCTTATACAGTGATTTTACAATACTCAGAATTTATCCTTAACAAAAGCATATGGAAAATGGTTCACTAGGGCATGACATAACCTTTGAACAGTTATTATTTTCTGCATATTTATGATGATTTTAATTTTTATAAAAATGTAGAGAAATTTAAAATAACTTGGTAGACAAATAACTTCTTTGAAACAATTATGTCTTGCTTTTCAATGCCCTATTTAAACTTGTCCCAGGGTACCAGTTACACTACATTTTTCTAAATGTTATTTCTTTCATTATCTGAATTTTTGGCATAGGTGTCTAAAATCAAGGCTAATTCTTACATTCCTGACTGTGTCAGTAAAAAATATATGTATGTTTTATACTCTATATGTGTATGTATATTTCTAGTATATGTATAGATGTATACGTATATGTATATGTATATGTATATGTATATCTATGTCTATATCTATATCTGTAACTATATCTATATATCTACACATGAGACAGACGTGTTTTAATTGGAAAATAACTTCTCTGTCCTCATATCACATTGCTAAAACCTGTACAGGAGAACTTTCTTAGTGAGAAATTGGTCCATTTCTTTGTATGACCAGTTTTAGTCCAATTTTTCAAGATATGCTGCAACAGCAAATCATAATTTGTTTTGTAATCTTTTCAGAGATCTTAACTGGCATTGCACAGATCAGTTGATTAGTTAGGGTTTTTTTTTTAATGTGGAAACTTTCTAATTTTGTTATTCTTATGGTGTTTGGGACTTTGTTCAGTCCAGCTTACATATTCCTTTGAAGGCATTGCTAGATTTTATTGCCACTGCAGACAGTCTTGCCACTAATTTCTAGCTGTGAAATCAATGGTACATAAAAGCATATTTAACTTCAGCTTGTTCTTCTAACATTTCCCAGTAGCTATATGTTAGCTAGACCTCATTTTGAGGCAACTTGTGGCCTTATATGCATATGAAATATTTGGATTAATATAGCTAAGCCTTCAGACCTACTTCCTTATTCTTTCCGGACACATTATTTCATTTTTTCTAAATCTGAAGTTACTTTCCATATTGTCTGTGTGGCTTCATTTCCAGCAGCATCGTGAGTCAGCGGGCTCTGAGGTACCAGAATTTGCCTATAGATTTGAATGTATCATCATTAATACATACCAACTCACCATGTTTTCCATATGTCAAGAATGGTAGAATGCATTCTCTGTTTCCTTCGTGTTGATTTTTAAGCTGAAGCATATAATCAAAAGCATCAGTAGTAGTGTGCTGTTCTTCTGATACACTTGGAGCCCATGTGCATTGGGTTGTCACAGACAAGGCAGGGACCACTTGCTGTGAGGTTTGAGCTTTAGAACAAAGTCTAAGCAGATTGAGAATTCTGCCATTCGTATCATACTGAATGAGTTTATACATACTGTACAGCACCCTAGTCTTAAACTGCTAAGTATCACACATATCAAATTATCTGCCAAAACTGCAAGCTGAAGGGACATTTAAATCCAGAAAATCCAATGTTTAAGTAGTTAATTTTAGGTCTTTAATATAATCTTGCTTCTATTATCCTGTGTTATTTAAATGAGTAAATTGCACAAATGGTCATAAAGTATTTTCAATTGGAACACTAATTTAATAATGTTTCTTAAAGTGAGAAAATTTTCATAAATTCTCTTTTTATTATTCAGAAATGTGGCCATTTTCTTACCTTTTTAACAAAATGTTTTCATGGACAGATTCATGAAAAAAGTCTCATGTTAACATATTTTAAACTTTGGTGTATGAAGATGAAAAAAAATGATCCCAAATTATGAAATAATTTTCAGTAAGAGGTGGGAGAAAATGAGAAATACTAATATTATGAATACATTAAGATCTTCAAAATGTTACCTAAGAAGGGATATTACAGTTATTTTTCCAGTTCATTCAAGACAACTTAGGAATAGAAAAAATCCACAAGTACATAAGGCTTCTTTCTGCTTGACAACTTCTTGCTTTTGGCTTCGCTTCCCTGTCACAACTCTCAGCACTTTAAGGAACATTAATGAAAACTTCTGAACAATACATGCTACTGTCTATTTATCCTCAAATTCACTGAGTGATGAAATGCTTCATCATTAGCTCATCCAGGAAAGCTGGTTTTCATTCTAGGCTTCTTCTGTTATCTTCTGTTTTAAGCACCACAGTCACAACTAATGTAACTGTATAGAAAAGTGTATTTTTTTACAAGAAATTAAAAAAGCAACAACAGAGTTAGCCTTTCAAAGGTACCTAACTAACACTTTAAATCACTCAAGAATTTTATGATGAGAAGATAACACTCAGAGAAAGCTATGATCATTAGGATCCCTTTGAAAACCATCAAAATTAATGAGATATTTGTTGTTAGCAAAAATAAAACCCAAAACTTGGAACCTAGAAAAAAAAAAATCCAGCTTACCTGTACAGTAGATTAACGCATCCCTTTCAGTGAAGCTCTATTAAAATATCTTTGAAAGATGTAAGTATGGCTGGTTATAGATGTTGACCATTTTTCTTCCCAAAATCAAAGGTTAAGTGTACTGGAAAATGTCCCATGACATCTCCTACATTTTTTTTTAATAGATTGATTCTTTGCTGCCTATTCAAAGACAGGAAATGCTTTATTTAAACTATCTGTGATTCAGAAAATTAGAAAGATTATTTCTGTTCAAAATCACAAGCTGGACATTCTTGCAGTGATGTTATTTAGAGAGTGAAATGCCTAGTTCCAAATAATGGTTGCTAGGGTTTGTGATCTGAGACTTGATATATGTTGCTTTCTTGAAATGGAGTACTCCTTCACTAAATGTCAGGCAGTTATATAAGTACCTCCTTTTGAAGAAGTGAGCTGAGTATTCCGAAAGTTTATCATAAACTTTTGAGAAAAGAACCTTTAATAGTCATGTTGAGCCAGCAACTCATCTTTTACAGGTATTTGAGAGTTTTCTTCAGTTGCAAGTACTTACAGAAGTTTTTTCACTCTAAATCATATTTAGAGTAAACAAAATAGCAAATATTTTGTAGCCAGCTGCCTAAAATCTGTGATTGATGAAATGAAAATATTTTTTTCTTATTTCATAGAAGAGGTAATAGAAGATGATATCAAGAACCTGAACTGTTGAGGTGCCAATGGGACAGTATAACCCTTTCAACAATTTTGGAAGAAGCTTTTGAAAAGATTAGGCATTTATAGAGAAACACCTCTTTTATGTCAATGTTGACATAGCCATTCTTGTACTGTCAGGGAGACACTGTATCATGTGTCACTTGATAGTTCATTGCAATAAAAAGATGGAACATGAATTCATTTGTTAAGAGAGAGTATGTTGAGTTGTGCTGGTAGCTAGAGAGATTTTTATGGTGTACTGAAATGCAATAGAATGACCACTTATATAGACAAAAATTACTTTTCAGGAGTCATTTCCCATAGGTGTTGATGGACTTGTTCCCATTTGTACTGAGCAGAGTGAGCACTCAGTTCAAAGGACAAGAATTAAAGTAAGTTCTTTTGGATTTTTACCACTTTGCTGCTTGAAAGAAAAGACTTTCACACCCTTCTGAGCTGCCATTCAGCAGCACATAAAGAATATTACAGCTTGTGTTAAATGTAAATTAGAGATAATTACAACCTCAGTGACCTGTCTTGCCACTAAAACACTTAGCAGACTTTATTTTGTCTTTACAACAGGGAGACTGTGAGCACAGTTTTTGTCCCAGTGACACTGTGGTAAATCAGGAGATACTGCAGTGAAGCCAGCCTAATAACAACCTCATAAATATGATGTAAGGTAGCAAAAGAAATTAGATACTTTGCCTATACGTTGGTTCTGATTTTGAAAAACTTCCAATTTTCCAATGTATCCTTCTCTTGAGAGTTTTCAAATACAATACCTAGGGATGTGTCAGCCAATAGACGTACTGGGATTCCATTGTTCTCTATGCCAGACAATGAGAGAAACTTCATAGAAGATAATCCTGTGGAAATACTTGTAATTTCTAAGAATTAATCAAATACCTCTACATCTGTCATTTGAAGTTGTCCAGGGCTTGAGCTTTCAGCAATGCCATAGTGCAGATGTCCTGTTGGTCTGTGGCCTCAGAAGCCAGATTTCCATAAAAGTCACAACCCAAAATTTCACTTACTTTGAGTCCTTTGAGGACAGTAAAATATTTTAGTACCCAATTCAGCCATCTATGATCAAAAATACATCCTAGTTTCATTGTTTATGCTCTACAAGTCGGTCACAGATTTCTGATTCTCCCTTCTAGTCCTACTACCAATGCCACATGGTTTCACGTTTTGTATGCAGCAGGCAGTCCTTTCCTCAAATCAGTGAGCAACCATATTGGCTGCCATTCTTAATTTCAGACAGTTCATTTGCTATTTCCCTGCTTGAAAACCAGAGGATAGTTTTTTCCCACTATAAATGAAACAAGGTGAAATCCCCAGCAGGTTTGGTATAGTTCCTGTGACCAATAACTGCCTGCTGTTATTAGCATGCCTATTATATTAACCACTGCATTTCCTCCCATTTGCATTTCAGACAGGAATAACTTCCTTTACTGGAAGTATAATGCACAGAAAATTATTCTAGATGAGCTGTTTTGTCTTACTTTGCAATTTACCATATATATTTGTGAAAATCACCATTGTGTTAATAAAAAATAAATAAAATAAAATTAAGGACATAACCAGATACATGCAGTTTTTTATATGTATTTGCATCTTCCTTCACCAGTGTTTGCTATTGTACTGTGCAAACCAGTTCGTAGGGAATTTTATTTACATAGTTGTGCCACATAAGCACGTAGATATTTCTGGCAAATGGCTCTGAACATTTTCACACTTTCACTGACTTCCCTTTTCCAGAAGTCCAAGCACTGGTTAATGAAAAGCCTCACAAGTAGGAGACACCACAGAGGGCTGCCAAAGCTCCATTATGCAACGTTGTCTGGTTTTAGAATTGGTAGTAGAGTGGTGTACACCAATTGCTAAAGGCTGCCAACTGGAGATCCTCAGGTGTGGAATCTTTTACATGCCTCTGACTCTGCCTTTCAGCCTCAGTTATGTCATTTTAAGACCTGATTGCCCAGTTTCCTGCCTTCCCAGAGGCTTTCTGTGCTCAGCTTTCTATTCCTGTGACCTCATTTCCACACACTGTAGCTGACTTCCAATTGACCTTGATCTGAGTTACAGGCCATTAGTACCATGGAAAACCAGCAACCAGGCATTTAGGAATGTCATTGGTGAGCAATGTTCGAAGTCAGTGGAAATTCCACTATTAACTTTCCTGAGCTCCTGCAACAGTTTCTTTGATTAAAAGAGGGATATAATCTACTTCATATGAATATTATACAGAGCAATTAATGCTGTAGGCACTTAGAAGATTCAAAGGACTCAGTTATGGATATCACAGTTACCACTGCCAACTAGCAACAACAAAACAATTTTAAACTAATTTATAAAACCTTCCGTTGCAAAGTGCTGCAAACAGCCAGTTCAAGTACCCTTCAGACTCACCAGCATAGCTTGTTGCTCAGCATTTTCAGCATCAAAGTCACAGCTAAATGCTTTAGCCCTCTTGTAGAAGTATTTATATTTATGAGACGGGTGAAAATGAGAATTTTTTTCAAGGTAATGGCCATTTCTTGATGTCGAATTGGCAACCTGGATAAGTTGTATATGTGACAGGAACATAAAAGAAAACAAAGCCAGGCATGCCTGCTGTTAAAACAGTCTGGCTGTGGTTTTCTCAATTGAAGAGCCAGGATTCATATTAAATCTGCATGTTAAGCCCTGGGTTTCTGGTTCTTTTCCTAATTTTGAAATTGAATCATTCTGTGGCTAAGCACTCTGCTTTCTGCATTTTTTTTCAGCTCCATAACTGGTCACATGAACTTGTCTCTGTGGTGGGCAGTCAGTATCATGATTTTTATTAATTCCTTTCCTTCCAAAATCTTTTTTCACACCTTTTCACTGAAAATTTCCTCTGCTATATAATATCAATATACAATATGAATTTCAGCTTACATTAATGTATGAGAAGACATGTCTTTGCCATTGGGTAGGTCTAAACAAAGCATCCCTGGCATGGTGAAAAGTGTTTGTCACATTCAACCACATTTTATAGCCTCTCAGTTAGTGACATTTAACCTTTTTCTAACCATATTTATACCTTTTATTAAAATTACAGAACAAAATGTAGCTGCCTGAACAAGCATGCTGAAGAAAATGACTAAACACCATCCAGGATGAAAACAATCAAAAAGGAAAAATAAGTTAGGTCATCTCAAAGAAAGTGGGATCCTTGTCTTTCCAAAATTAAAGTATTCTGATAATTTACAAGTAAATTTCAATGATGTGCAATACTGACTGCCTCCACTTACACTTGAACATGCAAGTTGTCCTAAAAGTAATGGCCAGCTGGTAGGTGAAGTCATGGGAAAAGTGGTAACTGCACAGTTTTCCTTCAGAGGAAGGACACACTGGACATGAAAAAGGGCTCTAATTAAATAAAATCATCTGTGGGAGCCTGTCATAGAAACTTTGTAAAGCCCAGCAGTCATTGAGTAGGGAGGGACTGGCCTTGCCCAGGCTGGAATTCCAAGAGCTGGTACTTCCTATTTCCTCAGTGCTTTTGTTTATTATTTTATTACCTCATAAATAATCTCTTTTAAGCACTCAGATAAATCTAGAACTCTTAAATATGGAACAATTAATTTGGATAAAGAAACAATTCCAATATTAACTTTAAACTGGAACTGACTGTTTTTACAGAGTCATCACTGCTTAAATGATTTTAAAGTACACTTTGCCTATAATTTATTCCTTCACCTGCTGGTTTTGGATAACAAGCAAAATACTAAAGTAAAGAATACTTACTTGCCATTTCCAGCTCTCTTAACACCAGAAAGGACGAATAAGGCTGATATTTATGTAAGAACTCGGAGAGATCTCAGTATGATTAACAAGCTGCTACAGTAATGATTGCTAACTCTTAAAAACCAAGACAAACAAGCAAAAGAGTTAAGAACCCTCAATAACAAAAAGAACGCTCTCATTAGGGAAGCCATTATAAAATGGCATGTCCAGGATTGTTCAGTTCACAGCTGCACACTTAAAAAGCTAGTTATTGTTAATTCTCTCCCTGCTTTCCAAGGCTGTCTCAGGTCCCTCTAAACAGGCAGCCCTTCACAGTATGCAAATTAGCAGGTTATAGCTCGCGTCGCAGAAACTTCTGTAGCTGAGTACTCCGTCATATCGAATGGCTTTGTTTCTAGGTGCTGAAATGAGGCATCAAGAATTAAATTAAGGCTTTACACAGAATGCAATAACAAAGATGAAGATTCAGGGGAAAAAAAGTGAGACCAGTATTGTAAACAGTGCAAACACTTGAGATTCAAAATGATTGCCAGAAGTTCTGCAGAACTTTTAATAAGTAGAAGTCTAGCCATCTTGTTAAACCAAAGGTATTAGAAGTATAGTCTCTAACTCAGTTTCTAAAGGCATATAGAGACAACTAGTTTGGGACCATACAATTTTGGTTCAATCATTGATATATTTTTATATTATCTACTTTGTTCCTTTTACTTTGATATTGGGTGCCAAAAAAAAACAAACAACCAAAAAATTCCAAACAAAACAAAACAAAATAAAACAAAACGAAACAAAACGAAAAACAAATCATATTGTGTAGTTTCAAAACATTATAGAACTGGGAAGTATGATCTTCTGTGATAATTCTTAACAAATTTCTTTTGACTTCTCTGGTAAATTCACAGTACATGCCAATCTGAGCACAAAATATTGTTTTGAAATTTGGAGAAAAGGTAAGTTTATAAAATAACCACTTTCCAGCTTTAAAATCTCAAAAACTTACTGGTCTCAAGTATCCATCAATGCATCTGTTTAAAAGGGATTTAAACAAACAAACAAACAAATAAATAAATAAATAAAATTATGATGATACTACTATTACTACTACTACTACTAATAATAATAAATTATTCAAATTTTAGAGGCATGGAAACTAAACCAAATAGCTGAATTGGCTGACAATAGAAGTGTGAATTTTAACTGATGAAAAAGAGTTTTTTCTTAATATTTTTCTCAATATTATGGTGATTTTAAAAAATGTAATGTATGGAAATATTTTCTCTTACTATAATATTTTTGGGACATTAGGAGAAGAGGAGATCTTCTTTAAGGATACCCTTCTATCTGAAACTCATTTCTTCGTCTTTCAGTTAGGCTACTAAGTGCCTCAGTTTTCTGTAGCTGAACTTAACAGTGATGTTGAATGCAGTACAATTTATAAAAAATTAATTTTCTCTTCTGTCTCTGAAAAAGTTAAGTAGGAATGACATTTAAGATTATTCATACCAATAGATAATCATGATTTAAGCTTCTTATAAGAAGTAAAATGTTGTTTAACCTAAAAGAAGCAATTCTCCAGAAAAATTTCCCTGAAATGCTGGTAATATTTCAGAATTAGTATCTGGCGAAATATTTTTAAGCACTGGCTAAATAATTTGAAACATATTAGCCATTTGAAGGAATTAATCATGTATGAACATTGCTTACAACATTAACTTGCTGCAGATGGTAAAAACTATATTGAATCTGATTGGTGTAGGAAGAGTGCAGCATTTGGCAGCATAGTATGAAATTAATCTGCGTCTGTGTTTTTAGCCATGACAACATATTTTAAACTTTTCATTTTTTTTTACCAAGTCTCATCATGTGGGATTTTCTCAGAATTCTATCTCTTAACACCACAGGAACAGGTGGCCAAAAAATGGCATGTTGGAACCTAGGGAATGACAATAGTTAGAAAGATGTTGGTTCAACCGTGCAAATTCTCTGCATTTAAGAAGACTGACCTTAGTGAAGCCTATCAATAATCAAGGACATTGCAGCAATGAAGAAGGAGGGAAATTAGAAAGGTAAAAATGGATTTTCAAGAAAAGAATTAAAGAGTTTTAAAACCAATACCCAGAAGCCATGAAAATACATTTTGAAGATGACTGTAATAGAACCAACAGATCTTCTAAATCCCTACAAAGCGGTGAGGGAAGATAAGAATACTGCTGAGAAGTTAAATGACTTTTTTACATTAGTTTTTACTCAAGAATTTTTGGAAGATTACTATGAAACCTGCTGTTTTCTGATATATAACAATGTGATGCTACTAAAGCCCTACATGCTGCAAAAAGTTTTCTGTAACTTTATGCATAACTACCAAGATATATGAAACCTCACATTTATACCCCCCTAATTTTTTCCTTATTGCATAGAAAGAGAGGAGAAAAAAAATAGTACCTCATATTTTAAGAAATTGAACTAATGATCATGAAGTTTATTGTCTCTTTCAAGAAGGTTTTCTGGGTCATTAACTTACCATCAAAAAAATTTGAACTTTTTCACAATTTCTCTCAAGTACCTTGAGTTTGTCATATTTTAAAAGGGAAAAAAATCTTCATAAGCCAATCACTTGCTATGGTTAATAAAATTTTTAAAACCTCAAGAATATAATTTCTTTAGACATTCAAAAATTCTGACTCCTCAGGAAAGGATACTAAATATTTTCATGCCTGTGTGGGGGAAAGCAGGATCAAAAAACACCTAACAGAAAAAAAAGTTTAGGATAATACAGAATACTCTCATTATAGAAAAAGAGATAAAATGATTGACTGAATTTTCTCATATTTTCTCATTATAGCTTCACTTATTCTTACTACTGAACTGGAAGGGAGGGCAATGAAACAGAAATTTGAAAAGTGCAGGAAAAGCTTTCTGTTATTCAGCTATAAGGACAACCATGAAGAATTTAAGGGGGAGAAGATGAACTAGATGAATGAATACCAGAAAAACAAAATTTATCATTGACAATCATGTTTGTGGGAATTAACTACAATGTTAAATTGAAAACCTTTCTTTTTTTCTGTTATAATCAAGAATAAGAGATACTTAGTTTGTAATTTGTAGTTTGAATCTGAAAAAGTAAAATAGTCTTTTATAAACTATGAGCAAAATCATAAAATGCTTTGCTAATGGAATTAATTTACAGAAAAAAATTAAAATATAGCAAATATGTCAGTCAAGACTACTTAATGTTGTTATCAATTTTTAAAGGGATATTTATTGTTACCTTCATGTTTTAACTCAGGCTGTAACACTAAGTACAGGAGATTTCTTCAGATTACTCTGCCTCAGAGGTATTTTAAATTTCTCTCAAGTACCTTGAGTCAGCCACATTAGGAGACATACATGACCTTTCATGGTCATTCCTACATTCTGGTGTTTCATTGCAGCATATAAATAAAAACTGATGGAGAGGAAAATCAGAAACATGAGTTAGAAAATGCAGCAGAACTATATTTATATTGAACAGCAGTGTCTGTCATTTTACTGAAGGAAAGCCAGTTCCTCTCTTACATGAAAGTTAGTGTCTTTCATCATGAGGAAGAGAGGATTTGAAGTGTGACAAATTATGTGTGAGAACAGAGCTGGAACTCATCAGGTTCATGAGGAAAAAATCCATTTTACTCAGTTGGCATTTAATTGCTGTAGACTGTTTACCATATATTTTGTGTATGTCATTATTTCTCATATCATTCAAACCTCATATACTCAAAACTAAACTTTAATATACAAAGTCCTAATCCAAAACTCCCTAACCTTCACTATTGTTTTATAATAAAAACAGTCTGCATCCAGGAGCTTGTGACCATACTCCACCAACAGGAACCTTCTTCCCAGACTGGACCAAGGGCTACTGCATGAGCGATCTCCTGCTTGATTTGGGCGAAGGCTTGCTGCTGCTCAGGGCCCCAATGGAAATCATTCTTCTTGCGGGTGACCAGGTAAAGTGGGCTCATAATCTGGCTGTACTCGGGAATGTGCATCCTCCAAAAACCTATGGCACCTAGGAACGCTTGTGTCTCCTTCTTACTGGTCGGTGGAGACATAGCAGTGATCTTGTTGATGACCTCAGTGGGAATCTGGCGCCGTCCATCTTGCCACTTTACTCCCAGGAACTGGATCTCTCGGGCAGGTCCTTTGACTTTGTTTTTCTTAATGGCAAAACCAGCTTTCAGGAGAATTTGGATGATTTTCTCTCCTTTCTGAAACACTTCTGCTGCCGTGTTTCCCCACACAATGATATCATCAATGTACTGCAAATGTTCTGGAGCTCCACCCTTCTCCAGTGTAGCCTGGATCAGTCCATGGCAGATGGTGGGACTGTGCTTCCACCCCTGGGGCAGTCGGTTCCAGGTGTACTGCACACCCCTCCAGGTGTGCAGTACACCTTCTTCTGCATCCTGAGACTTTTTGTTTTAGTTAATATCTGGAAAGACATTCTGAGGTACAAACCTTTTGGAAAATTAAGTCTGTAAGGCACTCCTAGATTCCGAACTGTACCAGTTTTGTGATTAGTTTTGCACTCCTTCTTTAAGATCAATTCACCCATATCTGCATGGATTGTTAAAAATCCACAGGCTCAAAAGTTCTCTGCAGAGCTAGAGCTGTAAGGCTTAACTATTCAGCAGTATTTTCTTAAAAAATACTAAGATTAATCAATTTAAATTATTTTTTCTGTTTCAGTAACATATTAGTCTAAATTTTGATAATAAATCATATCAGCAAATAGTCAGGAGATACTAAGAATTTATACACTTAAGTTAGTACACTAAATGAGAGATGAAATAGGAAACAGCAATCTGGTCAAGAGCTTACTATAGACTTTTTTATCTTGGATCAAAAAGCACCACTGTTCTGCCTGCAATTTTCTAAATATTTCTATGCAATTTTCAATTTTCTAAATAGGGAAGCAAGCATGATGCTCTTATCACTAAATGTTTCCTCAAGGTTGGAGGACAGAAAGGTTTTTTTATCAAGCATTGGAAAGCACATAAAGTATGTGAGGATCTGTGATCTCACACCTAAAGAACTATATTCAGAAGAAATTAAAAGTATAATCTGAAAGTTTATCTCTAATTATCACTTTCAAATGTTCAATATAAACATTCTCTGTAATGTACAGAAGATTACAGTCTTCTCCACTAGCCCAGAAATGCATATGCTGACACCCACCAGCTCTCTGCTTTGTTGTAAACTATGAATAGTTAAGCATTTCTGTGATTTAGCTAATGTCCTTTTACCATATAAAATGCAATCCAATTCATTGTGTATGTGCTTGAAAGGGAAAGAGACAAAAATGATTTGGTACTAAGCCTTTTTTCTTCATTTCATATTGCTAAATCTGTCTCTGGAGAAATAAAGAGGCTTTTTTCTCTTATTTCTTATAATAGGATTCTAATGAGAACTTTAATTAGTATCATGAATTTTTTTCCTTACTTCTAGATTTTAAAGCAATAGTGCAGTATTTCTCAGTCGTGATTTTCTACTCTATCTCTATCATGTTATTTCTGTAAGATAATTTTCATAATACTGTTCTATTTCAGATTTTGTTAACCCATTTTACTGCCATACTCACTGGAATCAAAATAGACAAGAATCATCAGATACTTCTTGGTAGCTTGTCAGTCACCAACAGGAATATTTTCTTAATTACAACTGTGTGTGAAGATTCTGGTAGAAAGGCCTTGTCTCTATCCAGTATATGCATGAAGTGGTCACCACAAAACAGGCTATTCCTCCTCCCTTTATTTCTTGACTTTTTACTGAAAATAGGTATTTTGGAAAAAGCCTTTGTAACATCTTTCACACTTTTTATTGTTGTTGTTGTTGTTGTTTTCTTGTGCTTTCCCTGTAGCATGTGCCATTTCTTTTGAGATTAAAACAAAACTTTTTTACCAGAATACATCTTTCTGATGCAAGACTTGCTTGAGTTAATTTCTTGATATTTATCTAAAAAAACTTACATTTAATGCATCTAGTCCTGTATATGTCATACACGTTTTTGACAGCCTGGAATATTATTCCATTTGTCCTGGAAGATACAAGTTTAGGAGATATGAGATATGCAAAATCACCATTAAAAATTTCTATATTTTTTGTCATTACTTTTCTGGAATATGTGTCTCATAGTCATTTAAAAAAAAGAAGCAATTACCAGTAAGCCCATGAAAAACAGTACAGGGAAGCAGATTTTCCAGTGTTTTATTGCAATTTTAGAAATCCTGTGTACCATTTTCCACAGGGATGTAGCAAATAAAAAATAAACTGAAGTTGGTAATTAGAGAAATTTAGCTGAAATGTGTTCAGCTTATTAAGCATTTAATTTTGTGTAGAAAGTGAGAAATCATTAGCACTTTTATTATCCTGAGTGTAAAAAACCCAAACACTTCTGGAAAGTAGGCTGTACAATTGGCTTTAAAAGATTTGGTATTCATGTGCTTTCATGAAATGTTTATGTAACCTAACTAAACCTGCAGTTTGACTTCCACAATAAAACTACCAATTGGTGACAGCAATTGCACAGGTGGTTTAAAAAATCCTCAAGTTGTTCCTTGCTCTTCACTAGAAAACAAGGCTTCTGTTTCTAAATGGAAGGTTGGACTGACTCTGCTGTAAAAGGTTTTTCTGGTAAAAATCTGTTCAACAGAAAAGCAGAGAGGATCAAATGTGGCATCCTCCAGCGAGGACGTGCCCTCACTAAGTGGTGCTGCCGTCCTCACTGCTGCCTTGGCCTCCTGAGGGACTTCATTCATCTTCCAGCTGATCTGACCTGAGCACATCTGGGCTGGGCTAGTTGGGGCAGCTGCCTTCACATCAAGGTGGGAGCATGTGCTGTCAGCCCTGCTATGCACATATCATGTAGATCTCTTAGTTCCAAACAATAATCAGGAAAACAAAATAAATTTTAAACTACAGGAAAGGATTCAAATCAAAGTCAAAATGTGCTAAAAGTGTTAAGTTCTAACTTAAATTATAGCCTACTCTTCAATAGATGTATGTTTTGAGAGTGTAAGAAGGAGTGTAGAAAGACTGAAGTATTTTCTCTTGATAAAAAATGTTTATAATTTGAACTGCAGAAAGGAGCAACCTTGTTAAATGTGTGCATTTCTCACCATTACTCTGCAACTCCCAAAGTCACATATCAATTCAACTTCTCTGACAGAAATAGCTCCCAAGTGTCCTGATGCAGAGTCTGGTATCCTATCCTAGAAGTCCAAACCCCCTCTGTTAATAAGGTGTCTACAGAAGTTCATTCCTTCAGGTCAGAAGTTTGAACCTAGTCCAAGCTACTAATGCCCTGAAGATGCTAGTTCCGACTGCATGGGTCAGCTCTATTCAAGTGTAGCTTTTGTTTCTCAGCAGAGTAAACTAAAGGAAAATTGAATGTGCTGCCACCTCCAAAATACTACTAAACCGAGCTCGTCTTGTAGTCTTCAGTAAAAAAGTACTATCATAGCTGTCTCTTTTAAATGCATCAGCAGAAAGGAAAAGAATTTCAGGAATTCACAGCTATTTTGAGGAGGTAAATATTGTCAAAATACAGTTGTCTTAGTGAAGCTGTTTTTTTTTCGCTGCCTACCATCTGCACTGTGTAGGGCCCTCCTTACCTGAGGCTGTCACAGAGGTGACTTCATTTAGCACACACATTTCACTTTAAAAGGGAAAAATAAGCAAAGTTAAAAGCTTTTCCTTCAGGTATTTCACTCTCACTAATGATTTCCTGCTGCGGTTGCACTCATGGCATTGCAAGTTTGCACCAGGACCTGCAGCTCCAGCAGATTGTGACAGGTGCAGGTTTGGTTTTCATAGAAGATGTATTCGCATGTGATAGCCACAAGTGCATCCCTGCTTGCCATTGGAACATTCATGAGCACTGCTGGCACAACAAGGAAGGAACTTCAGAGCACTGTATGTATTCTGATGGTGAAGCTGAGGCACGACCACCATCCTGCAGTTTGCAGTCATTTTCCCTAATCAGTTTTCCAGTTCGCTAATTCAAAGTTTCAGTGTGCTTGGGCCTCAAGCTCTCCTTGTAAGGAGATTATTCCACCACTGAATGTACTTTGCAGTCAGAATTTAATCCTATTTTTCCTCTATATAAGCAGAAATTTATTCTTTTTCTCTTGATTATCTTCTTTGTTACATTATTTAATCATACAATCTACAATCATTCCATAAGTCTGGAAGGGAGTTGATTCTCAACTTAGGTGCCTCATAGCACACCTTTCTGCTAACAAATGGCCTATAACAGTATAAAATGTCATTCACAAATTTCAAAAGTCATTATATGGACTCATTGATTTCAGAGAACTTTATGTGAATTAGACCCTTAGAGAGGTTGATTGTTCTGTCACAGAAATCATCTGCAAGACTGATGTTTGACAAGATCAAGCCAACAGACACATTATTTTGCTGCTCTACAGCCCAGTGCCTTTGCTGACAAAAATTGATTAATATATTTAGGTTTTTTTTGATACTACATTGCAATGTCATAGCTAATCTATGATCCAGCTGATCTCTAAATCTCTTCCAGCATGCCTGCCTACAAAAAATCTCGTCTCTATTGACTATCTATATGTTTGAATTATCTTCCTGTGAATGTATTATACTGAATTTGTCCAAGTTAAATTTTAATTTCCTTTTTCTTCCCTACTCTGAACTCCTTGGCATTTCTTTTCCTTCATTGCTGCTCACCACCTTTCATAATGATAAGGAGCAGTATATTTTGGTATTTCTTTACAGAATATTCAACTAAAAATCACAACCAATAATTATGCAAAAAAGTATTTTAATTTATTAGCCGTTAGGAATAATTTTTAGGATTTTGTGTGCTTTGTGATATTCCATAATTCACTGACTTTTAACATTTCCCTCCTGAAGGAATCTGGTCTACTCGACAGGAAGCCTTAATTGGAGAAGAATCTGCAGAGCTAAAAAGCCTGGTTCTAATAGGAGTCAGATTTTACAATGAGAAGGTTGAAATGTTGCAGGGAGAAAGTGGCTCATTACCAGAAAAAATGTCTGAATCCCAAAGGATATGTATTTTCCCTGAAAAAAATTAATGTTATCAGGGAAGAGAACTCATAATTTATTATTAACAGCTAATAGTAGCTTTCCTTAAAAGTGGTAGTGGGAACATAAAGAAAATGTATTTATTTTCCAGGATTTTACAAAACTAAGAACTTTTCAGACTGTAGATAACATTGTTATTATTATTATCAAAAAAAAAAAAAGTTAAATTATTGGTTTCTTTGTATTTAATTTTATGCATTGTTATACATATGTGTAGCTTCAAAAACATAAAATAAGAGCACTTATAAGTCTTCTCTGGCACTAGTGGTGTTATATGAGGTTAAGAAACAATAAAGTGTTTTCCACAATTGTCAGCCTTAGATTTCTATTTGGATGCCTAAGATTTCTCTTTAGATGCCTGATGCCTGAATCTAATTTCAATTATTTTGTCTAATTTAGACATAATTTATCATATTTATTCATTATAAAAACAGAAACTCCTGTTGTATTTATTTCAGAGTAATGTAATGTCATCAGAACATCTATTTAAAGAGAAGAGGAATTTTTTCCAAGCCTTATTGTTGGTGCTTGCTAGACAATATTAGCATTCTAGGATGCATTGGAGTAATGATACCATCTTGTCCATCCTAGAAGCCACAAGTCTTCCAGAAATACTTTAATATCTCCTACATGAAGTTTTTAATTAGATCATCTTAGTCAGGAGTCTTCATTTCCCTTCTTTACACCAAAGACCAAGTTTTGTGAGAAGAATAAAATACAATTCCTGTTACCAAGAACAGTTACTGCAGCAGGGCATAGGGAATGTGAATCTTCATTACCTGTGTGTTATCTGGCCTTCACTTTCATTCTAGTTCATTTGCTTTATCACTTGCTTTGCCTCCTACATCACAGAGGAAGAACATCTTTGAGACTGGGGCTGTCATTCACTATGGCCACTTTCCAGCACACTGGGGCCCTCCTTTATTCGAGACTTCTTGGCACTTCAGTAAAAATAGGCAGCATGTCCTGACAGGGCTGCAATTTCAGATTCCAGCATGAAGGTGCTGGAATCAAGAGCTGAGGCAGGTACAGAAAGGAAAAACATTTTAACTAGGACAAGGTCTGGAGCATCCAGAGATATGTCAGAAACTGAGGAAAACAAAGGGAGAAACAGAGGAATTTGGCACCAGAAAATTAGAAGCAGGCAAAAATGAAAATATTGAAAGGCTGCAATTAATGGCTGGCATTAAAAGGTTCAGCATCAGAGAATCTTGTTTCTTCCATAAGGAAGGAGCTGTACAAGGAGGTATCAACTGTAGTCTCAGTGAAATATAACGTTGCCTACCTGTGTTTGCATATGGTCTGTCTACTTTCTGAATGTATTAGTTGATAGTACAGTATCAATATCTATTAAAGGAAAGCAACAAAACCAACCAAAATAATTCATTCCACTCAAAAAAACAACCATGCCACTGGCCTGACACCCCTCAAAAGTCAAAACAACAGCAAAAGTATGTTTCATAAAATGGATTATCCAGAGTTTACAAGAATTTTTAACCACTTAAGTGAAGTCAGGAAGCCATTCAATGTCTTATTGTCTTGGATTTTCCAAAGAAAACCTTCACTTTCTCTGCGTGATTCCATAAGTGGAATTTTTGCAGAATTTGGATCACCTTACTCCACCTCACACTGTAATTTTTGTATGTACAAGGCTGCAGAAGACCAGGATAAGGAATGCTGGCAAACATATTTTCTTCAAGGTAATGACAGATCAAATGGATCCTTGTGCTGCCAGTACCACATTCTAGGAAGAGTACTTTATCAATTAAAAAAAAAAAAACAAAAAAACCCTAATGTAAAACTGTTATTATTTAATAATAAATAATATTTTCTTCTGGAGAGCCCATCAAATGCTCTACAAAGACGCTCTTTTTTCTCTATGGACATGAAGGAATTTTTTCCACCAGAGTTTTTGGGGCATTTGAACTCCTATCAGGCACCATTTTCAATTTAACCATTGTGGATATTTTGTTATACTGAATTCTTGCTATGAAGGAAAAAAGAAATTTAACTAGAGAGGTGGACTGGTTAAATTAAGAAACATCCATCATTAACATCATTCTTAGGGCTGAGTAAATGGAATTATTATCGGAACAGACATTCCAGGCACGGTTATGAAATGTTTTCATAAAAGGGCTGGTTTGGGGCTTTTTTCAACTGGTAGATTTGTTCTTATATTTACATGTGTCCCCTCTCAGGGCAAAAAGACATAAAATTCTCTGCTTCTAATGGTGTAGATCCTTAGCACTGCAGAATATACTGGGCTACAAAGTTTTGTCAATACAGCTGCCATAAAAAAAAATCCAAAGAAAATTGTTAATCTCACTTGGAAAGAAGTCATATGCCCATTTTTATAATTTTTCTGTATTTATCAAGCCCAAGATTATGAGCATTTTTTAAGATTTACAAAGCTAAAATTTAAGTTAAAATTTTCAACCCTCTTCCAACAGTGGAAAGAAGAAAAGGGCAATACTTTATATTGGTTTCCATTTAAGAAGAACTCTTTAAAATGCATAGAAGATAATTCTTTCTATTTTCTCTAGGGTCTCTGAAATCTACTTCACAAGATATTCCTCACTGAGCAACAACAAGCCTTTTCTCAATGCTTTATTGTGTTACAAGTTGTTGTTGGCTCTTTCCAAATGCTCTTCTTATATTGTGCATAAGCTGCCTTCTGCAGAACTGCTGGTACAAAAGAGGACAACAGATCTGAAAAGATAGGTAATTGTGCTCTGAACAGATCAATTAATTCTGACTGAATAGCAAAAGATCTCAGAAGACTTGCACTTTAAATGGTTCGTGAGATATTTACTGGGTAAGTATATATCTAGGCATTTTGTGTCCTTTTTGTAGACAAAGAATCTTAGTTACTACTGCAACACAAGCAAACAGGAATAGATAAAAATATTTAAATTTTAATAAAAGAAAGTAATATAATTAATAATTCTAAAAGGAGAAATATCATATACAAATAGAAAGACATTCATTTGAATTATCTCTTTATTCTTTGGGCTTATATGAAATGCCCACTGAAAATTAGATTTTTGCTTCTTTAGGCTGAATTATAGGCTAAAGATTTACACATTTTATCTTAATCTGATTTGCCATTCTTAGTGTTTTAATTTTTATGAGTAATAAACTGATAAAAGCATTTCTTTTATGTTCTAATTTCATTATTGCAGTTTTTCAAATGTGGTATTTCTGTTTCAAAATATATAAAAATACAGTAGAAATAGAATGAAGGTGTTAATTTATGTTCACATGTAAAATGTTTGCAATGTTTTCTATATGCTTCTGTGGATTATGCTTCAATCTCAGATACACTGGATTTAAGATGGCCCTCAAGCTACTTCTAAATCACTTTTGAATTACTGTTTAACAACCTTGCATTTAATCTGTATTTCTGATAGTTGCTAGTATAGATATACTTTTCCAAAACAGCAATATCATAGTTGTTGTTTTATTAGAGTGAAAACACAGCTTTGGGCATGGACTCAATATATTCAGTTGGGAGATCAGACAGTGGATTGTGTGTGATGCATTCCTAACATGAATGGTTTGCCATATGATTCCCAAGTACCTACATGCAAACCAGTAAATTAATCCTAGTTTATTGGTAGATGTTTTTGGTAACCACCAGAGCAAACTCCCTCCATAAATGTTTTCAAAAGGGAAGAAAGAATTAGGAGATGGGGAGGAACATCTAGAAGTGAGAGTAGAATAAATGAGCATTATACTGAAATAATTAACTGAATCAAATTACAATGGTTAGTGCAGGAAGCAATCTCCAACAGTTCCTTCTGGAAAATTTGCAAAATCAGATATGGTCTTAAAGTTAACTGTACCACTGAGGAACGGTTCTAGGAGAAAGTATGGTTCCAATGTCCTTAAAACCACAGTTATCTGGGTGAGCCATTTTTTTCATATTTGTCTTCTCTTGTCCACAGAAAGGAGTAATTTATTTCCATTTCCTGTGGAATGCTTTCCTTTTTTCTCCACTGTACTCCAGATTGTTTCTTGTGAAGCCATCTCCTTTTGGTCTCCAACTATGTTGTTTGCACTGGAATTTACAACATTGTCTCAACTGCTTGAAAAGTACTTTTAAATAGGGGGCTGCAGTCCAGTTCTTGTTTTCCATAGCAAAGGCTGGACTAAGAAAAACAATATTGTAAAAATAAAAATTATTTCTCTCAGAATCCGTTTTGGTGTTTTCCCCGAGATGTGTAAAAGTTCTTGTCTGGCAGTTCGTGTGCCCGAGGTGGAATAAATCAGAGCTCTTTAGTTTTCTCGGTCTCAAGGTTGTTTATTCTTTTCTTATCTGGAATATTTTCTCTCAGCCCAGCAAGGTCTGTCTTGCAGGGCAGCCATGGCACCCTCTCTGCCCCTTCAGGGCGGTGTTATCTTTTTATACTAAAAACTACGTACATGATGTTTACAATTATTTCCCAATTACTATCATCTATGTTAGACAGTGAACTACTCTAAACCAATCCAAAAGTGCCAACTCCACAATAGAAAATGAAGATGAAGAAGAAGAACAAAGAAAGACCAAACACGTGCTTTTTCCTCCATCTTGTGTTCTAAAATTCCCATTCCCAAAAATCCTACAATCTATATTTTCATTTTATGATAACACTTCTTAAACTACTGTGACTTTTAGGTTCTTATATAAAGCTGCTAATTTGTTTCAAGGGCTATAATCAAACCCACAGATGTTTTAGGCATCATTCCAGGGTCTCAGAGCCCCCTGACCAGGGTCTCAGCAACTCTGGACTCCCAAAGGGATGTCTTAGACTCCAACAATTTCAACTTTGAATTGTTGTAATAAGATGATGTAATAAGATCCAAATAGGGAAATATAACAAATTTAAAATACTGTAAGTATTTTAATCTAGTCCAGATATACAGTCCTATGTCTCTGCTTCTTTATTCCAAAACCTGCTGGAAGTGTGGTATTCCAGCAAATCATAGCTGATGTATGCACATAATACCTGGGAGAGTTCTGCTGAAAAGGAAGTGAATGAACTGGGAAGAGGAATCTTTGTAAATTATTGAGATGCATGACAGCCACTAGATTAATTGAACGCTTTGACTGCAAAGGCATTGACTATAGCTATTCAGTTAAACTTCTGATAACCAACTAGAACTGGAAAAAGAAAGTAATATGGTGAAAAGAACTTTTGAAATATTGATGTTGAAAGTAGGATAGAGTTCTTTATGGAAAGGTAGGTAGACTATTAAATGAACAAAAGAACTATCTTGCATAGAGCCCTGCATTTCAGCACTGAAGGGAAAACTGGCACATCAAGTTTTTACAACAAAAGGAAAGGGTTTATCAACTTCTAAATGCATTATATAAAGATGATTGTTAATTCTTGGAAAAACTGCAGTGGCTAAAGGAAAAATAGTCTTAACATAAAGAGCCTAAAAATGGCCAAGTTCAGCCAGATAAAACATTCAGAGAAAGTGAAAAGCAGAAGTCTGTTCAAACATTCAGAGCTTTCTTCTGCCTGTACATATATACAAGGTATACTAAATTTTTATATGTTATTTGTGAGATTTTAGCATTGTTTTCAATTGAAACATTGCTGTAAAAATTTCAACTATTGCTGTATATAATACCCTACAGAAAATACCTTGCCATATAGTTGCACACAGAAAACCATACTATTTAATTGGAGAAGGGGAATGTAACTTCTATTTCTGTGTTCTCTTCAACACATGGGACCTGGGACATGAAGGTCATCTTATAAATGGCCTAAAGCTAGAGCACTCACTTCTTTAGCAGGAGACACAGCTTTTCTTCCACTGAGACAGTATCTTTGTTGCACACAAAGTTGTCTATTCCTGAAATTACATTATTCTCTTCAGCCACTATAAAATTTAAGATAAAGAACACATTGTTTAAGACAAGGACCAGAATATCTATCCCTCATATTTTCAAGCTCTAAGCACTGCAATGCCTCCTTCCACCAAAGCTGTGCCTTCTATTCCAGCCAGTACAGAATTTGGCTTGTGAACGAAGGCATTTCCTGGGAAGTGACAGGTCTGCATCTGGAATACCCAGAATAGAAGGGTTATAAGCAAACAAGTGGGTTTCTTTCTGATGGTGTCTTTTGTTTAGAATTATCATTATTTTATCTTCCTTCTTAAAAAAAAAAATCCATCTGTAATATTTTACACCTCAAACTATGGAACAAGCCTTATCCCTGGCTGCCTGTTTGTGGTGAGCTGGCACTGACTGGCACAAGGTCTCCAATAAGTCCCTCTTATCAGGAGGAGAAAATATGATGGAAAGCTCATGAATTGAGGATAAACCACTTACCAACCACCGTCTTAGGCAAAATGGGCTTGACTTGGGGAAAAATACTTTATGGACAATTACTTGTAATAGACTAGAATAGTGAAAAATAAAATCACCTTCCCCTTATTCCTCTCTTCTTCCCAGATTCAACTTCACTTTGGATTTCTCTGCCTCCTCCCCATCAGGGAGATGGGAAATGAGGACTGTGACCACAGTGCTTTCTCTGTGCTGCTCCTTCCTCCTCATGCTCCTCTCCTACTCCAACATGGAATCCCATCCACAGGAGACACTCCATGAAATTCTCCAAGTGCCCTTCCCATGGGCTACTGTTTTATACAAACTGTCCCTTCCACAGGGTACAGTCTCTCAGGAACAGGTTGTTGCACTTCCCCACAGGGTCACAAGTCCTGCCAGCAAACTTGCTCCATGGATCCACAGCTTCTGCCAGGAGCTTGCTCCTGTGTGGGCTTCCAAAGGGATCGCATCCTTCTTCAGGCATCCACCTGTTCCAGCATGGGATGCTCAACAGTCTGCAGGTGGATATCTACTGTCAACCTTCACGGGCCACAGGAGGACATCCTGCTGCACCATGGACTGCAGGGGAATCCCAGCTCCAGCATCTGGAGCATTTCCTTCCCCTCCTTCTCCACTGACCTTGGAGTCTGCAGAGCTGTTTCTCTCACATATTCTCACTCCTCTCACAGGTGCTGAGCAGTGATTTTTACCCTTTCTTACAGATGTTATCTCAGACATTACAAGAAGTAATGTATGGATATTACTTCTTGGCTCTACTTTGGCCAGTGGTGGGTCTGTCTTGGAGGCAGCTGGAACTGTGTCTGTCTGGATGGTGGCAGCTGCTGGTGTCACAGAAGCCACTCCTGCACCTCCTCCACTATCAAAACCTTGCCATGCAAACCCAACACATTGTTAAAATAACTACTCTAAAGACTGTTCTTAAATTCTAGAACTTTCTTGAACTTGGGTGCTGTCAATACCAAGGTGCTCAGCCTGGGACAATACTGTTTTGGAGCAGATTTACAGATTCATGAAGAATTTCTTTAATTAAAAGGAGCAGAAACACCCAGGAGAATACAGTGACTTCAAAGTAAGAAACCATAGTGTGATTATAATCAGGTGAATTTATCTGAAAAAATATTTTATTTTAATGTAACCCTTACAGTAAAGAAACTAAACAAAGCAACAATCAATGAAATCTCTAGTTCCAGGGCAAAGAAAGAAGGAAGAAAACTGCATTTCCTTACAAATATATTTTCTTGTGTTTGTTTGCCCTTCTTTGTTCCCTTTCTTTTCACTTCCTTAACTCTAGCCCTGATGTCCCTCTTGTTTTATCCTGCAGATATTTCTATTTATAATAGAGCCTCTCTTTGTCTTTTTCTTCACAATCAAGTCTTTTTCAACCAATCACCAGTGCTCTGCAAAATGCTCCAAGCTTGAGGGACAGCAAGAATCATTGGGACATCTCCCCTCTAGTAACTCCTCCACTGACACATAGATCAGTGTCTTCTTCATGCTTCTCAGCAACACGGTATTTATTAAATACATTTTCTTTGTCATATAGATAGAAAAAGAGAGATGATCTCAACATAAAGGTGATTGAAAAGTACCCAGGGTGATTAAGGCTCACTAGTGCTTGAATGTTTCCAAGCAGCTCTGACCCATAAAGGAGAGTTGGTCCTTCACAACTTCATGGAAGGCATAAGACTTTATTAGTTGGTGAAATTTGTAAAACACAGTGTACACTTACCTAGACTGATACCAATTTCAATAGCTAGCGAGATTTAAAAAAGAAATTATAAAATCATGTAAAGATAGACTCTGAAAACAAAGGCATTCTTATTTTCAGGGATGAGTGGCTCATAATAGAGAGTTATATAGGAACCTACAAAATTTGTAGAGCTCAGTGGAGTATGAATAGAAACTTGGACAGGAAAGCAAGGACAGAACTGGACAACAAAATATTTTCAGAGAGGAAAAAAAAAGTGGGTGAAGGCTTTTCCTATCAACTCTTATCAAAACAATGTCAAAAGCTATTTTTGAGGGAAGGGAAGGGAAGGGAAGGGAAGGGAAGGGAAGG
>VXBI01013070.1:2580483-2606814 GCA_013397375.1 Toxostoma redivivum
GAAGGGAAGGGAAGGGAAGGGATAAGAGTTTTTTTACTTTAAATATATGTTAGAGGAATTAGAGTAAATAATATAATTTAAGTCCTAGATAGAAATAATTTCTGATCCATTTGTTTTCCTTTAAACACATTGACATCATTAAAAATGGCATTCAAAGAGCAAAGGTTGCACACAGTTATTGGGCACTTCATTATCACTTCATTATTAGTAGAACTTTACTTTCATTTCTAATTATCTTTTTAACTGAATAAGAATTTATGAAGTGTTAAATAGCAGGATTTATTGTATCAAGGACCACAAAGGGGAACTGTGTACTACTTCCAGTACTTGTTTTCATTTGTGTTTCTTTGCTTTGTAGTGCTTTCTAATGTTTCTTTCCTTTGAATAGTTTTCTCATTATAAATATGTACTTTCATCTTTACCAGTCTTTTTCAGAAATAAACATGAGATACAGCACTCTGCACCTGGGATACTACACACACAGAATATGATTTTCAGAATGTTTGTTAAGGAAGTTTTTTGCTTTAGTTGCATCAAAAAATATAGAAAACATACAAAAAAATCTGAGTCTTGTTGTTGCAGAAGATACACAGCCTTCCTTGTCTGTGAGTGTGTTGAAATACATTTCAGAATATTTGGGTTGTCAAGGAACTAGACAATACCTGAGAGGGGCCCTGAATGCCATTGCATGCATTTTTAATGGAGCTGATTCCAGCCTGGGGGCACTTCCCCTCAAAACCATGATTATGCGTGAACAAATCTGTTTACTAGTATAATGGGAGAAAAAGTATGTTTAGATAATGTTGTCCCATGTTACAGGGCTCTCCAAATTTCCTGATTGACTGATTTATTACCATCATTTTCTCTGTCACTGAATTTAAGTCATCAGAGGTTAGCTGATATGGAAAGCAACAGAGACCTACCTTCTGCTCTTAAAGCAAATGACTATTCTGATCCAAGAAAGGTTGATTTACTTATCAGCATCTCTAGATTAAATGCTGCAGCACCTATAATACACTTACTTTTCTACTGAAAAATTGTAGTGTTCCATTTGTCTTCCTCAGGTGGTCAAAACCACTGTGGCATACACAGCATTGATTATTTTTTATTTTAAATGTCTCATCTTAAGCTGAGTGACACCATACTCCAAGGACATGGAAAGCTAACATATGTTCTCTACTGCTTCAAAAACAAACCACTGGGATTAAAAACTGCTGTTAATATTCCAACATTTAAAGCTTAGATTTCTCGTGTGAGAAGAAAGCAGGTGGATGAACTGCATTAATTTTCTGATTAGTATAGTCTGGGCTTGAGGAAGGTTGCCTAACACACATTTAGTACAAGTCAGAAACAAAGCTATTGCTAATTCCCTTCAGATTATCTTACTATGGCAACCCAGCAAGATAAAGATGAAAATAATTCACTATCTTCTGCTGTTCCTCTCAAGTCTGTATGCAGTCATTTTTGAATGCTTTTAATTAAAACACTTTGACAGATTTTTGAAAACTTGGTGCAAAAAAAATCAAAAAAATGAGATTGTAAAAAATTACTGTTGATGAAAAAGATAAAAAGCAGGTTTTACCTCTCCTCCTCCTTTTCTGTCAGTCCCTTTTCACTCCTGCCCTCCAGTTCATTAATATTTTGGTTTTTAGTATGTTGGTTACAGTAACTAAGTGTTAATTTGTTCCTTGGCATATTACACTGAGATGAATCTGATTAATTAAAACAGGAAGCACCATCCCTGAAGCACCATGGCTGGTGCATTGGTGTTGATGCCTGGGGTTTTGTGTGTAATGAGACTCGTAGCTGCAGGCAAAGGGAGACCGCACACTTCCCCACCTCTGGCGGGGAACAGAATTAAGCATTAACTCCGTAGCAGACCCCTGCTTATCAGCAACCTTGCTATTACTATACCAACCCTGATGTGAATAAGCAATATTTTCATCCACTTCCCAAGAGATTTATCTAGCTGTTGAAGTAGAAAATGAATATTTTACAGTTCACTTGTCTGATCAATTACCTACAAGCTGCTGCAGTATTTTATAGCCAGTGGGAGAGCTGTGTAGGTGATGATAGAGAAATCTGGAGGGAATCTGTTTGCCAACTACAAAAAGGGGACTAAAACTGTGAATGAGCCATCAGTAACAATCCTTTTGTTCATAAGGGTCTAGCCAGAAATTACAGTGTAGCCAATTAAAGTACATAAATGATAATCAGCAGAATGTGAATTCCAGAGGTGAAGAAATTTGGATTGCTTGATTGGAGGATAATGAAGTGCAGAGATGATTCAAAGCCAACCTCTTCTCAGTGAAACATCTCCCTCAGTACTTTATTTACCATTTCTGTCTTTTAGATAATTGGAAGAAACTCTTTCCTAGAGACACTTTGGAAATTAAATTAACTAACTCAAAGTTAAATTGTGTACACTTCTAAGGCAAGTTATATACAGATCATACAGAAAGTTTCAACAACCTAAGCTCCCAGAGGTTTATTTTAACAGAAAAACTTTATGTTGGCAATTCATTTCAAGAACATTACACATGACATCTTGAATAACTTAGTGAAAACTCTCCTATCTGATCGCATGTGAATTATGTTTTCTCTCTAAAAACCTGTAAGGAATATTAGTCTGTTACTTACAGAATGAACAGCGACAAATTCAAATCCTTATTTAAAAATGGTGAAAGCATAAAGAAACAACCTGGAAGATTCACAAGGTAGTTTGCATTTGACTGTTTAAAATTCCTGCTGTTTAGTCCAAGAGCTTTAAACATATCTTCATTCTTTAATTTACAGACAACCCTGTGAGAGAGATAAGTTTGTATTTGTAACAAGAAAATCAAATCTGATTTGTTTAGTGATAACAACAAATATCACTTAGACTTAAATTATTTTCAGGCCTTCAAATCTAAAGGAAAAATAAATCTGGGATCAGTTAAAATTCAGATATAGCAGAGGAAGGCTGGCCTTTTTTTCCTTATTCAACAACATCATCAAAAAGTTAACACTGTAAATATATGTTGCTGCCTGAGTACAGATTATTTGCCTCATATTATACACTTGATTAACTGCAGCTTCTTTTAAGTTATACCATGCTTTTGTGTTTTAGGAGAATGTGTCCTCCTATTGCAAGCTTTTGATTAAGCTCTTTTTTATTGAGCCTTTATCAGTGTTTATTAAATATAGAAAAACAGACTGAGGAATGAAGGTTTTTTCCTATAATAAGTTCCTTTTTAACTAGCCTTTGAACTGGCAGTCTTCAAAATACAGAAAAAATTATCACTTTTTATACATATTAAAAAATTTAATGTGCAAAGAATTACATTTATTAAAACTGTCTTTCACTATTTTTACTCTCAAAACTTTACTTACATCACTACAATGGCAGAGATTTTATCCAAAGGGAAGAAAAAAATAATCTTTTACTTCTATTATATGCCCCTTATTCAAATATCTTGTATTAATTTTACCAAGTCTCCAAAGCATTCCTAAATGACTATTACTGTGTTGGCCCAAACTCACAGCATAATCTACCACCAAAGTTTAAAACTTCTTTCAAAGGCACATTATTTCTGAAGCAAAGCAGCTGAGACAGAACAGGACATTCTCCATGTACTGTCTGTTTTCTTATAGAGCAACTGATCTCTCAGTACTTTACTTGCATTGAATGTTTTAGGCTATCTAATACCAGTAATAGTTCAATATAGCAGTTATTTGAACACTGGCTAAAAACTTGTTTTGAAAATTTTAGCAAATGTTTTTTATCTTTAATTGCATTGTCTGTATAAACATTAATTATCAAGACAGAGGCTTGCAAGAGCCAACAGGAGTGCAGTTGCTTAGTTAAATTTATAGTGTTGCTTGATTTATTCTTATTCTACAGCTCCATTTTGTGGCTGATTTTTTCGGAAAAGTGTGATATTGTAGAAACAACTTTCCCTATGAGATTTAGCCTACCAAAGTCCTCCTTTATCTGCAAGATGGCACCAAAACTTGATGGTGTCACAGATAACTTTACCAGTCTTCCCATTTTACAAAACTTTTCAGCATTGAGTTTTGTAAATTTATTTGGCTTCAGTCATATCTTAAAAATATTCTTACTCCTTTAAATATGTTTTCTTGTGCATGCTCTGAAGATGGTGAATTTGGGTAGCTATACTAATGCCTCCTGCTCAAGCTCCACACACTTAAAGAAAAAGGTCATGAAAGAGAATCATAGAAACTTAGAATGGCCTGGATTGGAAGGAACCTTAAAGATCATCTTCCAAGCCCTCTGCCATGAGCAGGGATACCTACCAGTAGAGCAGGTTGCTCAGAGCTTCATCCATCCTAACCTTAAACACTTCCAGGGATGCAGCACACACAGCTTCTCTAGGCAACTTGTTCTGGTGACTCACCATCTTCACAGTAAAGAATTTCCTCTTAATATCTGATCTAAATCTTTCTTTTACCTTAAATCCATTCCCCCTTGTCCTGTCACCACATGTCCTTGCAACAGAATCTCAGTCTCTCCTTCAGGCTCCTTTCTGGTACTGAAAGGCCTTAATTAGATCACCCCAATTTCTAGGCTGAACAAACTCAGTGCTCTCAGGCTTTCCTTGTAGGAGAGGTGCTCCATCACTAATCATTTTGACGGCCCTGCTCTGGGACTCACTCCATGAACTAGTCATGGTAACTGGAAAACAGCCCTCATCTGACACAGTAGAAAAATTTTCTGTAATGGCCACAGAGCACAGTAGATTCCAGGTTCATGTTGTCCAACACCCACAAGAGGCACAGTCCCAAATTACAGTGGATGCAGTGAGGGAGGACATGCCCCACTCTCCTCCTCCAGATGAGCCACAAAGAAGTGAGGAGCTCAGCTGGCCAGGACAGGAGGGTTGTGGGCAGGAAGGACCATGGATCCATTCTGCTGTTGGGAGCAGGACATCTCAATTTATGGTTCTTTTCACCAGGCCTGGTATTTCTATTTCTGCAGTAAAATTTCAATGTGAAATGCACAGAGAGTTCAGCACAATGGAGCACAAGGCCAGGCCTGCCCTGAGGACCAATTCCAGACAAACTAGACTTCTAAATTGAGAAGGTAGAATCTATTCCCAAGTTTCATCATCTAGTAGAGTCTATTCCCAAATTTCATCATGTATAAGTCTAACCATAATGCTTTAAAAAGCTCCCATACCAGCCAAGAACTAGTTAACACCATCCCATGGGGAGTTAACATTGTCCCATTGGGCCAAAACAAGAAAAAACTGCTATCTTCTACATTTCAGAAGGAAACATGTTTTATATTTTTAGATGTAAATTATACTTCATATGTAGATAGCAAAGTGTTTCCAAATTGGATTCCTTTGAAGTGTTAGCCATCTGGGAAAAAATGAGATGAAAGGACATACTTTCATCTGGGATACTCAACATCATAGAGGAAGTCAGTGGAATAGGACAATAAAATAAATTAAAAAAAAAAAAAGACAAAGACAGAGACATATTTCTTAGAACTAGTCAATTATATTTCCAACCTGATAGATAAAATAACAGAAAAATAGCATATTTCAGGACTGGATGGAGACTGAAAGTTACAACATTTATATAGATTTAAAGACTATTTTGCCATATTTATTTTAAAGATTCAGTACAAAAAAGATCTGAAGCCATTTTTTGTTCTTGGAAAAAGCTTCATTTAAAGGTATATATAGCACATCAAAGAACTTGACTTTGTTGTTATTGTGCCACTAATAGATATTGCTACTTCATGCTAATTTTTCAGACTAGCATTAGATTAGCAGCTAAACTACGTCATGAAAGTGTGTAGCTCTACAGATAGACCATATATTGCAAATTGAGATGGCTCTGTCATTACCAGGGTCCACTTGGCTGAGGTTTTGTGTGTAATCTGCAAAAGCAGTTGCTTCTGAGCTGTGTATTATAGAAGAAACCATGGCATAAGTCCTGAACCTTGTGGTTTCTTCCATTTTAGAGGGAATATGGAGCTCAGGGTTTCATAGAAAATGGTTTTACCTGGCAAAAAAAATCTGTGCCAACATACAAGGTGGAGGAAAATCTGTTTACCTCCTTTACCAGAAGTAAAAACTTAGCAAACAGATCTATGTATAAATTATTTGGGAGAAAATTAAGTAGGCAACTTCAGTAGCAACTGTACAGACATCTATGAGCAAATAAGTAGCATAACCAAAGTGAATAAACAATGTTTATTCACTATTGCAATAAAGCAACAAGGAGCGTACAGTGGAATTAGCAATATTTTGAAAATAAACACTATTTTCACACAACACATTGAAATTGCGTAACTTCTTGCTGCAGGCTGTTGTAAAGGTGAATTAGACAAATTTAACTGAATTAGACAAATTAATGCAGAATAGGTGGTATCAATAGCTATTACACACAATGACTTAGATGCAACTGAAGGCATAGGAGGTCCTTAAACTATATAGAGATTGAATAATATTTTGTGAAAATGATCCTACTTTATCCCACTTCTGTTTCTTTAGCATCCCCTATTGGCCACCACTAGAAATGAGGTTCCGGAAGAAAGGTTTTTGATTAAACTTGTTCTGGCAGGTTTTGGTTTTTTGTTTCTTTTAAAAAAAGAAATATGTAGTGACAAAAATTTATTTCTTTTCTAGGGTATTTCCAGAACTGATGTTCTGAGCACACTTTTATTCCAGCATAGTTCTGCATCTGTAATAGAAGAGCCAGTTTTCAAAGTTAATCCATTGTGTGTTTTTCTTCAGATTAAAAAATGCTTATATGATATTAGCTTGACCTATAAAAGAGAAAACAGAAACATTCTGCAGTTGTGATGCAGTAAAAATTAATTTCCTGACAGTTTTTTCTATTTCACTACGGATAGTCTTTGGGCCAAAGATATTAAAAGGTGGCAATTTGCAGAGATGCTCCAGCTATGGCTAAAGCACTATTATAGATACTTGAGTTCCAATTTTATGCTTTTTGACCTCCTGACCTCCTACCTTTCCCAACCTACAGCATTCTCAGGACTTCCATGATTCTCATTTCTACAGCAGAAGGATTAATATGGTGATAATAATAATTGTTATGCATCCGGCATTGAAACAGTGGCAGACAAGGCAAAATTACTTTATCTGGGGAAATGGTGTTTTGCAGCAATTGCCATGGTTCTGTGCATTCACCATACATAATCTGTCCTGGTAAGTTCATACAAAGAAAAGGAGCATCCTTTTACCTGTTCCCAGTATCCTAAGAATAACAAGATCAGTGCCAAGGTTAATCCTTCATCCTGTCCACAGCTATACCAAAACCATAACAAATGCACACACAAGAAACCCTTATCTCATTTATTCTAACTTCTGACAATTCATTACTTTGCTTATATGGCAACAAAAGAAAATTAAAAATACAAGAATTATAAATTATATCTTCTCATAAAGGCAAGCTTGCATTGTCTTTTATATTTTGGCTAATTCAACAGAATCGAGGTTGCATGCTCATACCTGCTCTAGATTAGCTGTGCATGGATTTTTATCTTGTGGCCCACAGAGTCAGCATTAAAAATAACCAAAGAGACAAAAGATTCATTTAGGTTGGAAAATATCTTCAAAAGCATTGAGTCCAACTGTAAATCTACCACTGCCAAGTCGACCACTAAACCATGTCCCTAAGTGTCACATCTACATGTCTTTGAAATACCTCTAGGGATGATAACTACACCACTTCCCTGGGCAGCCTGTTGCCTGACCACCCTTTCAGTGAAGAAAATTTTCCTAATATCCAAGTGAAATCTCCCCTGGCTTACCTGGAGGCCATTTCATTTCATCCTGTCCCTTGTTACTAGGGAGAATAGACAGACCCCATCTCTTTGCAGCCTCCTTTCAGACAGTTGTAGGAACAGTAAGTTTTCCTGTGAGGCTCCTTTCTTCCAGGCTACACAGTCCCAGTTTCCCCCAAATGCTTCTCATAAGACTTGTGTTCTAGACCCTTCACCAGAACTTCACATTCAGTTTTATAATAATGGAATCTTATTTTCAAGCAAAATATAACCTATATTGACCACACATGTCTCAGTGAAAAGTTAACATTCCTCATTCACCCAAACCATCCTGGTATAGTTACAACTTTGACAGGGTATTGATCACTAGTTTCTTCACTGTTGCTAGAGAAGGAGCCAAAGGCTGATATGGCACAGCCACCTGGTAGTTACAACAAAGCTTTTTCAATCTTTCTTTTCACTGTGTTCATACATATAGTACTCGCTTCCACTTTGATAAATTTTAGTGCTAAAAGATTACCTGAGCATCCCAGGTGTATTCAGACATATATTCCCAAAACTAATCATATTTGAAGTAACAGAGGCAAATCTTCAGTTTGAGCTTGGGAAGAATATCATTTTCCAGGCAGGTATGAAATCAGTGACTTAACTTTTTTTGCCAAGAGTTACATCACACTCTACAAATATTTTTAGGCACTCACTTTTTTGACCTTTCAGGTTCTCCTTGGAATATACTGAGAACAACCAATTCAGTACAGCTCAACAATGACCAATATTTAACTTTTATTCAGTGAATTTAGGGGTTTTTTTCACTAACTATGAAATATATGAAAATAGTCTGTTATATTATCCAAACTATCATAAAGGGGTTTTTATCATTTGGCATGTTTTATAACATATAAATATTTTAGTTTAGTAGCTCAGCCTAGGTACTACTGTGCTACTTCTATTGCAATTATTTGTTATTTTTTATGTGTTAATGCAGACAAATTTTATGCGGCTGAGCTTTCTAGAGATGCAGAAAATGGAAAAGCCTTCAATTAATATTCACAGCAACTTAAATTTCCAGAAATATTTTCACACATTGAAATTCTACTACTAGAGGTATATCTATGAAAATGAATATAAAATTAGACAAACAGAGGAATGATAAGCCAGTATTCAGTTTATTTAGAAAGCCAAAGTCATGTGCTTTGCAAACAGATCCATGAGATGTTACTAACCTTAGAATAGGCAGTGTATATTCTGACACTAAGTACACTGATTATTGAACTTGACAGTTGTGTGAAACTAATCTTTTTGCCTGCTTTTTCGTTTTTTTACTCTGCTCTCTGCCCATCATTTCTACTTAAATAGTAAGAAATTCATAGCTGATACTTTGTTCCACGATACATTTTGCACATTTACTTGCACAGCAAGCCTTCCAGCTCTCCAGGCACGCTATCAGATAGTCCAGCATATGTAAGAAGACTAAGAGAAGTCCAAGATTTTTGGTCAGATAAATGCATCCCTAAAATCCCAAAATCTGTATTTAACCAAACCAAACCAATATGTTTCAAAACTTCTGAAGCTCATAATAGTCAGAAAATACCTTAACACCTCCGAAGGCTTAAAAATAGGCACAGTTCTATGCATACCTTTTCTTCATTACAGAAAATATGGATTTTTTAGTGGCTGGTTCTGCCCATATTCCAAAATTGCACATGATATGAGAATTCATAAGGTATTACCTTGCTCATTACATCTGAAACTTTTCTTTTGCTTGCTCTAAAGTCTTTTGCATTATGAATGAATGCCCTTTGGACTGAATTCATCCCCCATTGTCTATTAGGAATTATTACCTCAGTCCTGGCTGTTATCCCAGGAGCAGCACTTGATGACATTGCTGAGAATGTCTTCTCTATCAGTCTGAGCCTTGCTCTCACAGTTATTGCAACTACTTTTATGGAGACCACTGCAGTCATTAGTTAAAGCTGTTGAGACACCTCCCACCCACTCCCAATGGACTGTGATGGTTTCAGAGTCTTAGGGAAAAGCCTGTGCTCTACAATTGCCACGGAGTCTAATCTTTGAGATACCATTAGCTACTTTTATAAAGAGGAAAGGATACATCCTAACTACAATTTACACCTTCTCTATGGATCATAATCTGCCAGTTATAGTGATGCACCTATGCATGGTGTATCAGGACATATCCTAGCTGTCTTTAAGTCCAAAGCTTAGATGGTATCTAAGAAAAAAAAAATGTTAGACCAGCAGATGCCTTGATGAGCTGAGGAATTCTGGCTTTAAGTCTGTCCCTGGGCTGGGACAAAGGTAAAGCAACAAGCGTGGTCCTGAAAGAAAAAAAAAACAAACGGGTACTGTTATAACAGAAGTCTATAAAGTCACAGTAGTTATAGAAAGGGGAAATAGGGAATGACTGTTAAATGTTATGAGAAATATACAACATAAAATGTCAGGTGGCAAGTCTAAAATAAAAAGAAGGAAGCTTTTCACAGAAGAAAAGCTTTTCACATCTTCATAATTAGGCTTTGAAATTTCCTACTACAGAAGAAAATTAACCTTAAAGTGTAAAAAGCGTTCAGAAAGAAAGCAAATTCGTGCAATAAAAATCTATGAAAGGTCACTAAAAATTATGAGAAAAACAAAAACAAGATTTCAACAAAATTTTGGAGACTGGGAGAGTTTCACAGTAAAGTATGCTTACATCGTACTTCTAAAATGTTCTTTCTGGGTCCCTCTAGGAAGCATAATTAATGACTACATAGACCCTCGATTTACAGGAGTATATCCTCTTTTAAGTAGGGAATGATAGGTTTTGGAAACCTCAGAAAACTGACTTCCCATCACTCAGTATCTGCAGAGCAAAAATTTCATTTCTGCTGTTAGCATAAAGTACATTATGGTTTATGACAGATCAAGTGGAAAGTTAATGATACAGGACTAGAAATATACACATCCTGTAACACCTCCACTCAGCTCCTAATACTTGTCCTCTGTTATCATGGATTGTCAGGTAGATCAGTAAAGTGAAGAGAGGAATAATAGATAACATCCTCGGTGTTGTTGGATTTTTTTTTTCCTTTGATGTCATTTTGATTACAGAAAATTAGTGAAGGAATGTCTAACAGTTTGACTCGCTGCACAAGATGATAAGTAGGCCAATCACATATTGACCCACTAATGAAACACTTTGAAAAATGGTGATTGCAAACAATGAAAGCTGAGATATTCTTGGCCATATCTGTTCCTTGAGACTAAAAAATTAAAAAGTAAAGGGAGAATGGAAAGATGGAGAAATAATAATGAAAGAAATGTAAACTATATTTACCTTGAGAATCAAGTTTCAAAATTATTACCAATGCCTCCTAGTATGGGAACCTATGATATTCAGAGAATTATATAATCATAGAAGGTTCTCAGGTTGCTCAAGCTTTACTTCTTCATGGTGAATTCATGCTGACTACTCGCATTCACTTTCTTATCTTTCATGTGCCTGGAAATAATTTCGAGGATTAGCTATTCCATCATCTTCCCAGGGACTGACATGAAGCTTACAAACTCATAGTTCTCTGGATCTTTCTTCTTGCTTTTTTTGAAGAGAAGAGCAAGATTTGCCTTCTTCCAGTCCTGAGGTACCTATCCCAGTCACTGAAGATTATTGAGAGCAGCTATAGAATGACCTCAGCCAGCTCCCTCAGTACTTATGGATTACCTTTGTTAAACCTTTTCCATGAAGGAAATGCTAACCACCTCATGTCCCAGTAATTTTTGCTTGCAGCCTGCTGGGTAGCCATCTTCTATAATTCTGAAAATTATAAAAAATTACTCAACATCCTTGGTTAGCCTAAAAAAACATAGTGATGTTATAACTGGAGCTATAAATATTCTGAAACTACATAAACTAATTCGCTCTGACTTCAGAGCTTGTTGAAAAGCTTGAGATTCTTGATCAATATTTGCAGGTGGGTTTTGGGAAAGATGACATTTACTTAGCAACAGTAGAGACTTTATACTGTATACTTTACCTATTGAAAGTACTTGTAACTGTACAATGGTGTTTGCCCTTACAATAATTTCAATATAATGTTGACCATAGAAAATGAGAAAAGCAAGTAGAGAAGATAGTCATACAGTTATAATTCCAGTACATTACGCTCACAGTATGAGAATGAAAACAGACTAATATTTCTGTAGCACCCTTATTTAACTTCTTTGTCTGTTCTGTGTGCTTTTACTGCTTCATTTCTTTTCCAGTATGATAATTTATGGTTTTCATTTTAAAATTTAAAAGAGCACAGATTTTAAAATAATATTTCTGGAGTACATGATTTTTCTCATGCATACTTTGTTTGTAACTTCCCCTGTAATTAATAGGAATTACAAGACAAAATGCAAAATATATAAGCCCTTTTCTTTCTAAAATGAATTATACATAACAAATGGAATTTAAAATTTTGCACCTAGCTTTGAAATGCTTCTCAAATATCCAGTTATTAAAACCTGCTCTACTTAATTGGGAATGAGAATTAAAATGGAGATTTTATCCCAGTTATTACTCTTTTCTTTAAAAAAGTTTGTGGATGAGAAATTTAATAATCTTCATTCTACCCTAGAAGCAATATTATTGAAGGGAAATTGCTTTCCCTAAGAAAACTTCTTCCACTTCTGTATTACTCCTGTAGTGTTGTGAACACTTTGGAGGTCTCCCTGTGTAGAGTATCCATGCACAACTTATACGTCTGTTGGTGGGTCTTGTTTGGTTAATTATAAATAACCCTTTTCAAAAGCTTATATTTAGTATTTATCTTTAAAAGAAGAATTCATGGGCTAACAAGGTGACATCACCCCACATTGTCAGGGATATTCAGCTGCAGAGAAATGAAGGTCCTGACCCAGAAAAAGGATTGAGTTATACTCAGGAGTGTTAGGCACTGTAAGACCTAAAAGTGCTGCTGTGTCCACCTTTACAGATTTTAAGGGAAACCTAGTTTTCTTACAAACAACTGAGAAAAAATAGCATTTTTGTTTCTTAACTGTCCTCTAGAAATTACTTGTTTACTTTCTTAAGCATGCTACTGAGTAATGTGTTTGAGGAGCAACTGACATGAAGTTTCAAGCTGGCAGCCACTTGCTGAGTAATACTTCTGTTGTGAAAGGCAGCACTGAAGAGAAGGGAAGAAAGCAGAGCATGTTTTGCACAATAATCTTGCAGTTCAGGCATTCATACAAAATAGGAGAGTCCCCAGACAGCTTTCTTTTCTTTGGGAAACATACTCCCAGAAAGTAGTCCTCATCAAGCATCAATGCATTTATTTTAGAGTTAAAAGCATGACATAATACAGAACAGCCCAGGTTGGAAAGGAGCTCAGAAGATGGTCTGGTCCAACCTTTTGTAGGAAAGGGAGCTTAGATGACATTTTTATCTAGCCACCTTGTCCAGTAAATTGAAAACCTGCAGTGATGGGGACTCCACCATGGTCTTGTGGAAGGTCATCCTATGACTGATTGTTTTTTGCTGTGAAAAAATTTCTTTCTTATATGAAGATGAAACCTCTTCTGGTGCAACTTGTACAAGTTGCTCTTTGTCCTCTCTATGTGACTTCTTTTGAAGGGAGACTCACTTTCCTCTTTGTACTGGAAGTACTGGAAAATTGTGTTGAGGTCCTCCCTCAACTCTCACTTCTCCAGGGTAAAATTACCTAATTCCATCAGTCTTTTCTCATAGAACAAGTTCTGTGCTCTTTGATTATCTTTCTGAACTACCTTTGAACCCTTCCAAGTCTGTCTGTGTATTTTTTGAAATGTGATGACTAGAACTGGGTACAGTACTCTGGGTGCAATCTGATATTTCCATCTTTATCTGTTCAAATAATTGATTTTCACAAATTAAATATTAACTCTCTAGACAATTAGTTAGGTCTCCCATTTGAAGGGTAGAGATGGAAAACAACTGGTAGACCACATTCTTACTTAGCAGAGTGCTAAAGAATGTTTTTCTTATTTATATATATATATATAAAACAGAACCAAGTTAAAAGTTTGTTTTTCCTTTCTGGCCCAGGCTTTATGAATATGAATGAGCTATGTGGATAGGAGGGCCTTAAGCAGATAATGGCACTGAACTAAAATCTCCCCCTCTTTGGACAAAGTGCCAAGTGGAAAGGGTGAGCAAGTAATCTTTTAATCGAAATAAAAACCTTTTTCATAATTTCATAGAAATGTTCAAGAAAAAAGTGAGGACAGCACATCCCAAGTGTTGATCAAGGCCACTTTCCAGATAAACTGAGGAATTTTTGCCTGAAATGTGTGGCATTTGAAATCAATCTATTTCTTCCCTGTTGTGTCTTTCAGCTGATCTGCTGAACCCTTCAGCAGACATAACTCTCATTTTGGAGAAACTAATTTGCCCACAGCATTATAGTGGGTACAGGACATTCATCCCACTCTCTGAGCTACAGACCTCAAAGATAAATGTTGGCAAGCACACTGCAACTCCCAATGCCTTTCATTAATGTAGCCTTGGAAAGCAAAACAGAATTGTTGTCAGGCAGCTTGTATTCCATTGAGAATCTAAGAGGCTGATATGGATGCACTAAATTTGGAATACGAAACTGAACTGAGGTTCTTATTATCCAAAATCATTGATCTAGCCAAAATATTTTTTGACGTGCAGTGATTTAACCCCAGCCAGCCACCAAGCCCAGCACAGCCACTCCTCACTCCACCACCAGCCAGGCTGGGGAGAGAATCAGAAGTGTAAAAGCTGGAAAACTTGTGGGTTGAGACAAAGACAGTTTAATAGTAAAACAAAAGCCAAGCATGCAAGCAAAGCAAAACAATGAATTCATTCACCACTTTCCATGAGCAGGCAGGTGTTCAGCCATCCCCAAGAAAGCTGGGTTCCATCACATGTAATGGTTACATGGGAAGACAAACATCATCCAAACATACCCTCCTTCCCCCAAATTTATATATTGAGCATGATGCCTAGGGGTACAGAATATCCTTTTGGTCAGTTTAATTCAGAAAAGGCCTTGACTCTGTGTAAACCCTGCACAGCAATAACAAAAATATCTCTATATTACCAGCCCTATGTTGAGCACAAATCCAAAACTCAGCCCTATATCAGTTGCTCTGAAGAGAAGTAACTAACCCAGACAAAACCAGCACACCACAGAATATATTTTGTTCTCCTACTTTATCAAAACTAATTTTAAAAACCTGAAGAGAAAGACAGCAAAACTCTTCTTGGGAGAGATACACTTATAACACCATATTTTTAAAATCAGGTCTTTCAGTTCTGGTAGTTAATGGCTCCTTATAGCATCCCAGATCAACTTTGGTTCTCATCCTTGATAAGACACCTACACACAAAGTATCCTTACAAAATGGATCTTTTATCTTATTTATAATCAAGCCATTGTCTAGATCGTTTTGAGGAATTAATAAGTTTATGTTCACCAGACACTTTCAAATTGAACTTCAGCTCCAAATTAGCTTCACACATGGATTTTTTTTACACTGCTGTTTTTTCCTACCTAGCTCTAACTATAATTAGTCACTAAAAACTGTCTCTATGCCTGAAAAATGTTTCATACTCCATCACAGTTCTTTTTCTTTGAAAAAATCCTCCAGCTGCTGAAATCTCAGTCATCTAATGATCACAAACCCATTCAGGAGCATCCTTGACCACTCTTCGTCCTAAAAAACCCTATAATTGAGGCATAGAAGCCTTTTTTTTTTTAATGCCAAGTGGCATCTTTAAAAGTAAGGAATAGGTGGCAAGTATGAAAAATGTGTTTTCATGCAATTTTAATGATATCTCAGTTATAATAAATAGAATGCAATAATTTATTTTAATAAATATTTCTAGTTCATGTGCAGTTTTAAAACTAACATGCTACAAAGCATGCTAAAATTAAATACAGTAATCTGAAAAACTTTTCCCTATATTACTTCTCATTCCTGGTAGTTAATCCAATTAATCTCTTAATGTTTGGTCTTTCAAATTTAAGAGAAAATGTTAAATCAGTTTTATACAATTTCAAAGGCTAGAAGAATTTATTTTGCTAATTTGAAGCCATAAAATAGCTAAATGTGAAAGCCATAAAACCAAATTTGTTCAAATTATCTTTTCACCTGTGACATTTTTTTATTTTTTTATGAATGCGAAGCTTTCTAATAAAGACTTTGTTATAAAACTCTCAGTGAACATCAGAGGCCACCCATATTTTATCTCTTTTCTGGAAGGCCATAGCAAATAAAACAGTGGCAAACCTGGAGAATTCATGGAAGAATCACAAAATCATAGAACTATAGAATGCCTTAGGTTGAAGGGGACCTTAAAGGTCATCAAGGTCCAACTTCCCTGCCAGGACCAGGCAGACCTTCCACTAAAACAGGTTGTTTGTGCTCTAGCCCCACCCAACCTGGCCTTGAACACTTCAAAGGATGGGACATCCACAAGTTCTCTGGGCAACCTCTTCCAGTGCCTCACTACCCACACAGTAAAGAACTTCATCCTAATGCCTAAACTAATGTGGACACACTGCTAGAGGCCTAGGAAAATTACAGCCAGGGAAATCATTCCCAGGCTGAAGTCTCTCCTGGTTATCTCAGATCCTTTCCCAAGCTGATAGCATATTCAGCTCCGGCAGGGAGTTTTTCCCCAGGACGATGGTTTTGTCAAAATAGAATGGAATTAATAACATAGATTAACACCTGGTGCTGACCTTGGGACCTGTCCTGAAGTACTGTCCCAAAGGTGTTTTCCCAATTATCCAATGAACTACTGTCTTGTCTTAGTTCAGCAGAACACCCTATAAATATGAACCATATTCTCAATAAAATGCCTTCTTTTCCCCAAGGAGGTCTGTGTTGCTATCATTGCTTTCTCTAGCGTGGTAGTGACAATCTAACCCTACTCTCCTTCAGTTTAAAACCATGGGATAGACAAGGAAGAAGCAGTCAACTAATCAAATGCTTTATTCACAGATATGTAATTATTTTCTGAAAATTATTCTTTACGCTCACTTGCTAGAAGTTTAACTTCACTCATATTATGCCTCTAATAATTTATCAAAGAAAAAAGATGAATATTGGGCAAATAGAAGTAAGTAATCTCATCTCCAAGGCGTGAAAAAGGTTCAAGTGTCCAATATTATACGTCTTTGTATTACCATCTTGCCTGAATTCAAAACTACAATTTTACTTGGAAATCAGAAAGGCAAGGAGAATGGACTCCTAAGTCGATAAATAGTTCTTCAATAATTGTCTTGTAAATATTTTATAGGTAGCCTTTATGGTAATAGCTTTATGGGTTGGATTTTAAATCTAAATAAGTGAAGCCTGGTAAAATGAGTGTTAAAGAAATGAGTGTTGCTTTTGCCTTTAAATTGGGCATCTGCTCACATCATTAAACAGCCTTTTATAAAAATATGAAAAGAAAATAAAATGCAAAAGAACAGGGAAGATAGAGTGGAGTTTTCTTCTTGAGGTTATGAACTAAACTCCAGTTTTACAAAGCTGGTAGAAAACCTAAGTAAGCTGGTGTGGTTACATGGCACTCTGAACCAGCAATTCCAGGTCCAGTGCCAGTCTGACTGCAGTGGATTATGCAGAAGGATAATGTAGTTCTACACCAGGCTGCATTATTTCTAGCTCTCAATCCAGCTCAGAAAGAGTGGGTTCAGCTGTGGTCACCTAGTCCTGTTCAAATTTATGTTCTTAGACAGGCAGTTCTCAGAAGTCAAGGCAACTGGAAACATGGTTTGTGCCAGGACAGGCATATCAGAAGCAATTAAATATTACTTCTGAGCAAATAAGTTTGTACCTCTTTGCCCTTTCAGTTTGAGGGTCACAAAGGAAGTGTGGCTTTCAAAAGCAAAGCTGGGTAACATTGGAAAAAACAGAGTGAGAATTGAATAAATTATCCAGCATTAGGACAATGTGCTTTCCTAGTGCTAACAACATCAACTGCCCAACATCTACCATTACACGAATCAATCCAAACAGCCCCTGAAAAATGGGAACTCAGAGGCATTTCTCCATATAGAGACCATAAGAAATGAGGAAAACTTCTGAGGGACAACCCAGCTTCTTGCCCAAGTGCCTTCCCAGGACTCAAACTTCCCATGCACTTGACTTAAAAGTTTTAAAGTGTTGTTATCACATTACTTAATTATCGTTGTCTGTGTATGAGCAAGGCTTATAGAAAACAAAACTCATCACATAAATTCAGCTGAGTCAGGCACTTAACATGGAAATTTCAGGCCAGATGTTTGTTTGGGGAAACAGAAGGAGAAACTTGTGCAAGAGTCACCTTGATGTATCTTTAGCTACATTTTACATGCCAATTTACTCAGTACTTCAGTTGCAAGTGTTTGAAAAGGTGGGGGCGACAGTCTATTTGGTTGTTTTTTTGGGGGTAAGTCTGCTGTGATGAAAGGACAAATATAGCAACAGTAGAGATATGAAGAGATTACAAGAGTGATAAAGAATGGTTGAAATAATGAAGCATCTCTGGATAAAAACAAAGACAAAACTAGGAAGAATACTGAGTAAGAAGAGCAAGGACACAAGAGTATCTAAAATGATGACAATTCTGAAAGTAGTGGCAAAGAGAGTGACACTTCTGTTTACAGGAGCAGCTATGAGCAGAGAAAAGCTAACTTAGCTGACCAGGAAAAACACAAAGCTGCATACCTTCAGCACCAGACTGGGAAAAAAGGTGTAGTTCAAATTCATATCTGCAAAGGCATGGTCTATTGGTAAGACTTCATATGCCTCCTGTTGTGTTTCCCCACTGCTGCTCATTCAAACATTCAAACATTCAGAGCTTATACAGATTTGAGTAAAAATCCTGCTGCAGAAAACATCATTATTATGTACCATGGGACTCTGGAAATCCATGTACCAATCTACTTAAAACATTGTTGTTAAATTCAGCTTTTAGAAAAACCTTCAATACTTCCTACCCCATGACAATTTTGCAAATGCAGCTATGTTACTATTGCTTTTTCTAGATAATGTGCTATTTCTTCTTTTCTTGACAGGCATACAAATGAACTTAATTCAGTATTCTCTCTAAGAAAAATAACAAGTTTTGAAAATCAAAAGATTCTGTTCTTGAAGTTTATTTTCCAGTGAGAAAACACAGGCATCTCTGACAATGTATGGCTCACCTGTAAATATATTAGTAGACATGGCATTTTTTACATCGAGTTTGATAAGTTAGCACAGGGTTGCACAGAATTAATGAGATATTTTTTCTGTGCCAAGACAGGTTTTTTGGTGAATATAAACATTAAATGTTCAGACATAGCCTAGTAGCTGATAAGGTTATAGGAGACCTCCCTTCCATTGACTTCACTGACATCAATAAGGACAAATATACTTCTCTCTGGCAGAGAAGGATGTTGTTGGATCATTTGTAAATAAATAAAAAATAGTTTTTAAAAGGTTATGGGAGAACCAAAAAATGAGCTCATTAGCTCAGTAGCAATACATGTAGCCTGCACAAACATAATTCTCTTGATGTAAACAGACCAGTGGCTTCTTGCTCTTTTATTGAGCTTGGCAGGTTTGGAGCAAGACCCACTACTATCCTATCAAGTCAGCAGAGCTGGCCTATCCTTTCACCAAAACAACATGCTACTACTCATAAAGGGCATGACAGCTGCAACAGAAAAAGCTGTCCCAGCCCTAATATAATAATGAATTACAAAGCATAACCATTGTAACCAGTGATCTATTCTGAATCAGGGACTCCACACTGCTTTGGACCAGAAATTCTACCCTGGAGTGTAAATGTGTGGGAAAAGCACAAGTTCTGACAAATCTGAATTATCTGATGAAAAATATTCTGTTGTGGTTCTCTTTCTGCTCTGGTTCTGGGAATAGGTAAAATCTATACATCCCAAGACACTTAAATATTTTGGCAAGGGTCATGCATGAAGAGGATGTTTGAATAAGCCTTTACAATCTTTGCTTTTAATTCTATTAGTAGATCATTTCTGAGAAAACTGAACAGGGACAACAATCCAAAAAAAAGGAGCTTTTTTTTTTTAATAAAAAAGGAATAATTTCTTATTGATGCTGAAGGCTTTCTTTTTTCCTGTTTTTTCCTAATTTTTATTTTTCTTATGAAATAACTTGTGATTTAATAAGGAAGCAGAATTTCCCACAGATTATTTAAAATATTATTTGGAAGAAGACAGAAGGTCAATGAGCACTGAATGTCAAAACATATTTTGAATGTAATCAGAAGATATTTTAGGAGTTGTGGCTGTGTCTGATCTCATCAATGTGTGTGTATATAAAGTCACACATAGAATAGAAACCAAGCTTGCTGGGCATAGTGGAATAATAGCAGGATTTCTCAGTTTCTTTCACATGCAATTTATAAATCTATTCCATCTATTACAACAAGTCAGGCCCTATCCTGAAGGTAGAAAAGTAAATGGAAATTTAAAAAAATTATTTTAAAGTTTGCTAGTGGCACTCTGGTTCTGTCACATATTTTATTTCATTTCTGGATTGTACTGATTATAGGTAGATATTTGATTTAACAATGTAAAAACAGAAAGAGTTTTAACCCCTTTAATTAGAATACTCTTCAGACACCCTAGAGAACAGATACTGACCTGTTTATCATCTAGCAATTACCTTCCTCCTACTTGTAAACTAAAAATCAACTGAATATCAAAATATTATCTTCAGTATTATTTATCTTTTAGTACTTCTGAATGTTGCTTCACTGAACACGAATTCCTATCTTTCTTCTAGGGACTGTTAATCTGCCTGCATATCACTTTGCTCCACCCAGTCCATAACCTGATATGTAACTTTCTTCTCAAAAATATCAAACAGATTATAAAGTTACACTTAAATAGTTATATTTCCTTGCTGCTCAGGAATATCTAAATATGAGATAAAATGTCAAGTTTATGTGCACAGAAATATAGACCTTATTTTCTGAAGTTATTAATTTCTAGAAATTCAACACATATTTTGTAAAAGAAATAATTAGTCCCTGTGGAAATAGAGCATATGATACTTAAGCACATGCACTAAAGGCTGCTTTCTTGACAGGGATGTCTTCAGTCTGATGCAACAAGAGAATGTGGACACTGAGTGACATGACTTTCTATTGTTTTTTTTTTTATTTTTGTGCTTGTGTATTTAAATCCAGTCTGAGCTGTAGAGTAATAGAAGAAAGATGCTTCTGTGAGGGTTAGAAAGTCTGTGGTTCATTTCATATATGATTGACTTTCACATTTTTAGGTAGCTTCTTACCTACAAATTTGCTGGGACTGACAAGTTCTGCATCTGCTGGAGTGACATTTTAAATCTCACTTGGGAGATGCCTTGCTCATTTCTACTGTGTTATGTCATCCTCCTACAATGTGCACTTGGGGTTTTTAGTAAACACTGCTTTCCTAGGAGTTATGAAATGATCCTGTAGTTTTGAATTATGCACCTGCTGGCATCATATTAAGGCCAAAAAGCTATGCTCCTACTATCTCTTACTCTTCAAATACTCAATTAAATGACAATAGTGATCAAGGTGGAAAGAAGGGTCTGTGTGTTATTACAGCTCAAGGGTAATTGTCAAGTTACACAGCATAAGACAGCGATATTTCATTTTTAAAATAATGGGATTTCTACAACAGTAGTCATGAGATTTGAGGTTGCTTCTGTTTTGCTGTTTTCTTTCACTGAAATGCAAAACATCTGGTGTAAAAAGCCCATACCAATGTGTCAGATGAAGATTTACAGAATTATGATGATTAAAAAGGAAAAGTGTTTCACAATAAACTGACACATCTGCCATGAGTCAATATTTATTTACAGGCAGCTTTTGACGTCTTATAGAAACATAGATTATTGTTCTTCATCTGCCTTCTTTTTGACTGAAATCAATATTGAAAAAATAAAAAAGAGAGAAATTGCAGTTGGCTAATCTCTTTTAAGGCATTATTGCATTGGTTCTAGGTAGAAGTAAAGGAAATTATGACATTTTTCTATTTGTTTCAATATTGATCTATCTGGGCTACATCTGTTCTTTCTACTGTCAGTTTTAAGCTGTCAATAAGACATTGTCCCCATAGCTGCATTTGATTTCTTTGTGTATACAGCTGGGTTTGTTTAAACCATGTTGACATGCACTACATATCTGTAGAAATTAGATTTTGCCTTTAAATTAACCCAAAAATCTGGTCTATCCTTCATTCTATAATCTATGTTTTCAATGGGTAGAACCATTTATTTTGGCACAAGTGTAAAGTCTGCTTTCAACACAAACTGCATGAGTAATTACATCAGATTTTAGTAAGGAAAAAAGTCAGTTGTGAATCTCAATTTTAATTTTGTCTTCTTTCTTTCATTTAAGGTTAAAACAAAAAGAAAACAATGCTAATAACATTCCTTGGTAGAATATATTTAAACATTCTGAAGAGAGGTATTAAAGAGAGGTATTTTTTCTCTTTCTTGGAACAGGACAGTTTCTCAGTCAAGATAAGATACAAAAAAACCCATATGTTATTGAGTATCTCACTTGAAATAATTAAATATTCCGGATGCTTAAATTGTCCTAGCTTGTCTGGAGTTATCTATGTTCTAGCTATCCCTGCTGGGCAGGGTAGAGTATTACAGAATGCAACGACAGATTTTTTGAAAAGCAAGTTTGCTGAATAGCTACCTTCTAGTTACACTTGCCAAGAACATTAAAAAAAATTCTAGGTGAAACAACCAATAACTTCAATAGAAACTATAAGAATACCTTTACTTGAAATACTCTTGAAATTAATGTGTATAAGACACACAGAGTTCAGTGAATCAAAATACGTTAGCCAGCTTTTAGAGATGTCATGATTTTGTGCACATCACCAAGCCTGTCAAACTTCCCTAAAATCCTTTTTGAATCCTATTTTCCATGTCTCTGAAAGAATATGTCTCTCCTGTATGCACTCTCATATTTTCATAAAATTTGTAGTGAGATAATCTGGGGGTTTTTTGCATCTTTTGTTCCTCTGATTGTTGCCCAATGGATTAAAGACAAGAGAGCACATAGACCAGCAGACTAACAAACAAACAGTGTGATTGGACATTCTTTGCATGAAACCAGATAAAACATGCAGCTGGTTTGTCAAGGGTATAATTCACTTACTAAGGAGAGAAAACAGCCCAATAAGACTTTGTGCTCTGAAAACATGAGAAAAGAAATTGTGTGTGAAGTTGTAAATGCAGTCGGGAGAAAAGTGCAGGTAGCATGTGGAGAAGCAAAAGCAGAATAAAAATGCAAACACTTTAATGCATTGATTGTACTTTTAAGATTTCCAGACATTGATTTGCCATAGATCCCATTCCAAAGGATTAAATGTATTGGCTTACTTGAGGAACCCCAATTTAGCCTAAGGAAAAATAGGTCATAGATTACTGCTTTTCCAGGAATGACTTTGAAGAATTCTAATGTAAGAGTAGACAGGAGATGACTGAGTAGCCATCATAAAATACTTTTAAGTTTTGAACTTGGTATAAGAACATCTGAGCAAGCTTAATGCACTGAGTACTGTTGGTGCAATAAAAACAGTCAAGAACATTGGATTGTATTGCTAGAGGGCACACAGTATAAATCAAAGTAGTTGATACCATATCCATGTAAGCCATAAATTGAACATTACTTAGAATGGTGTATATAGTTTTGTCACTATATTTTAGCAAGGGTATAACTGTGCCTGACGAGATGCTGTGTATTATATTAACCTGGAGACTAAAGTCATGTGCTAAAGATTTATGTAATAATTAGAATTGCAGAAAAAAACTCAGACTTTACTAAGATTCATTAATTAAAGACTTTTCATTTATTGGGTACTCTTACAAATGAGTTGTTGACAGCAACTCTGAACCCTACTGCAATTTAAATTTGCACTTTGTTAAAATATGAAGACTCCAAGTCTACTATGTACCAGATCGTATTAAAAGATAAAATTCAGACTCTCAGCAGTCATCAGTTGTACAATTCATGCCTTGGAGAAAGTAGTCCAGCTCAATAAAATCCAGTACTGTAGTCCAGGCAATGAGTGTGATCATAGATCCAGTGAGAGATCCGAACTTAACTGACAGTACAGATCTGTGGCAAGGCTCTTTACAGGGTATCTCAAGATATTATGCAAATGATCGAATGGGATAATTTTACAAAATATTCACCTATACTTCCTAGGGAAATAGAATTAAATATGTTTGTCATAACTTGAAGGCAAAAAAAAAAAACAATGTTAGTCTTGTTTTGTACTTGGAAAGGGTGTCAGGAAATTCTACATTCACTGTTTTGGGGAGAAAGCTTCTATATATGAGAAAAAAGAACTAGCTTTTTACTCTCCCTTGCCAATGAACATCAAGATGTTTTGATGTCTTCTGTTTATTATGTTTTTGCTCTGGGAATTTGAAACTGAAATTCATTTCAATATTATCTTATATTTGAAACAAATTGTTTCATTCCCTGATCCATCAAGTAAAGCACACAGCACTGCATTAATTTAGATTAAGAGAAACAACAAGGAAAAAAAATACAAAGAGAAATCTTCAATGAGAAACAGTGTGAGTGCCTTTTCTATAGGGATTATAGCATTGTTTCTAATCAAAGTAGCACAAGAACTTTATTTGGAAAGGAAGTTCTGAAATTTCAGGGTGTAGTACATAAGCAAATAAGTGTCATTTTACAATGTGAACTGCACATTTACATTTATATTTTCTTTTCTTTTTGTGTTGAGTAACAGTGAATTTACTGTTCCACATTATGCATCTTTGTATTTTCTTTTTCTCTTGAAAATAATTTAAGAATGCATGTAGTAGAAGTGAATAGATTTGTAGAATTTGTAAAGAGATACAGAAAAAGGGTAATAGCTTATACTGAATCCCAGTGACACTGATAATGACCTTTTTTCCCTTAAATCTGTTGCTTTCATTCTTAAAAAGTTTAACATATGGCTTTCCTACTGTGGATCTTCTACTTTTAAGTACAAGACCATTTTCTCCTGTCTTCCTTTAGTCATGGCAACAGGGGAAATAACTGTTTCTATATGCCATTTGAGCCATAACTAAGTGATATGAAAAAAAAGTATTAAAGTAAATCTTAGAATCATATGGGAAACAGGCACACACTGTAGAGGTTTCTTTTCCTTTTCTATAGGTTCTTTCACCAAAAAATAGTTTTATTCCGTTCCTGCAGTATTACTGCTACTCTCAACTGACATAAAATCTATACTCATAGGAACTTGGCAAATACTATTATAAAAGACAAGTTCCTATGGCACAAGTATCTTATAATACATGTACAAAATTATGACTTTGCACAAAGGGCTTGCTGCAGCCTTCCAAAGGACGTTGATCTAGGATCCTGTTTTCAGTGTGATATTTTAGATGATTGAAATATTCATGTAAGCCATTAGAAAGGGTCCCACAACTGGGAGCTCCAGGCTTTTCTGATCACTGTCTTGGATTTATTCACATCTATTTTGTATGAGACTGATGATTCAGGGTAGATATTTTTCTCAGCACAGTTATGCTTAAAAGAAATAAAAGAGAGAGCAGATACATACAAATACATTGTTTTACCAGCAGGAAAATCCTTATAGCAAAGCAAAGAGGAAAAGAGTCTGATGTTAAAGCAGCAATCCTGAAAAACTGACAAATAATTACCTTGCTCACAATAATACTTTTTGCTGTATTAAGTGCTCTTGATTTCAGCTTCCATTGACGATTTTGAATCACTGTCATATAGCAGTAACACTTGCACATTTCTATGGGTTCGTGGTAAATTTTTAGTGACCTTAAAAGAAGGAATGCATTTGTGCAATGCATTGCAATCATGGTGTGGAATGTATAAATGTACTATACATGTCTGGGTTTTTTCATACGTCTCACCTTCTTGTAACAATTAAGGTCTTTGCAAAGCCGCAGTGAATCTCAGAACTAGACACAATACACTTGCAATTTGACTGTGAAACAAATAATAGAACTTTATTTTCAAGGGACATTTTGAAAGAATTCTTATTCTTCCTCTTGACCTGTCTTTTTGAAGACATGTCCCACAGTGTCCAGCACTGAACTGAGGTCAGTGTTTAACTACCTGGTATGTACAGTTTGAAAACCACAGCATATAAACCATTCATGCTTTACTCTACACTGCATAAACTGTCATTAGCCATTAAGCAGCAACAACTATAATTATTTTTTCTAATATTATTTTTTTTTAAAGCAAAGGAGATTTTTTTTTATTTTTATCAAATAAAAAAGCACATCTGAATTAGAATTTTTAAATTTTTTCAGTTACTGTAACTAAAAAGTTACCATGAAATCTCTTTTATTTTTATTGTTTTCGCAAAAAAAGAAACCAAAAAACCACCCCAAAAAAAAAAAAAAAAAACAACAAGAAAAGCACATCTGAATTAGAATTTTTAAATTTTTTCAGTTACTGTAACTAAAAAGTTACCATGAAATCTCTTTTATTTTTATTGTTTTCGCAAAAAAAGAAACCAAAAAACCACCCCAAAAAAAAAAAA
>VXBI01013070.1:2607047-2724332 GCA_013397375.1 Toxostoma redivivum
TCCAAGTCTACTATGTACCAGATCGTATTAAAAGATAAAATTCAGACTCTCAGCAGTCATCAGTTGTACAATTCATGCCTTGGAGAAAGTAGTCCAGCTCAATAAAATCCAGTACTGTAGTCCAGGCAATGAGTGTGATCATAGATCCAGTGAGAGATCCGAACTTAACTGACAGTACAGATCTGTGGCAAGGCTCTTTACAGGGTATCTCAAGATATTATGCAAATGATCGAATGGGATAATTTTACAAAATATTCACCTATACTTCCTAGGGAAATAGAATTAAATATGTTTGTCATAACTTGAAGGCAAAAAAAAAAAACAATGTTAGTCTTGTTTTGTACTTGGAAAGGGTGTCAGGAAATTCTACATTCACTGTTTTGGGGAGAAAGCTTCTATATATGAGAAAAAAGAACTAGCTTTTTACTCTCCCTTGCCAATGAACATCAAGATGTTTTGATGTCTTCTGTTTATTATGTTTTTGCTCTGGGAATTTGAAACTGAAATTCATTTCAATATTATCTTATATTTGAAACAAATTGTTTCATTCCCTGATCCATCAAGTAAAGCACACAGCACTGCATTAATTTAGATTAAGAGAAACAACAAGGAAAAAAAATACAAAGAGAAATCTTCAATGAGAAACAGTGTGAGTGCCTTTTCTATAGGGATTATAGCATTGTTTCTAATCAAAGTAGCACAAGAACTTTATTTGGAAAGGAAGTTCTGAAATTTCAGGGTGTAGTACATAAGCAAATAAGTGTCATTTTACAATGTGAACTGCACATTTACATTTATATTTTCTTTTCTTTTTGTGTTGAGTAACAGTGAATTTACTGTTCCACATTATGCATCTTTGTATTTTCTTTTTCTCTTGAAAATAATTTAAGAATGCATGTAGTAGAAGTGAATAGATTTGTAGAATTTGTAAAGAGATACAGAAAAAGGGTAATAGCTTATACTGAATCCCAGTGACACTGATAATGACCTTTTTTCCCTTAAATCTGTTGCTTTCATTCTTAAAAAGTTTAACATATGGCTTTCCTACTGTGGATCTTCTACTTTTAAGTACAAGACCATTTTCTCCTGTCTTCCTTTAGTCATGGCAACAGGGGAAATAACTGTTTCTATATGCCATTTGAGCCATAACTAAGTGATATGAAAAAAAAGTATTAAAGTAAATCTTAGAATCATATGGGAAACAGGCACACACTGTAGAGGTTTCTTTTCCTTTTCTATAGGTTCTTTCACCAAAAAATAGTTTTATTCCGTTCCTGCAGTATTACTGCTACTCTCAACTGACATAAAATCTATACTCATAGGAACTTGGCAAATACTATTATAAAAGACAAGTTCCTATGGCACAAGTATCTTATAATACATGTACAAAATTATGACTTTGCACAAAGGGCTTGCTGCAGCCTTCCAAAGGACGTTGATCTAGGATCCTGTTTTCAGTGTGATATTTTAGATGATTGAAATATTCATGTAAGCCATTAGAAAGGGTCCCACAACTGGGAGCTCCAGGCTTTTCTGATCACTGTCTTGGATTTATTCACATCTATTTTGTATGAGACTGATGATTCAGGGTAGATATTTTTCTCAGCACAGTTATGCTTAAAAGAAATAAAAGAGAGAGCAGATACATACAAATACATTGTTTTACCAGCAGGAAAATCCTTATAGCAAAGCAAAGAGGAAAAGAGTCTGATGTTAAAGCAGCAATCCTGAAAAACTGACAAATAATTACCTTGCTCACAATAATACTTTTTGCTGTATTAAGTGCTCTTGATTTCAGCTTCCATTGACGATTTTGAATCACTGTCATATAGCAGTAACACTTGCACATTTCTATGGGTTCGTGGTAAATTTTTAGTGACCTTAAAAGAAGGAATGCATTTGTGCAATGCATTGCAATCATGGTGTGGAATGTATAAATGTACTATACATGTCTGGGTTTTTTCATACGTCTCACCTTCTTGTAACAATTAAGGTCTTTGCAAAGCCGCAGTGAATCTCAGAACTAGACACAATACACTTGCAATTTGACTGTGAAACAAATAATAGAACTTTATTTTCAAGGGACATTTTGAAAGAATTCTTATTCTTCCTCTTGACCTGTCTTTTTGAAGACATGTCCCACAGTGTCCAGCACTGAACTGAGGTCAGTGTTTAACTACCTGGTATGTACAGTTTGAAAACCACAGCATATAAACCATTCATGCTTTACTCTACACTGCATAAACTGTCATTAGCCATTAAGCAGCAACAACTATAATTATTTTTTCTAATATTATTTTTTTTTAAAGCAAAGGAGATTTTTTTTTNAACCAAAAAAAATAAACCGCCAACCCCAAACAACTACAGATATCTCACACTTTAAGGAAAAAATCATGAAATGTGAATCTGAGATGAAGGATGAACAACTTAATTTCCAGTGTAAGCTACTAAAAATAAATGTTTCATGATCAAAATGTCACATCTGCTGTAATCTTAATTCAATCGTATAATCATCACACCAAGGTTATTGTAAAGCCCAAAATGTTCTATGCACTATATAGGTTGATAAGGTTTTTGGAGCCAAGATGAGCAGTGATTCCTTGTTGCTCTAGGATGTTCTATGGCCTCTATCATGCAGAAGTTTAGATTAGATTATTTTAATGATTCCTTAAAGAATATGACTGATAAAATTCTGATACACTCTTCACTGTCTCAGTGAATCTATCACAGAATTCTTCAGCTTTTAATAGAATTAGCTGATAGCAGGTGTCTTCAATCAATAATATCTGATACCTTATATTAGACAGCAAAATATTGTACAATAGTTTGTGAATATTCACCTGCCATTTCTCAGAAAACACATATGCCAAAGCACAGAAATATCATACTATGATTCAAGTCTGTACTTCATGAAGGTTGTCTGTATTTCCTCAGAGTGATGCCACTTCTTTATTGTAGCCTTTTAAAAGACTCCCTTTATGACTTTTTCAATTGCAAGTGGCCTTCAATCCTTAAATCTTATTACCATATTTATTGAAAGAAATCAAATCCAAACAAACAATTAGAAATAAAAGTAAACTGGGAGGTTACTGCTGTATCTGTAGATTTCAGTTCCCCAAATGATCATCATTCAAACTCGTAAGACTATCTCAGATCCAAATTCTACCAACTGGCCCCTTCATGTCAAACAATGCATTTGGGAAAAATTAATTTTTCTGAAAGTTTCATTTTCTTTCTTATAAAAAGCCTCTGAGACACATAAAAGGCATCTGAGAGCCTCTATAAACATGATTGCCCAAGAGAGCCAGGTACTTATAGCATACATATAATGAAATATGTACATCTCTTGAGTAATAATGTGTATATCAAAATGCTTAATGATAACTGGGAAACCTGACCCAACACCTACCCAAAGTGCTGGGTTTTTGTTTGGTCCATGATGAAGTTACCTGGAAAAAAAAATGATTGCCAAGGATTACACAGAATATTCTTTCATCATCATACATTGCAGAAGCGGGATGGAGGGAAAACACAAAAGAGGTGAGATGAAAGGAGAATTGCAAAGGAAGCCAGACTTCTAAAATGAGCTCTGTGATCTCTCTTTCTCTCAAATGGGTGGCTTTCCCCCTGACTAGCTCAATGTTATATTAAGTAACAACTATGATACATTTACTACATCCACTATGCAGAGAAAGGCAAAGAAAGCACTGTACTATCCATTAGGATGAATCAGCTTATCAGATAAAAAAAAAAAAATCTCAAATTTTCACCTACAACTTGAAGCAAACCAAATTTTTTTGCAGGCTGTACATATACACAGTTGTGTCTGCATGTATATATATATATACATGTATGTGCATATATATATATCAGGATATTATATATCTATATGTATATGTATACAAATATAATGTGTCTGAAGACTCTGTGAAGGATAATGTCACAGTTTTTTATGCTTATCTCCACTAGTGTCCATTTTCTTTTAATCTGACTAGGACAGAGACGTCTTCAGCCAATAGTCTCATTCATCACAACTGGCAACTGTAACAGCGCTTTTGATGGGAACATTTAAGTCATAAAAGGATGCCTTCAAGCATTCCCAATGCCTTCCGGGCTATTTTCACAAAAAACCTCATCAGTATTAATGTAGCATTAAGTATAGATGCCTCTGCCAGATAACAGCAACAAAAAATTGCAGGAAGGTTTGCCCCTACTCTTGCAGTTGCTTCCTTTGCTTTATCTGTTCACACCAGAGGTGGGTTTTGGCTAGACACCTTAGATGACAAGTGTGATGGGACCACATCATTCCAAGATGAAGACAAGGCTGTGGGCACAGTTGTATGACTTTTCTCCCTCCCTTGTGGCATCAGGAAAGATTCACAAGAAGCTGCTTATCCTCAGGTCCTACTCCTACCCATTTCAGACAAAGCAAGGCATATTAGTCACCACTGCTCAGTTTCCTCAGGGTGCAATATTTGTACTCCTATGAGTCTGAAGTGTCTCTTGTATAATTACTTTTTTTGCCCACCATTTTAGTAGCCGTTCTGCTGTGGCTGGTGGGTTACTTGCAACTGTCAGTGCTACACAGAACATCCATTTGACAGTGGTGTGAATTGTTTGTCTTTTATGGCATGATCCTTGGCAGTGATTTTAGATACAAATCCTTCTACAACGCATGCGGTCCATTGAGATCAAAGAGAGCATCCACAAGAAAACTGACTGATACCTAGTACTGAGGAATTAAAATCTCTCTTAGCCTACCATGCTCTGCATTTTACTTCTCTGTAGTTTTATATTGCTGTATGTCAGGGTAGTGCCAAGTTGCTTTCCAGATAAAATAAACTGCTGCAGAACAGTTCCCAGGATTGTTTCTGTTACATCAGTGCTGTTACCTATAAAGGACTAGAGTATGGGCTTGAGCTTTACTAAGTGATTATTAATACTGTTTAACTGTGAACAGACTACTAAATTCCATGTCAATCTTTCTAACTTGCACTCCACAAATAGTATTTGGACACATTTCAAGGACTGCACAAATCAAAGACTGTTCCAACCAAGCAGCCACCCTCTTTCGATGGGGAAGTTAGTTTTTCAGTGTATCAAGGAACAGTTGCATTTCATACTTCCCTTCAGGACCAAAGAATGGACTGTTGCTCTTTTCCTTTGGTTCACTTTTCTTCTGAAATATTGTGTAATTCTTTTTAAATACAGGAGGCAACACTCGAGCATAAGACTCAGTGCCCACAACATAAGTGGAAAATCTCCATTGCTATTCAAGAGCCATTCTTAGATGCCCTCTAAGACACTGCTGAGCTTTTTCATCTTCTCAGTTTCTTCTTATGGTCATGCACAATGCACTGCACCTAAGTTACTCTGATCCTTTTCTTGTGACCCATAACAAAAGAGGTTTTCTATGTTGAGCAGTTGTGTCATCCTCTTCAGTATATTCAGTCTGCAGGCCTGCAAGGAGAAGTATCTAGGTCTTTCTAGTAGACAGCTTTCTTCTCACTTGTAATACATTTAGTTATTTGGTGGTTTGAATTATCTCCTTTTTTTTTTCTGCAAAAATATACATGTATGTTAGTAAAAAGCTCCTGGCTCATGGCCATGAACAAAAGTGTCTCTCCCTCTGTTTCTTGGTCTCTGTCTCTCTGTCTCTCTCTCTCCAGGCACTGATGCATAAATCCAATTATCTTTCATTCAGTCCTTCACTTGACTTTTCCTCATCTCATTTCTAAAGATCACAGCTGTGCTAGTTTATTGTATATGCATACAGCATCAGAGCTAGTAAGCATTTTACAAACTCCTGGAACACTTGCAACTTTACTGTTGTAGAAGCCTCAACTGGTTAACTTACACAGTGTCAATAAAAACTTCTTAGATTTCATTTTCTTGAAGAATATTCGCAAAGAAAAAAAAAACCGAGAAGTGAAACTAGAAAGATCTCAAATAATCACCAGCCAACACAAATATTGCATATTTGCTTTTTACTGTTATTTTTTTATAAGAGAGTATAAATAAAACAGGAGAAGAAGATATAAACTGATATCACAGAATCCTTCAACTTGTAAACAGAGAAGCACAGTGGGTTTTTTATCTTTTTTTTATTCTGCTAGAGGGAAGCTTGGAGTCTAATTTTTTCAAGAGATATGATACAGCAATGTGTCTTGCATCTACTAGAAGACAGAATGAACTCTGTTAACTCTAATTTTTTTTTTTTAACAGATGAGATAATCTTGCTACCTCATCCTCATAGATGTGGCAGTAATTTCTTCTTACTTAGTGAATAAAATTGGTGCCTTGATGAAATGAGAATTTCTTATTCTTGCAATCTCAGCAGTGCTGTCTTTAGATTTACAGGAATGGTAAATCTCTTTCATGAGTAGTTGCATTAGGTTATAGTCAAATACAACTGGAGCAAATTTCTTATCTTTGTAACTTTAAATCTACTTATAACAGTTTGCCAGAAAAACATGTACACTATTTTCATTAAACATTAGCATAAGTTACCAAATTAAGCTAGTTGGAAAAAAAAGAGCTTAGAAACCTGTACTAGCTATTTATTATGTATATATGTTTCTTGGTGGTTTTGGTTTGGTTTTTGCTTTGTTTGTTTAGTTGGTTTGTTTTGTTTTTTGAGAAGGGAGAGACGTTCAGGGACATCTATTTAAGGTAAAAAATGCAAAGAATCTATTTAAGGTAAATAAAGCAATCCAGCAAATAGCTATATTCAGAGGGAGGATAGCTCACAGGACCATAGCATTGTCTCCAGTGTTGTATCAGTTCTTCAACTGAATGAAAGAATTGAGGAGGGAGAGATGAGAGAAGGCTGGACAGCCATAAGCACTCTCCTGTGTTTAGAAATAAATGGACAACTTTCTACACTTACAGTGATTAGAAACATAATCCATCACTGGGCAAAGTAAGTATTTCTGACAGGGCACAGCCTCATGCAGGACAATAAGCACCAAGAGAGGAGACATTGCTTCCGAGAGAAAACAGTTCCTGAACTGTGAAGGCATTTCCCTCAGTCACTACTTGTTATTCTAGTGAGGCTGATAAAAAGCCAGTCAGGGCTGGAAACCCCCTTAAGGGTGAAGGCAGCAGCATGATCATACTGGAGAGGACAAAGAACAAAGATGCCACTATAGGGAAAAGGCAAGGAGACTCTGGATCTGTGTGTTTTGAAAACTTGATCTTGTAGCTCATAAACATATTGTTTTCAAAACAAGCTTCACTGGCTATAGAACAGTTATTTCTCCTTTATCTCCCATGGCAAGTTAGCTTTATGACTCATTTTAACAGCAATTTAAATTTTCCTAAGAAGTTAGCATGACAGTCTCTGCAAACATCTGGAAGCCTGTGACTACTGTTACTGACTGGAATACACACCAGGATTTCAAATTCCATGGGTTGCCCTCTTAGCAATTTCCAAAGTAAGAACAAATTACCTTAGAAATACACAGGCAGATGTAATGAGAGATACCTGTGTTTCACAAATGATGCCGCTTTGGGGATTTTTTAAGCGAACTACTTTTCTAAGGGGATATGCCCATCCACAGAGACAATTTCTCCAGAACAAAATTGATTATCAAAATATATAAAGACAAAAGATAAAATCATAGAGGATCACGTGCTATGTCTGAACAAACATTGTCAGGATCCTGAAGGGTATTTCCATTAGTGTATATGATTTTCTCAATTACTATAAGTATGTTCCATTCCAACACATATAAAAATAAGTTCCAAAACATTAAAAACTCCCACAAAATTGAAATCTTGTTTTCTTGCTATGTCTATTCACAAGTGTTTGTTTTTTGATCACTTCTAAGGTCTTTCTTTTAATTAATTCAAAACATGCAACTGAAATAATCCCCCATGAAATACTGAAATTGCATTTTACTTGCCAAAAAGGCATTTCCTTATCCTCATAGATTATTTTCAATGAATATTTATCACTTTCTCTAGAGTCTGTAAATTCCCCATACATCATTTTCATACCATTCTTTATCTAAGAGAAGATGTAAAATCCTAAATCTTTCATTCAGTAGATAAGAAATTGATTTGTTTTCCTGACTGTAGTCCAACATAGCACCCCTTTTTTCTGTCCTGAATTTCCATTGGTTCAATTAGTCCCCCAAGGTGTACATGAGGTACAATTGAGTGCAAAATTGAGTGAGCCTGACATGTCTAAATAAAACCTTTAAAAGCATCTATTATGCTCCCCTTGGAGAAATTGCTATGTTTCTGAAAATTCCTCATCAAAGGCATGTAAAAAAGGAGAATTTATTGAAGATATGAAGATCTACTGAAGTGGTTTGGCTATTACTACCTGTTTCTGCTTCTATTTTTGCCTACTAATCTCCATAATCTAATGACCTTACTGTAATTTAATTGTAGGAAGCAAAAAGACCATAGAACAGTTTCAGTTGAGAATAAAATTATTTGTGTTGGCACAACCCATGAATCCGTGTTTGTACAATATCAGATTTAATAAACTATGTAGGACTGAGTTCTAGATTTATTGCTTGAATAGAAAAATCTGTTGAGATGATGATAAAACAAAGCAGGCATTCCATGAACCTTTACTTCCTGATGACTATTCTGCAGCCATAATTTTGCTATTACAGCCTATCTTTGACCTGATCTACAAATTGCCAAGTGTTTCAGACATAGAGGTGTTTAATAGATGACCAGGCACTCAGCATTGCACTCAGGGTCGATATATGGGAAAGAGTGTCCAATTCCATATTTGAAATTGATTGTGGACCCCAAAATTTGTATTTGTATATATTCAATTATTGCTGTAAAGCAACTGATCAGAAATACTGAAGCTGCCATTTTCATTTGTAACTAATAACACTGACCTTTCCCACCACAAAAACTAAAAATAAGATATTTATTTTTAAAGTTTTATTGTTTTAATTTTCTGACCTATGGATTCTAGGCATACATTCCAGAATAAGAAGACAATATTTAAGTCTTAACACTTTTTTTCTAGTGAGCTATATCACTAAAAGAGAGTGAATACTCCTTATGGACACAGTATTGTGAAGAAATTCAGATCGTCCAGGCTTTAAGATGATCTTTTTTAAAGAATATACCTTAGGCACTGTTTATTGGCTTTGTATGGACAGCTTTTCATAGCAGGGGGCCAAAGAGGTAGTTTCTGTGAGAAAGTGGCAGAAGCTTCCTCCATGTCCAGCAGAGCCAATGCCAGGTGGCTCCAAGACAGACATGCCACTGACCAAGTCTGAGCCCATCAGAAGTGGAGGTCACACCTCTGTGATAACATATTTCAGAAGGAGAAAAAAAACAAAAGAGCAGGTGGATGTCTGAGAGGAGGCATCCTGTGAAACTGTGGGAATCCCATGCTGGAGCAGGCTCCTGGCAGGGAGCTGCAGATCTGTGCAGAGAGGAGCCCATGCTGGAGCAGGTCTCCTGGCAGGACTTGTGACCCCGTGGGGGACCCAGGCTGGAGCAGCCTGTGCCTGAAGGAAAGCACCCTGTGGAAGAGGGACCCATACTGGAGCAATCTGTGCAGAACTGTTGCTGTGGGACAGACTCATGCTGCAGAAGTTTGTGGAGGACTGTCTCCCATGGGAGGGACCCCACACTGGAGCAGGGGAATGACTCCTCTCCCTGAGCAGCAGGAGAAGCTACGAGTGATGGACTGACCATAACCCCCATTCCCACTGGGGCAGGAGGAACAGCTGGGAAGGAAGGAGGAGTAGGGAGAAGGTTCTTTAAAGGTCTTATTTTACTTCTCATTATCCTGCTCTGATTTTGTTAGCAATACATTCAAAAAATAGCTGAAATTCTATCCTGTTTTGCCTGTGTGTGATTTGATGAGTGATCTCTCCTTGTCCTTGTCTCAAGCCATAAAACCTTTGCCATATTTTCTCTCCCCTGTCCAGCTGCAGAGGGGAGTGACAGAAAAGCTTTGGGGGATGCCTGGCATCCAGCCATGGTCAACCTACTACACACTGAAATAACAACTTGTAAATGTCAAGTGATAATGAGAATATGGATAGGATTGGTTCTTGTATCACAGATACTTCTTATGCCAAATAAACTATCCTATATGTGTTTCTTTCTCCTAAAAATATCTTTGATTACCCTATTATTTCATATTATTACTGACCATTGACTGTTTTCTTTTAAAATTGTTCTTATATAGAGATTAATTAAACCCATTTTCTTTAATGGATGTTGGAACCTACCATTTTTGTTACTTCTATGAATTTAGAAACCAGCTGCACATAGGACTATAATCAGTAAGAACTTCTATAATTTTGAGAGGGTTGGGTATTTTTGTGCTAGTCTTGGCAAAAAAACTTGAGACAAACTCTTTTCGAGTAACTCATTTCATGTAACATTTTATGTGAAATATGATGTGAAGGACGCTCACTTAATATTGGCAATCTATAATTAAAATTTTGATCTTTCTAGGTGTTTGCATTTTATTTACTGTCAATGGAGAATCAGACATCTCCAGATGCTGAATCACCTTCAGTATCTCAGATACATATTTTTGAATGAAACTAATTACTCTCTGAAATCCATGTCCTTAATGATGTTCAGATGCCTGGCATCTGAATAAATCAATGAGAGCTGGGCACTTAGATACCTTTCAGGATCTAGATCTTGAAAGCCTTTGACCCCTAAGAAGCTGGTAAGATCAAAATATTTTATTTGGGTCCTTTGAGAACATAGTCCTGTATCATGTAGTAAAGTATGCAGAATTCTAAATAATAGCTGAAATAGCTGAAATGCAACATGATTATAAGCACACAAACATAGTCAACCTAGAGATTTTGTTTCCTTCATGTTGTATACAATCTTAAAAAGATTAGCAAGCCTGAATATCAATATATGGTTTTAGAGGTATAATCACCCACTAAAATGTTTACTAAAATACTATAACTTTAGAACCATCACTCTTAATTACTCTTTTTAAAAGTATTTGAAGGAGAAATTTTTACATTGAAACATTTGGGGTGCAGAATGTTCGCCAGATAATACCTATGAAAATTAGAGATGTAAAGAATAACAATTTTAGAAAAGCAACTACTGGGAAAATTGCTTAAATATCTTCTAAACAGTGGGAAAGTATATGTTAGCCTCATGTATATACATGCATGCAAATCCATCTTTGAAAACACTTGTGTGTAAAGTCTTTTTAAAGGATACACTGGAGCAAATTTCCTGTATGCAGACAAGCCATTTACCCCAGCTCTACCACCCTTGATAAAGTTAGATATGAAGTAAGGAAAACATCTCTAGGGTAAACAGATGTAAAAGAACTCAAGCTAAGAATTACAGTACTCATGAAATAAATAAAACAGAACAATCAAAAATAAGTCTAATTTGCGTTCAACTACATCTTTTCCTATCATAATTATGTGCCTTGTGCACACCTTGTAGACATAATCATCACAAAGACATGTCAGTTTTTGGGTTCTTCTGGCCTAAGTCTGATGTAAACACTTCTAGAGGAAAGCTGAATTAAGTAAATGCTGATTACAGCGGTTTATACTTTCTTTTTAAGGCAGAAAACATTGATATTAATTTCTTGTAAAACTTCCAGGACTAATATATATGTCAATGGGAATTCTGAATCATAACAAAATGGAAGAATATACCTCAAATTTGATACATGAATTGCCTGAAAAATGCTAAAATCTGATATATTCTAAAGCTACTCTTCTGAGAGATCTTGCATTAAATTTGGCCACAAGCTCTAATTTTTATGCATGTTTGAGCAGAAGAAAGCAGATCTAGATATCAAAACTAAAATAACCACATATTAAGGACATAAAATATTGATTGAAAAATACATTAAGCATTCATGAAACGACAAATTATAAGATTACTTCTGTGGTTGCTATTGCAAATGTTTTCTTACCTTTATGTTCATAGTTATATCAGTCTATGTATTTTTATCTTTCCTTACCAGTGTGATACAGGAGAAATACAGAAGAAAACACTCATCAAAAATCTGCCTCATGGTATGCCATGGAAACAGATGAATAACTGATTGTTTAAACCTGTTTCTGGGTTCAGATTCTTGCTTTTAATTCGGGCCTATCTGATAACAACTCTTAAGCAAGTTTTTGTGCATAACCCAGGAGTGGAGACCACAGGCCGGGGCAACAGTTTAAACACACACCCCCACAGCCAGCACACATAGAAAGAAAGCTTCCTTTAAACATTTCACTTTTTCTCAGGTCCTGGATGACCGCTAATTGCAGCAAAGGAACCCTTAGGACACTCCTTATTCTAAATGACAGAAAATATCGTTGTTATATGACCTGTCTGAACTGTGAGAGACCCACACAGAGTCCATGCTTAAATTTAGGCTGAGCACAAATGGAGTGTGAAGGTGTATCCCACTCAATGTCTGCTCATTTAGCTATTGGCTATTATATCATAGATTTTTCTCCCTATAACACTCTTCCTTAATTTTCTGGTCAAACTCAGTTTGTCTTTCCCTCATGAGCACAGCATTGTGTTGCATCCTTCAAAAAGATTTTTTGGCTACACCACAGCTCCTTCCATCTTACTTGGATTAGGTTTCAGATAGATCCTTTTCATATAGATATTAAACCTGCTGAAGAGCCCACAGAGCTGCATGAGGGTGATGTCTGTAGATAGTAAAAGATAAACCTGGTTTTTATCTTCATAGAGCTGAAACTGGAGACCATTAATTAATGGTTAATTTTATAATCCAATGGTTAATTTTACAATCTTCCCAATTTTAGTATACACAGGACTCCACAGGTAAGTAAGATCAAGGTAAAGGATTAATTGGCTGGTAGGTCCTTTGAGGAGAGATGATAGTATTTATTCAAATCTTTCCACTCTAGAAACATATTTAACAATATATTTTATTAAGTGTATGTTTGAGGCTTTCTCAATACATGCCATCTCAGATTTGGTACACCTAGAGAGTTCTTTGTTGAAGGAAAAAAATATATCATTGCCAGAAATATAAAGCAGTGGATCAGTCTCCAGACCCTATGTCTAGGATTTCAAATACTTGGAAAAATATCAAAGCACAGTAGTGTAGACATTTGTCCACTGGCAACAGAACAGAAGAAAAATGTTCATAAATCAAACAATTTTTTCTTCAAAGATAAAATTCCTGTATTCAGACAACTTAATATGGTCGCTCCTATCCATTCATAGGGTCAGGTTTATTTGGGACTGTTTTTCTGTATTGATGTAAAATGTGAACATTTTCCTCTATGGTGCAATAAATCACTCACTTTGCCTCTCCTATTAGGAACTTGAGCAGACACTAATTAACCCTCTGGAGAAAATGTTTATAAAAATAACAAGGAATTATTAGCAATGAAGCAGATTTTTTTTCCCCTAACAAAAAAAGTCAAACTGAGAGAGTGAATGCATTATTGTTAAATTGTGGAGTTAACTTGCTGGTTGAAAATTTTAATGAGCTTAGACACATGACTAGAAAGGTTTTCTAAAGAGACAGCATGTGTGTCTCTCTGTGTGTGTATCTCTCACTTCTGAGTAGCAATTAAAGAACATATTCCAAAATGTATGCATTTTTTAAGAAATTTTGAACTTTGCTGTTTATGAAGAGCCATATGATTCCTAAAACGGGCAAGAGCAAGGCTTTTCACTTTTTATTCATGAAAATATAGGTAGCAATGAAACACTCCTTTTAGAGATACTTTTCTTAACAGGGGGAACTTCATTTGTGCTGATGCTCCACCGTCCTAACAGTAGCTCTGACTCAACAGTTTTATGATGGCTTATGACTTGTTGAAACATCTTTGCCCTAGTTTTTCCTGCCAGGAATAAATATATATATCTTGATTATTCTCCTTAATTTCTTTTTTTTATCACCTAATAATTTCTTTGTATATAAACTGCTTATAACTTTAATAAATGAGAATTTTTCATACATAAAATTTCAAGATTGAGGCTTTAATAAATCTGTTTCAGTTCTATAAGATAGCAAATATTTAGACTATAAAGCTTTTCAGTTTTGCTTTCTGCTGCCTCCAAAACAAATGTATCAGCCTTTAAGTTTCCCCTTATTAGTTCCCAATTTACTGTCTTCTTACTTCCTGCTTCCCATTGTTATTTCCTTACAAGAAAAAAAGAAATAATTTAATAGTATAACATCTCCAATGAAGTAAACTTGGAATACATAATTTTTAAAAGTTATATGAATAAAACATATTTTAGCATTTCAGTCCGTTGCAGGTGATAGGTGCTCCTTACCCAAAGTGATAAAATTTCATCTTGTTCTTCTTTTCTATCACTGATTGAGAAAACCCTTAGATGTTTTGCAGTAGTAAAAAAAATCCAGCAACACTCAACTCTAGTGTTTGCTTCACTATAACAGAAAATGACCATCTGCAAATTGGGTTCTCTTGAATTTTGAGAGAATTTCGTCCTTATTATAAGAGGGATAGCTCACTCTAAATAAGATAAATATTTGATTCCACTACACAAAACATACATAAACAAGGAGGATTATACAAATCACTTACTGAATGCTCAGGAGATCATAAACATAAATTGCTGCATCTTGCAGCCCTTGCCTTCTGTTTAAGATGAACTATATCCTCAAAATTATTACAGAAGTTTTGTAACATCTTAAGTTCTTAGATAAATCAGTGTCTTTTCTGGAAGGCAATGGAAAAACATTACATTAGCTATATAATGCCCAAGTATCTATAATGTCCTCAAAGAAAAGAACTCAGTGTTCATTCAGTACTACATATCTGTACTACAAACTGATAGTTTTCCTAAGGCAGTGTAGAAAAGGAATGAGTAAAATGAAGAAAAAGCTTTCTTTCAAACATTTTTCGTAAAAAAAATCAAACATATTCACTGAAAATTATGAGCAGAACAAAATTGTATACTGTTTCTTTGAGAATCACATTTTTGTTTGAAGAGTTCTCTTGCATATTGTTTAAATATAACTTTATTTCACATACAAAGTACTGAAAGCACTGGGCTTGCTTCTATTCTGTTCTGCATCTGATGGGAGGGTAACACACAGAACCTTAACTCCCTCATTCCCAAAATGCTGGGTAAATTTTGCTGACCTGCAATGTAATAAATATTGTAGCTACTGCTGACTGGTGCTGACTTGTTACTTCCCTCCTGCTGAAAGAGATGTGATTAAGGCTCTTGTAACTATGTATATTGAAAAATTATTTGTTGTAGAGTGTACACTCTGAATGCAGCCAAAAAGATACCAAGGTACTCAATACTATTATAAAATACGTTTATCAGCTCAGCCCTATTGCTCTAGAAAAAAGGAAACAGATTAAATTTCCCTCTGGGAACCACTGCATATCCCACCTGATTCCCCACATATACTTTTGGGAGACAGGAATATGAAGGAGCTAACACTAGTCCCAGCCTAAATTTTTAAGAATTAATCTAATTCTAGAAAATCTTATTTTATATAAGAAATTACAAAGACAACAGAAATAAGACTTAGCTTAATTTCATGTGTCCACATGGGATATGAATCTCAGATTCTAAACATCTCAGCTCTAACTGTAAGTTTCCTCCCTGTTTATTAGTAAACAGTAGACTTCAAAGAATGTTTAAGTCTGTAGCAAGGCATCTCCCCCTGCCACAAAAGCTTATCTGTTGCTTCTTAACTGATGAAATAACTCAGGGCATCTCACTCTCACATGAGCCTTGGTGAAATAATCAGGACAGTTTGCCTTGTAGTGAGTTATTTCAGTGTCATGGGATAGATTCTTTCAGCTGAGAGTAAATATCTTGCTGTGGAAGCAAGATGTAGAAAGATAAGCTGGAATTTCTGATTGACAGACACTTCACTTTAAAAATTATTAAAGCTACACCAATTTTTCACAAAGCAGAAATTTTCTCCACATTCCCTGGAAATGTGTGGTGGTTTCTCCCCAAAGTTTGGTTGCCTGCTTTGTGATTACTCCTTTGAGGGTTGGGTGAAAAAACTCTGTGTACACTATTGCCATTTTGGTTACCTTGACTCCTAATCTATATTATTTCCTTGCTAGCTTTAATAAAGGTCATGCACTGTTTTACATAATCTATTAGTAGTTTTTTATTTCATAGTGTGCAGTGAGTAACTCTGTTTAAGGTCTTTTGTCTGTAATCTCCTGTTTATTATAACTCATTTTATAACAGACCTGATCAGCCATTCTCAGAACTTGCAAGCCAGAGGCATTTAGGTGCAGGCCACCTAATTGACTGACTCTGTGATGCTGCCAGATTGAAGTTGTTTCTTGCCTTATTTCGCACACAACCAAGAGAAAAATAGCAAGTCTTCTGGAGCTGAGTCTTTTAGATTACCTAAACCCAACATAGATGCTCTTCCTTGCCTGAAGAGTGCAAAGTGCTTGTTAGGGACAATTCTTTGTGCCTAATTTCACAAATGTACTGGACAATCTCCTTGCTCTGATATACATTTCCTTCATTACAGATCTTCAAATATTTCCCTGTTTTCTCCTGATTTTTTTTTTTGTGCTTTCTTTTTCACTTTTTCATAACTCTACTATTTGTCTAGAAACTTACCTGCTCTTGCAAATTCACAGCTGCCTAGTTTCACTGTATATGTATATCCTGTGCCCTATCTCCACCAAAGCCAATACAAAAGTCATCAGAAGCAACAGTGGTATGAAGTAATGCACAGCTATGACAAAAATCAAACAATATAAGTATCTGTAGAGCACCCACAGACCACTAAATGAAATGAAAAAATCTCTGATCTTTGTGAATTGGCAAGCTGTCATGCCTGAAACAGCCACAAGGAAAACGCTGACTTGTTTTCCTTAATTTCTGATAGAAAAGAGTTGGTATTTTTTTCTTTCAGGACGGGTTTTCTTCAGCTGGACCGTTTGCAACATAGTTCCAGTCAGAGCCAAAGAGAAGCCAGCAGTTGGCATATGTCCTCATGACATACCGGGTGGTGACTATTACAGACACTGCTCATTCACACAGCCTTCACTTAACAGTCCCCACAAATTAGCTATGTGTGCCCCGCCCCACCCCTCCTGTAGCTAGTTGCTGCTACTGGAATTATCACTCTAACCCATTTCGTCCACACTTGATCCAGACGTCTTCTATGAATATCCCAGCTTTTGTTACACTGCTTTATTAAAAAACTTCTTAGTCTATCTGTTTGAGGGAAAGTCACCAAATAAACAACAGGTCAAACAATCGTTCTGCAAAAGCAGAGAAAAATAAAGCATGGTTGTTATGTTTTACCAATGCCCTTTGTTAATCCCTCTTTTTAAAAAAATTTGAATCTTATTTTTAATTGAAAAATATATTGAGTGTTAAATGTTTCATATATACTGAATAGAAATTAATTTTTTTTAGTATGTTTTGCTCATACTTCTCTATAAAAAACTTACTTAAATAATTCATAATTCATATCTTGCAACCAACTCAATTTATGGCCTTTGATTTCAAAGTTCTTCATGAATAAGCTTCTTGCAGTCAGCTAATTAAAATAAAATAAAATAAAAAGTTATTGAGATCATATCAGAGTCGAGTAATTCCTTGCTCTTGTTAAAGCATAACACCATATGACTATATTTTCATCTTTATTCCTAACACATACTTCAGGTTCAGCTGAATATTCTTCAAGAAGCATACAGTCAGTAAGAAGGAAATTATTTAATTATAAAATCTCATCAGTATATGGAGTTTTTTTTCTTACTGTAACCTAAAATATCTTGACTCAAATAATAGTGGAAAGAAAACAGTTTGATTTTAAAAAGAGCACAAATATTTATTTTAACCCGTAATGAAAAATCTGGCGCAGTCATTGTAGAATAAAATTATTAGGTCCTCTTACATTATACACAGCTGAGTTCTCCTGTATGAATACCAGTAACAACAAGATTGAATGGGAATCGCACGAGAGAGGAGGAATAAGTGAAAGTAGGCACTAACCATCTGGCAATACAAAATCAGGTGGTGACCATCAAAGGAGGGCTGTGAGTCTCGGTGGAAAAACAGGGAATAAAGTTGTATTAATTAGCTCAACTTTTTCTTTCCCCTTACTTCATGTGCTTTCAGAATTTATCAATTCATCATGAATATGATTTTATACGAGTAATAGAAATTGGCATGTAAAATCACTATTCGTTGATGTTAAAAAGACATGATAAGGGATCACAGTACAGTTGCATGGAAATCAGGAATTTAGGAAGCCTAGTAACTCCTTGAAATACTATGGTAAGTATAATATAGTAACTTCACTAGGCAAAGTATAAACATTCATAAGAAAGCAAAATTGTATACAGTTCTTTCTCCTCTCATGTAATCTCAAATAAATTTACAGTATGATTAGACTTTGACAATCCTATACCATTCAAACCTAGCTGGGTAGTTCCTGCATGCATTCCTTCATTCCATTTCTTTTCCTGGAAATGAATTAGTCCATCTTTCACTAGTGTCTTGATAACCATAACCTTCTTAAGCTTTCTAAATGCAACACAGCAAAGGAAGAGTTCATTATCATTCTTTTCTGTCCTTCTCAGGGAATCTCTGTTGATTCCCTGTTATGTTTGGCCATACTATTTTCTTCTTTTCCTATCAAACCTTTAATCTTGGCATAATCCTTAGTTTTATACTGTTCTGGTTTCAGCTGGAATTGACTTTATTTTCTTCTTAGTAGCAGGTATAGTGCCATGGTTTTGATTTAGGATGAGAATAACGTTGATAATGCAATGATGTTAGATTTTGCTAACTGAGGGCATGGTTTGCTGGGGGCTGGAACTGTCTGACCATCAGTGAGTGGCAAGCGATTGCACTGTGCATCACTTTTGTTTATTCTAACCTGTTTATTTGTTAAAATATTATTGTCTTGACTGATATTATCATTACTATTGTCATTATTTTCTTCCTTTTCTGTTCATTATTCTCATTCATGGGTCTTTGTCTTAACCCATGAGTTTTCTCACTTTTGCTTTTCCACCTCTCTCCCCCATCCCACTGGCAGCAGAGGAGTGAGGGAGCTGCTCTGTGTGGCCAACACTGGCTGAAGTTAAACTATGACATATGACAACAAACATATTTACGGGCAATTTTCTTCCAGTAAATAGCCTTAGATTCAAAATCGGACCACTTGATTTGACTGGATTCAGTATAACTTGACCACTCCCTTTTATCTTCCACTTGATTTACTATAACTTCCTTTGCTCATTTCTTTCAATACTCACTTTTGACTTTAATAGCTTTTCCAAAGTTCTATTATTTTTTGTGTGATCTCATTTCATCGCATACAATACTCAGCTTTCTTATATTTCCAAAGCCATGCATACCTTGCTCCACCTTAGTAGCTGAACATGATATTCTTTTCAGTTTTCTATTTTTCTTTCCAAAAATTTGGAATCTCCTTAAGTTTTCCAAACAACAATAGATACCTTTACTTACAGCATCAAGTTCTGTCAAAACTGAGCATTGCTGTGAATGAAAATAAATACTGGAGAGGGAAAAGAGAGTCTAAGTAACAGAATAATCACGTTCTGTTTAATTGAGGCCACACAAAATTTAAAATATGTTACTTTCTTTTTACCTAATTTTATATGCATTATTAATTACTTCTTACTTTTTTAAAACTAAACCATACTTTCTTCAGAGCAAAAGACAGCAGCAATAGTTTCCTCACTCTGATGCCTGAGTTTCCAGCAGATGGTGAAAAAGGCACTCAAAGGTACAAAATTAGACTACTCAATGTGTCCCAAGCATACAACAGGCAGTAGATTTGTGTGCTAACATGGAGATCTGAATTATTATTTAATGATCTTAATTTTAAATTCTCTATTTGTATCTGAATGAGTGAATAAATTGAAAGAAACTAGAATGAGTAAATATAAGAATAAAAAATACAAAAGCAGTATGACTGAATGAAGGAAGAATAATTCAATACAGGCTTTTATAACTCCATCAACAGTTATTAAAATAGTGGTATTTTACACTGAGATAGTCCCAAAAGAACTTTGGATAGGACTAAAATTTTTTTGGTCAGTGATTCTAAGAGGAACTCAAAAAAAAAAAAATTCTGTATTGGGTTTGCATGGCTTGGTTTTTGGTAGCAGGTTGGGCCATGGAGATGGCTTCTGTGAGAAGATGCCAGAAGCTTCCACCATGTCCGGCCAAACCAGTCCCTGAGGGCTGCAAAGATGGACATGCTGCTGACCAAGGCTGGGCCAGTTAGAGATGTTGGTAATGCCTCTGTGATAACATATTTTAGAAGAAATCAAAACAAAAGTTGTTGTGTAATTCAAATCATGTCCAGAGAAGAGAGGAGTGAGAAGATTTGAGACCAGTAACATGCAAACACCGAGGTCAGTGCAGAAGGAGGGCAGGAGGTGCTTCAGGCACTGGAGCTGAGATTCCCCTGCAGCCCCTGGTGCAGCCCATGGTGAAGCAGCTGTGCCCCTGCAGCCCACAGAGAGCCATGGGGGATGCACAGATCCACCCACAGCCCGTGAGGATCCATGGGGATGCAGAGATCCACCCACAGCCCCTGGGGATCCATGGGGATGCACAGATCCACCCACAGCCCGTGGGGATCCACGGGGGGTTCAGGGATCCACCCACAGCCCCTGGAGGAGGAGGCCACACCAGAGTGGGTGGGTGCTTGAGAGGAGGCTGAGACCCTGTGGGAGACCCATGGAGAGAGGGGCCCTGCTCCCAGGCTGGAGCAGCCTGTCCTTGTAGGGCTGCACCCCAGGGAGGAGTGACCCACGCTGCAGCAGTTTGGGGAGGGCTGTTCCCCATGGGATGGACTCACACTGCAGCAGTTCAGGGCGCTGTTGCTCGTGACATGGAGCTATGTTGGAGAGGTTCACAGAGAAGTGTCTCCCATGGGATGAACCCCATGGTGCAGCAGAGGAACGATTCCTCTCCCTTAACAGCAGGAGAAGGCTTGGGTGTTGAACTGACCATAATCCCTATTCCCTGTCCCCTTGCACTGCTGGTGTAGAGAGCACAGCTGGAAGGAGGGAAGGGTGGAGGGAAAGGTGTTTTTAAGGGCTTATTTTGCTGCTCATTATCCTGCTCTGATTTTGTTAGTAATAAATTCACTTTATATCTCTAAATTGAGCCTGTTTTGCCCTTGATAGTATTTAATGAGGGACCTCTCCTGGTCCTTATCTCAATCCATGAACTCTTCATTATCTTTCTCCCCACTGTTTAGATTTTCCCCCCTCCCTGCTGTGGGGAGTGAGTGAGCACCTTTTGTGGGTGCCTGGCATCTGGCCAGGGTCAACCCTCTACAATTTTCCAGTATATTCCTTTTTGAGGATTAACCTTGCACCTGGCTCAACCAGGAAAATTACTTACAGATTTTTGACTGCAACACAGAATAACAGATTCATAGAACGGTTTGGGTTGGAAGGGTTCTTAAAGACCATCTAGTTCCAACCCCCTTGACATGAGCAGGGACATCTTCCACTTGACCAGGTTGCAAAAAAGACCCATCTAACCTGGCCTTGGCCAGGGATAGGGGATCTAGAACTTCTCTGGGCATCCTATTCTAGTGCCTCACCACCCTCACAATAAAGAATTTCTTCCCAATATCTAATCTAATCTAATCTAATCTAATCTAATCTAATCTAATCTAATCTTACCTTCTTTCTCTTCATAATAATCACACCTTGTCCTATCTCTACCTGCCCTTTTAAAAAGTTGCTCTTCAGATTTCTTGTAGGTCCCCTTATTGTACTGGAAGGTGCTTTAATGTCTCCACTGAGCCTTCTCTCCTCTAGGCTGAACAACTCCAACTATCTCTGTCGTTCCTCATAGGAGAGGTGCTCCAGCCCTCTGATCATCTTCATGGCCTTCCTCTGGACCTGCTTCAACAGGTCCATGTCCTTCCTGTCCTGGGGTCTCCAGAGCTGGATGCAGTATTCCAGGAGGGGTCTCACCAGAGCAGAGCAGAGCATAGCAGAGAGGAAGACATGTCTTCCTTGACCTGCTGGTCAAGGACCAAGGTCCATCTTTGCTAAATGTTCATATATAATTGGAAAACATTCTGGCGGGTTTTTGTGCTGCTTTCATGTCTCAGGAAAAAACTGGCATCATACTGTACTTATGTAGACATTGATCCTTGTAAAGTTCTTCTCATAAACACCATGCTGAAGGCATTCTCAATGGAGTCCATAGCATGAGTAGGAATAGCTCATAAATATAAATACCTTCTCACAATATCCAGGAGTTCAAAGAAAGTAGAAAAATATTAGCAGCCACCGAATAGGTGCTCATAAATGTACATACCTACTGGATAATGTCAGGGGTTTTTTGCTTTTATTATTACTTTTAATAGTGATTAGTATGGATTACTTCAGAACTTTGAGCAAATAACATAATAAAATTGCACATAATATAATTACATAATATTTTTGTGATGAAAGGTCCTTGTCACATATTGCAAAAATACCTGTAATCTCTTCTGTAGTGTAAAAAATGACATTTCATCAAGAAAAGTCTTTTTTCATAATGCACCATCTCATTTTCCCATCATTCAGAGTTCAGGTATGTTTTTACACTACTAGTAAAAAAAGACAGAAATCCCATCTAAAGCAACTGTAGTCTCATCTGATCTTTGAAACACACATCAGTAGTATTTAGAAAATTATTGGTAATTTGGATACATACATTTATAGTTCATATTTTTTGACTACTATTAAAAGTAGTATTGCCTGTTACAGTGAGAATAGAATGATAAGAAACTTCATCTCAAGTAGGTCAATGACAGACTGTAATGTGTGTTGTCATAAAGTCTTAAATTTTGAGTCCAAGTCCTGTGAATTTAAAGCTTCTACTCCAAGATTTAAGGTATTTTGCTAACAAGCAGGTGAAAGATACAGAGTTATGAAAGAGAAATATTCATATCAAGCCAACAATATTACTGCATAAATGCTAATTTCTCTGCTTCATGTACATTGAATATGTTTTCGGGAGAAGGACATACTTAAAAACAGGAGGAGCAATCATTTCATGAGGTGGCTGATCTCTCTCCTGTCACATTTAAAAGAAATACATTTAAAATTTGGTTTTAAACTGTATTTGAAATGGGCAGAAACATATTTCTGACCCTGTGAGTGTCCTTTAGATTCTCTTTCTCTCCCACTGAAATTTCTTCAGGATAAAATATGAGGTAAAATGAGATTAGATGTAAATGCCATATACCTGCCATCGTAAAGAAACATTTCAGTTGATTGAATTTCTAATTCTGAGACACTCTTTAGCCCACTAAACTTTGGGAGGGTTGGAGATGGAAAGGAGGGAGATTGTATGAAGTTAAACACAATCATTCATTGCTAAATTTTCATTCCAAATGAAGAGCACTTGAGAAAAACCATTCCAAATGATTTAACAAGTTTTAGTCAAAATCAACACATTTCCAATAAAATGCTTTTTGATTTTTCTTTTGCCAAAGATGTCACTTGGAAGGACAAGATTGGTCAGGAGAGCTATTTTGCTTTATTTCTAAAATAATTCTGAATAAAACAATTTAAGACATTACTAAACAGTTATAGTTGCCTTCCTGTCCCTGTCCAGTGTAGATTTTTGGTCACATACTTTCAAAAGTATGGAAATTTGTTGTCATATTTCCAAAACTGGAAAAAATATTGTGGTGTAATACATTTGTTATCAACCTAAAAGCACTGGAAATTATATAAAAAACATTGTGTTCTAGAAATTTGAAGGATAAACCTGTAGCTTTACTTGGTACACTCATTCATTATGGTTCCTTCCGATTTGTATGATATCTCTCTCCAATTTACATTACCTGGCAACTTCTCCGTTGTTAAGCCATCCCTGGAGCCCAAAGTTCTAATCATAACAATCTTAATACAGTCATCCCATTTTACTCCTATAATTTTGCTCAGAAACTGAAAACAAATCCACAGCTACATCTGAAATCTTCTGGAACAGCTACAAAAGTGCAATACAAACAAGTTCAAAAAAGAAAAGAGTATACTATTCAAAATTGTAGGATTGCTACCTTTACAATCTTATTTGGAAGAAAGTGAAAATAAGGAGAATGTGCAACATCAAATGAAACCAATCAAACTGTTTTTACTAATATGTAAAGTTCAGGATCAGAAATATCCAGGAACTCATACAGTGTGCTGAAAAGACGATCCAATATGTGTGTTTATATGCTAGTTGAGAAGCTTGTAAGCAGAAGTGGCAGAAAAACAAAATCATTCATCACATTTTTGCAGTTGCTGTGGTTTAACCCCAGCCAGCCATGAAGTCCCACACAGCCACTCTCTTACTCCCCCACCAGCACAACTGGGCAGAGAATGGGAAGGGAAGAAGCTAGCAAACTTGTGGGTTGAGATAAATAATAAAAGTTTAATAGTGAAATCAAAAGCCACATACGCAAACAAATCAAAACAAGGAATTAATTCAGTGTTTCCCATGGGCAGACAGTGTTCAGCGATCTCCAGGACAGCAGGGCCCCACCACATGAAACAAGTCCTTTGGAAGACAAACACCATCACCTCAAACATCCCCCTGCCCTCCTCCTTCTGACCAACTCATGGTCTGGAATATCCTTTTGGTCAGTTGGGATCACCTGTCCTGGCTGTGTCTCCTCACAGCCTCTCCTGCAGCCCCAAATTCCTCACCAGCCTGGCAGTAAAAAAAGCAGGAAAGCCCTCTCCTCCATGAAAACCCTGCTCAGCAATAACAAAAACATTATCATCACTGTGTTCAGCATAAATCCAGAACATGTCACTGTACCAGCCCCTGTGAAGCAGCCAAACCCGGAACAGCAATATTTTGGGAAATTTGTGTGCAGAAATATCTTTGGTGAGAGCAAAAGGGAAATTCAAATGTAGTAAGTCACATGGCAGGGAGATGTTTCCTTTGATAAAGCGTAGTCCACACAGAGGAAGAGTGTTAAGAATGTATAACTGTAAACTGAGGTAGGGAGCTACAGAAAGTAAAATTCAAAGAAAAAAATTAAATTAGATATACATATTAAGAAAGTAAATTTCTCTGATTATTTTTCTACACATGCTATTGACTCTCCTGAAAAAGCCTGATGCAGTACTGATTGAATGCTTGACATTTCCAAAAATATTTTTGAAATACATCACTACAGAGCTGTGTAATAGGCAGAAACTGCACTGATGTTTTACCTATGAAAAGGTCAGCACTTCTTTTTCAAGCTTATAATCTATTTTATGTCATTTTCAATCGGTGGTGTGGACTGGTTGCTTAAAGATATCCAGTTCCATATTAGCTTACTACTGTACAGTCAGCTCAGAAGTTGGAAGTAGCTGGGAATCTTGTCCTTGCTAGTAACTAGTAGATAAGTTGATTTAATTTGGTAACAGTGTCCAAGGACAAAAAGAGTATGCAATCTATTACAAAATTCAAGTTGCAGCACAAGGAATTAATATCAGACAATTCTTGAATATAGAGAACAAGAGGACTTAGAAAGGTGTGCATGCCTGCGGACCTATGATCTTATTGGCATCACAGAGACGTGCTGGGATGGTTTTTATGACTAGAGTGTTGGAACAGAAGGAAACAGCCTCTTTAGGAAGAACATACAGGGAAGAGGAGGAGGACGTATTGCCCTCCATGTCAGTGACCACTGGAGTGCATGGATATCTGTCTGGGGATAGAAGGGATAACAGAGAACTTATGGTTCAGGATTAAAGTGAGGCCAGGGTCAGCTGACATTGTAGTGAAGGTCTGCTACAGGCCACTGGACTGGGAAGACTGAGTGGATGAAGCCCTCTATAAAGTTATAGAAATGGCCTAACTTTCACAAGATTTGGTCTTCATGGAAACTTTGACCACCTTGATATCTGTAGAAGGGATGAGACAGCCAAGCAGAAGCAATCCAGGAAGTTCCTGGAATGTGTTGATGATAACCTCCTTCCCAAAGAGATAGGGGAGACATTGAGGATTCTATGCAGGACCTTATTCTTGCCAAGAAGAGGGCTGGTAGGAATGTGAAGCTCAAGGGCAGCCTTGGCTGCAGTGGCCATGAAATGGTGGAGTTTAATGTCATTAGGACAGCAAGGGCAGCATGCAACAAGCTCAATAGCCTGGTCTTCAGCTGGTCCTCTTTGGGGGTCTGTTCCATAGAGTACCATGAAATAGAGCCCCGGGGGAAAGAGCGGCTCAAGAAAGGTACTTAATATACAAGGCTCACCTCCACTGTTGTATTTGATAAGTTGTGGCAATCTGGTGTGAAGCTCCCACTGACAGCTAAAGGGGAAACAAAACTCCCACTTTCAAAAGAAAAAACAAAAATAATGAGAAACTGCAGGACAGTCTCACCTCTGTGACTGGTAAGGTCCTGGAGCAGATCTTGTTATGAAACAATATATACTACTATGCAGCAAGAAATAAGCTCTGAAAGCTTCATGTTATGTTTCTATTTGTATATTCTGGATAATAAAGATGGCACAAAGGGAATAAGGAGATGCTAGCGCAAGCAGATTATAAATGAAAGAGAAAGCTGCTCTACCTCTCTAATTGAATTGTATACAACCATTTCTGTTTCTGTATTCATACAATCATTATCACAGATTGAGAGATTATACAATTTATTTAAATAACTGTTGATTTTGCTGAACCAACTGCAGTAGAGCTCTACCCAAAGAATTTACTTGAATGGAATATTAATGGGAATATATTTCCTAAATTTGTGGCATATGTTTGCAGACAGTAGCAGAAGACTTTAGAGACATAAGGAGACATAGCTTTTTAATAGTGAATATGCAGGATGATAGTGTAAAAAGAACATCTCTTTGTTTTCAGGGATATAAACCACATTTATAAAAATTCTGTATTATAAATTAGAAATCAGAATTACAAGATAGATAAGTGGAAGAGAAAGAAATGAAGATGGGACTAGGTTAAAAAACTTCATGATTTGTGGGTTCTTGGTGTTGACTGGGAAAGGAATAGAAACCGTTCTGTTTTACTGATTGCATTCATTTGTAAAGCCAAATTCTTGATCATGTCCACTTTTGAATACCTACAAATGTCACTGAAGTTATATGACCTTTCTCTGTCACCATGTAGTAAAGTATCTACTAAAAATCTAAGAAATCAAAGGTAGGGCTCAATGATCTTGGAGGTTTTTTCCAATATCTGGATTCTATGGTACTATGAAATATGTGGATCTAAAAGAGGAGACTAATATTTTCTTCATCTCTCACTCTCCAGTAACCTCCTTCAATGACCCAATAAATTATGTATTAATTAAACTAATTCCTTCATTCATTACCAATCATTTCTGTTCTACTAAAATAAGCCTTTCTGCAGCAAACATGGTTTTATTGCTTTAGCAGAGTCCAGAAATTAGACCAATAATATTTTAAGAATATCGTTCTAAAGTATGCTGGAATATATTATACAATCATAGACAATTACTGTCTCTCTATTCTTATTCAGAAAATTATCTGCTGACACTCTTCTGCTTTGTGAAGACACTCTGATCTTAGCTTTTCAGGAAAGCCTATTATACTCAGATTTGGAGCTGAGGTTCTTTCATTGTCCCTTGTCCCTTTTATTGCAGTTGTCCCTGAGGATTTTATAGCATCTCTTAGATCTTGTATAGGTTGGAAATTTCAAAATGCTTACTTATTTTTTTTCTGTAAGCACAATATCCATGTTTACACAAATATTTTCTCATAAGCATCCATAATATTTACATGAATATTTTAAATTACTTTGTGAAAACAATCAAAGACAATCCCAAAACAAGATTTAACACAGAAGATGGGTAGAAGTAGAACTGTATCTGTATTGTCAATCTCTATTGCTTTGGATAGGAGCACCCAAAAGGACTTAAATGTAGCACAGAAGATACTGATTTCAGTGTGCAAAGAGTTACTTGGGGTTCAATATCTGATGGCATATGTCAACTTTAAAGGCAAATAAAAACAAGAAAGTGAAGGAAGGGTTAAAAAAAAAGAAGTAAGGAAGTGGAAGTCTTTTTTTATCTGCTAGCTGGGAAAATAAAAATAGATGGATTTCAAAAGTGTGTGCTTCTGGACATTCTCACCAGTGCAGCAGGTCATCCCCTGAATACTTCTTCACCACAGCCATGATGTTCTATCAGGATGTGCTCAGTTGCCTTATAGGTTACTTGTGCTTATTACATGAGTACCACTGCTTAGAGCACATTTTGATCAGCTGCAGATGATGCACCTGATAACTGAATATTACTGTACAAATGTATATTTTAGGTAATGCTTGTTGGTTATTTAAATGACCATTATTGACAAACATTACCTACTGAATTCTGGTTTCCTAAAACAAAATTATATAACTAAGATGTACAAAGCAAAAGGCAAAAAACTGGGGAGGTATTGGGGAAGAAATACATCAGTGGCAATTGTCACCCATGAGAAGCTCCTTGCAACAGACATGACAACGATCCACACTATCTCAAATTTTGCCAGTCAGAGGCCTCAAAGCTAAGAGTGCTTTGGATTACCAATCTGAGATAATGTGTGGAGACAAGGTAAACAGGAAAAGAAACTGTGCACAAAGTATTCTAATGTTAGAAAACTAGTATCTGAGATTAATTAGGAGTAAATATGAAGGAAAATCCAGAAATGCAATAGAAGTGGTCCGTGTATGGATTACAAACCTGGTTTCACAAAAAAGCAGTCAGCTCCTTTCTGCTTCATGTTGCATGTGTCTAGAAAAGTCATATTTCAGAAAACTTTTTTTGCCCAATTTTTCTTTGTCCCTACTTGTTCTTTCTTCCTCTCTCTATTTGTGTTTCAGTCTGTGTTATTTCAAACTATTTCTTCACCCTCCTTTCCCCTGCTTTAACACCTTCAGTGCTCCAGCTCTTCCCCTTTTTTTCCCTTCTCATTTCCTTTGAATTTTTCCCTTTTGTTCACACTTAATGTATGTCTCCACATTCTGATACTCATACCTTTCTACTGTGCTTTAAGATTTCCCTCTGAAATGCCAAAGATTTCTTTTGCTCTTAGCCTTAGAAAATCCTGCCTCCTTATGTTCCCACCTCCTTGTCTGCTCTTTGGCCCCTCAACCATTTTTATCTTCATTCCCCTTGAGAAACCTTGCCCTCAGCCATTCCTGTCTTTTTCCCTTCTTGAACATACCCCAGTACCTAGGGATGGGGCCACTCAATTTTTGAAGTAAATTGAGGATGTTCATGTTAGTGGAGTAAAAGTCAGGTAAGTTTAGACTTTGATGAAGTGAAAGAGCAAATACTAGCAGAAATGTGATGAATGTTTCTGGAAGGATAAAATTATACTTTTACTTTTTCAGTCTTCTTCACAGACAGTACAGGAATACAGATTCTTCAGCTAAATTTTATTTTAAAGAGAGAGAGGTAACATAAGTAATAGATAAGTTTGCTTTTTTAATAAATCAGATTTTGAAGGATGAAAGCTTTTAAAAGCTAGTGTATCCCAATGGCCAACTTCCCAAGCCTTTGATTGTGTTATTAGGTGAAGATGGAGAAAAAAAAGCTGGTAGAACATATTAAGAATATACTAAGAATGGTCTCTTGAGCAGTCACTTTAGTTGCCCTAGAGATATCACTCTGCAGTACAGGTTACGAAAAAGCAGCACTGCCAGAACAAAAGCTGAAAATGCAGTTCTACAGGGACACATCACTATACCTAAAGCAATTCATTAGTGCCCCTGATATTTAGGCAAATAGCCTTTTATGCTCTCCCCTTCTGCACTCAGAGCCACAGAACTAAAAATAGCATGCAGATGTGCTTCTGCCCAGTACTGTAGATTTTCTCTAATGCTGTACCTCTCAGAAAAACACAGATATAGGACAACTGTTTTATTTTATATTTTTAAATTTTCCTTTTAACAACTCTAGTAACCTACTCTCCCACTTCAGTTTCACCAGGTATGGAACCCATTTCTGCTTAGAATTATGTGTGAAACCTCAATTAAGCTCACTCAGCATTATGCACCTAACACAGGAGACTTTTTTCCTGTAGGTTTGTGAAAACAATTGTTAGGCTGATTTTCATTCAGGTGCAAATATGAAACAAGTCTAAACAGAGTGGAAAGTCTGTAGGCTGCCGCTGACAGACTGAGGAGTTGCAAAGCAGCCCCCTGTTGCCAGTCTACAGAAAGGGAGATGGTTAAAAGATGTTGAAGTAGACAGTGTTGTGGTATTTCTCATTACTAAAGGTCACTGCTATGCTAGTTCATCACCATTTTTTGGAGAGAACTGCAGAAGGTTGTGTCAGGGAAAGAAAAGTATTATACAGGAGACAAGAAATACTGCAACACATTAGGCAGACAAAGAAAGCACTTAGTGATTTCAGAGGAGTTGCATGGATATAACCTGGGGCAGAGTTTGGCTCTGACTGCTCTATCTGCATATCACTTCCCAGTACCCAGTGCACTAAGTGGTGGTCTTACTTACAGGGCTGTAAATCCAGAGTATCTCTACTGAAGACAACTGTCCCAAAACAAATCAAGGCAATCCAGACTGATGGTGCTGTAAATGAAATCACACTCTGACCTTAAGTACTTGCTCTGCCACAGGTAACTTTTTTTCAAGTCATCCTGATAAATAATTTTTCATCACGAAATCCAGATTCACTGTTTTTGTGGGCTCATAGTGCTACGCTCTGACATTATTTTGTTTCTTCTGGACTCTCTCCATTTTAAAAGAAAAAGACAGTCAAAGTTGCTGTAGCCATTTTTGTAGGACAAGGATGTCATGCAAAAAGAAGGCAAATTTATTTCCTTTCTGTCATTTCATCAGGGAATCATTCATTTTTTGCTGATCGCTTATTTAAAACCTTTTTGACATGTAGCTGTCTTTAAAAGGTTGACCTATTTCTCACACTTCTCTCTCCAGATAGCCCTCCTAGAATCCATCTTCTTCCATTGTCTCTGACAATCTCAATTACAATGCTTGTTGGTCCAGCAAGATAACAAAGGCAGCAAATGCAGCACTGCAAGTGTACTGCTGCTGTCAGTACCATGGAGAGCTGAGCAGACAAAAAGCAAAATGAAATGTAACCTTTTACTCCTTAAATATAACTTTTGAAACCAAGTCTTAGATCACTTAAATTCTGTCACTGTAAACAAAAATTATTGACCTATTTGCCAAAGATGGTGGCAAGTTAGGTAGAGCATCTCTTATTTTGGCAGGAGCAGTAACAGGTAGATCCATCAAGTCACTCCAGAAAACAAGCCAGTGGAAAGGATATCTCCACACCTGCTACTCCCATTACTAATGCTCTCAAAATGGCTTCACCAGTTTTCAGTGCTGCCACAGCTGCTGCTTCATGTGCTGAATGTTTTAGTCTTTGGCAGTAAGAAGCCAGATGACACTACTCATGCAATTTATATCCCTTGTGACATATACAATTAATGACAGGCCTTCTTTCCTCCCCATTACTTTTGTTGCTCTGAAGGACTACTCCAAATCTGAAGGACCTGTTTCGTTTTTATTGTTATTAATCTGAATCACAGTTGTCACCAGACAGGTCAATCAGAATCCTGTTGTATTAAGTGTCCTACATAAAGAATTTGATCCCTTTCAGAGATTAAACATGAACCTTGGGTTTTGAGCCTTTTTTTTTAATGTAACTCTCATTTTTTACATACAGATTCTTTCAGCTTTGTCTAAATGCCAGCCATCAACTTCACTACTGCTTAGCTGCGTTCACTGAATTGGCCTTGGTGAAAAAGCTGCTAGATTGCACATCCTTCGGAAGAATAGATTTGCTTTTCCTCTCTGTTTATAGAGCACCAGGCATATACGGTATTTCAGGCTGTATCAATTACCTTTGCAAAACTCAATTATATGCTGCTATATAATTAGCTGATGGATGCAGGTCATTACCCTACCGTTGATATCATAGCTCCTCTCCACTTCTCCACTTTGCAAACACACAGGTGGAAAATTAAATAAAAGGTTTTTTGTATAGTCCCTAACCCACTTGTCCAAATATTTTTACTTTCTTATGTGTTTCCCTGTACCATATAAATATATTCTTACTTCATAAAAACAGTGTTTCTAATTCCACTTTTTTACACTTGCATAAATTTCAAATCTAGTCTATTAAATCTGGTTAAACTAATCCTGAATCACCAGGAGGGTAAACTTAGTAGACCATCCTAAATCTCCTTTCACTAATGCCCTTGATTATTCATCATTTAAGAGCAGTTTCATGCTTCTCTCTCTGAGTACAAAATTCATCCACTGACGACTAGAATAATTTTGTGACCACAGGGTAGGTAGGTAGTTTTAAGGTGAGACACTGTCCTTCCCAAAGACTAGCTAGAATCTTTATGTACCTAGGGAATATATTAATTTTGAATGTAATGAACTTGCAGCAGGCCACTTAAGTATCTGAGATACAGCCAAAGTATGTACACATTGGTGAGGTTTGAGGAAAGAGACAATTCAAAAGAACTCCCCATTTTCTTAGTCGGGAAAGAAAACACACCAGCTATTATCCATCTCAGGCATGTAAAAAATTAAGTTAAAATTAAAAGGTTATTTACATAAAGAGTTTACGACCCCAAATCATAGCATATTTATCAAATATTAACTGGAGTCTTTATTTGGATAATATGGCTGTCACTGACTACTCATGAGGTCAAATTCTTGTTTATGACAAACTTGGACTAGGAAAGTTTGTCTACAATCATAGACTCTGCCACAGAAAATAAAAAATCTAAAGTACTGAGATACACAGCACCATTCCAAATCTCACTAATCTTAAAATAAACAGAACTTAAAATGCCTTAAATGCTGTGTATTATGTTAAGAATCACATTTGTATCGTATCAGCTTGACCCGTGCAATATGAATCTTATCTATGCAAATGAAAATTATTTCCCTTGTGTTCATTATATCAACATTTTCACTATATCAAGAGTATTCTTTCTCGGTGCTTTTTATGTGTTAAATACTAGGACTCACATATTGAGGGCCTGAGAATCAAATCAGGTAAAATTTTAAATGGCTTTGTATTTCTCTCACCTACACAATTAGAGAAATGTATTAAAATGTCCTTCAAGTAATTAATTTTTTTATATTTTTAGCTATATTTTGTATAATCTTAGTAAACTTCTGCTTGGTACAGTCACTGGCAGCAAGACAGGTACTTTCTTGTAATCTATTTTCAACAAAATGCACATCAAGACTATTTGACTATTTAGCAGCTGACATAAACTGCAAACAGGCATCCTATTTTTTTTGTGTAATTATATTCCTGATAAAAACAAATTTAGTGAAAATATATCAAATTTAAAAATTTATTTTCTCTGTGGTCTGGGAAGCCTATTTCCTTCCTATTCAGACTGCCTAAGACACTACCTGAATATCTGATGCAAATCTGTGTACACCTTCACAGTAGAATTTAATCTTGCTGTATTTTGAATGTAATAAGCAGGGAATAAAAATAATTTTGATCAATCGAATTACTCAGTAAAACTTTAGACATTCAGTTGAACTAAGCATCTTATTTTTTATTCTATTAAAAATATTTTTCAAGTTTTTCATATTTCTATTTGTCACCAAATAGGAGTGAGAAATGAGACTTGCTAAACAAGCAAAAATTATCATTTCTTAAGTGAGATTTAACAAGTCTATCTTTATACAAGATAATTACAGGTAAATATGTAATTTAGATTTGAAATTTTAAACTCCCTCTATAAGCAAATAGACTGATAAGAAGTTTGATCAGCAAGCAGGTTTAGGTTATGGTTGGTGAGTGACCTGCAGTTACAGATTTCACCTGCCACCACCTTCCTCCACAACTGAAATAACAAAAGTGCTAAATAAAAGTTTTCCCATTTTTCCAATTAACCAACCTTTGAAAAATTAATTCCTCATCTTTCAGGGTCTGTACCCTGTACATATAGGGTATTTTTAGAAACCTTAAGAAGAGAAGGATAAAAGAATATGTCATTGCATTTTGAAGTTAGATAAGGGATAGTATAAGGAAAACAGGACCAGGCTTTCCTAGGCATGCAGAGTGGTAAATTGTTAATGACAAAGGTTCTTAAATATTGGAACAGGTACTCAGAAGGTGATGATGCCTTGTTCTGAGTGGAGGAGTCAGACTGGATCGCCTCCAAGCCTCCTTCCTGATTCTTGACACTTGATCTTCTGATTCTACTTGTACTCTTAAAAAAGGAAAATATCTTCCCATCATTAATCTTAGCATTTGTATGAATGAATATTGGTTCTTAATTAGACATGAGACATAAACACTGAATCTTTATTCCTTCCTATTTGTTCTTTTGACAAAGTATCCATAGTCTCACATCCCACACATATACAGCAAGGGGAAATGCTGTTCCTGTGATTAAAGGTAATTGTGAAAATTTCACATTATATATTTCCAGAACATAAGACACTGGAAAGAGTACAAGTATCTATATGGATAAGATTTTAGATATTTGACTATATATACCAGACCATAACTTCTGCTCTGCTAGTTACGATGCTGGCTCAATGGCTATAATTCTTGTCTCTATTCAGCAGTTTATTTAAAATCTGACTTTATTCAGATTTGAAGCCTGTATTGAGGCTTCATATGCTTAAGAATGTCTTTTTTAAATTAAAGTTCTTAGTAATTGAATTTTGGAGACTAATAATACATCTTCCTTTATAAGACAAGATTTTTTCCATCCACAAATTCCTTGTCAAAGGAAGTCTGTTCATGACATATTATCTCAACTGGTCCCTGTCCTACTAACAGCTACACAAGCAGAAGATTTTATCCACAGTAAAAGTCAGTGGTTAAGATTTTTAAGCACTGATAAGGGTTTTTTATGATAAAAATGTCCATTTATACCCTTAAGCAAACCTGGTAAGTTTTACTTTAATTGGAATCACACTTTCATATTTGCCTCTATTTGAAATTTGTAATAATTTCTAAAAGTTACCAAGAAGGATATAAAATGTGTAAGTATGGAAACAAAATTGGGAAGAAAATTGTTTTTTAATTGGTAAAACTAAGATAATTCAAATACCAATTTGTGAATCATACAAATCCATGGTCTTGCTGCCGAGCTGGCCATGTGGGGCCATGAGAGGTTGCATGTTTAGTTTTTAGGCAGAAACATGCAGTCATCATTTAAAATTTCACTGAGTAAATCTTTAAATTTAAATGGGTAAAACAACTGAATTTTTTTAAATTAGCAAAAACAACTGAAATTACTGAAACATAGCCACAGCTTCTCCCAAGACATTTGTACTCTCTGATTATACTCCATCTTGATGAAAATCTGAGTCTGCTATTACTTTGACAACTGATATAAAAATGTCCTTTGAAGCATATCACTGCCAATTGATGTCCTGTTTTTATAACTAACCTGAGCATTATTTCAGCATAAAGATCTTTATTTTTATGCATTCACACTGTGAAGTTTCCTGATACATCTACCTGTCAAATTTGTAAAACTACTTTAGCCACCATTTTTCTTTTTTTTCAGAATTTATTGCAATTGCAAATTCCTAGAGAAAAGAAACCCTGCCTCATAAATGAAGTTCGCGTGAGCTCAGTTTTCCACAAATTGTGAAAAATTATCAATAACCAGCCTTTCAATGCTCACTTGCTGGGCTACAGAGTGAACCCCTGCTTATTCCAGAGCTGTCCTTGGAAAGGCTTCTTGCATCTTTCTTTACAGCAGATGTAATTGGTGGTTGCCAAAATTTGGGTGCTGGCTGAGATGAGCCACAGCACTCATCGCTCCTGTCAAAAACAGATAGCTGTTTGTTCTGAGGGTCTGCAAGCCAGTGCAGATGTAAAATAAAAACCAGAAAAATAGAGCAGTATCAAATAGATTTTATCTCTTTCTACTAACAACTATGTTAGATAGAACAAGAGAATTTTAATTTTCCTGAAGTGATTAATTTTTTAAAATATTAATGGATTTTATTGTTTCTTCTCCATATATATAAACTTTTACATAATAAAATAACACTTCTTTTTTTTATATCAGTATAGACTTGAGTCATTGCTTAGATCATTTAATAAATGTTAATAAGCACATAATCAGTGTTATTAGATTAACAGATTCCAAAGTTCACTATAATGAAGGGTCTATTGACAAGGGAAGAAAAAATAAGATACAGCTCTGAAAGAGATTGTAAAAAAAAACAATTCAGCTAGGAAAATAAGTTTCAAAGGTATTAAATAATGTAAAGTGTCTGATTGATCCTGACTTTTAATTCTCCTCTAAAAAATAAAACTACAGTGAGGCATGCCTATCACAGTTGAATTTATACTGATAAAACTACAGAGTCATTTTGTTTTTAAAAGTATTGTAATTACGTGGGCTTCTAAAAAAGTCAAGACATTTCCCTTTCAGTGCAATGACAGGCATAAATAGCACAAAAAATCAAAGAGATGAGAGAAGAAGTGAAGGAAGGAACAGGGGAAACATTTGTTGGAAAAAGCATCCACGGAAAAACATTTTCAATATATTGGGCTATTGTTTGAAGTAGAGTTGAAGGGTCTGACTGTTAAGGGGTAGATGACAGCAAAAGAGAAATTCATCCAATAAAAGCATGTGATAGATGTTGCAGTGACAAAATCAAATACTAACAAGTACAAAATGAGAGAACTCAACAGTCTTTGCATCCTTAGTTCTTTTCCCTAGGGTATATGTATTATAATACATAATCACACATTGTATTTTTTTCTTCACTGGACCCCTACCCCATTGAGTGAACAGAATGGATGGTGATCAATTTAAAAAGAACAGCTATTCAATGTTTTGTTTTATCCTCATTGTTCATTTTGTGGACTTATGCCTTATCTACTGCACACTATTCAGAGGCTGCAATGAAGACAGAATTATTAATTTCCTCATGGGCTTTTCTCTGGCAGTCAGCTCCGTGATGCTCCTCAAGCATTAATTTATCTTCACAAAGTGCAGTGTGATGTGAGAGGTTACTGTTATCCTCACATTACAGAAAGCAAGCTGAACAGTGAGACAGCAGGAGACTGTTTACAGTATACAACTGAGGGTTTAGCAACTGATTTCTCAAATTACATAAAGTAACATTTTGCATGTTCAAGACAATATTCACATAGACTTCAGTTGTATCTGATAATAGCCAGAACGCAGATCAACAGAAATCAGGAAAAGAGACACCAATGCTTAGCTGCTTCTATGATAGCACCAACTGGACCTCTACAGCAGAGACAAAATCCAAATATCTGTTTTGTTCACATCCCAAAACAGCATCAAAAATAGATCATGTGGAAAGCACCCCAGATTCACATTCCCAGCAGGTCCAGATAATGCTCTGAATAAATCATGGGCTCCCATGAAAGATGATCTAAGTGGCCAATGAGTCGAAATGTCTATGAATTTATGAGAGAATTTGGAACTGAAGTTAGAGGATATTATGTCATTTTTTAACTTTAAAATGCCTGGTTTTGCAACTACCACGATGCCTTTATAAAGTAGGGCAAATAGCTATTTCTGTGGTAGCTTCTGCACTTTAAGTAATTTAAAAAGGAAGCAAACAGAAGATCTTCTACATGATGATACATTGTCCTTTCACAGATCTAGGAGGTCTGCATGGTCTTTGGCCAGTTCCACTCACGGTACAAGTGCTTGCAGCAGAGGGATATTGTGGAAGCTGGTATTTAGGGAATGAGTCAGACCTACCCTGCTTATCACAAACCTGAAATCTGCCAATCTTACTGCCTTAGACATCCCAGTAACAACGAACTGACCACATACCCTCACAAATGTATTGAATTTTCTTCACACTGAATCCCTGACTTCTTTTTTTGGTTTGGTCCCAACAGGATAACCTGAAGACCATACATGACACAGACTTCAGCTCTAGTCAGCCTTAGCTCAGAATTCCTTAGAGTATCATCCTTATGTCCTGCTTAATCCCTTCAGCCTTTCACTGGAAAATGATCATTTTTGCTGTGATTATCAGATGTTCTGAGGGGTGGGACTAGACTCATTAAGAACAGAACCCTCTTAGATTTAGCAGCTTGAATTTTTATATTTCTTTGTGGACTGTTGACCACTGTGCAAGCCAGGGTCTTGTCTTATAATAACTAATATTATTATCACATTTCATGTAAATTGGGGCCTATCAACAGGGAAAAATTAATTTAAAATATTAAACTCTGATGAAGAATTACAGTTGAAAAGATCTTTTTATAAGAAATTCATGCTGCTCTAACATTAGATATTGTTGCTTATCCTGATTTTAATACACTTTCAGCAGTAAAAGAAGTGATAGCGGATGTTAATCAAATTTTAAATACAATAAGCAGAAGTGAGGTGATAGTTCTAGAAAACTTCTGAAAGATATTGTTCAAATGCTCTTTGTCCCATAAACACGCATTATTCTAAATTCTTGGAGTACAGTTGTAGTATAAGCTGGTTGCTAACATATTTTTTGTAATCAAATAGAAAAAAATGATCAATATTGTAGTGGCAAATTTTTATCCCCTTTGTCCTAATACCAGGTTTAAAGGAAAGTCTCTACTGTCTCTGTGAACTAAAGAGTATCAACCAGATCTGTACAAACACAATTTTAGAAGTGTTCTCTAATGACCAGGGTATACATGTATGAAATTATTTCCTAGTCAGCTCTCCTACCTCTCCAAAACACATGCAAAAGAAAAACAAGTGTGTTCAAAAGTGGAGTTCTATAATCATGATCACAGAAAAAGTAAAGAAAACCACAAGCAAGAGTTGGCAAACTGAACAACGAAACCACTATTAATAACTGCAGAACATTTCTAGTCTTAGACATACAGATCACTCTTAGACAGTCCCCTTTCACTTCTCCTTGTCTAAGGATGCAGATTATCCAAACTCTAAATTTTTAGGGAGCAGTACTTTTAAGAGTATCCTAGTTGGGTGATGATTATATGTGAGAAGATATCATAAGATAAAATCTTGCATTCACTGCACTTGTGAAGCAAACTGATCCAGAGTTACATTTAACCTTATCTAGCATGCAGATGGGTAATGTAGGTCTAAGATTTTTTCTCATTCTATCTTCTCCTTTGCATAAGCATTTTAAGTGTGAGTATTACAATGCTGAAAATATGCATAAAAGTCAAACATGGTGTTAAGGATTCGGTTTTTTTTCTTTTTAATGAGTATGAAACTACATGTTGTTCTCCAGATGCAAAAGGGAAAAACAAAAAACTTAGCAATATTTTTACAATTATTTAAAGAGAAGGAGGGATCACAATATGTTCAGTGGGTGTTTTCAAAGTAAATTGATAATAAAGTCAGACTAAGAATTTTCTATTTTCTGTTGTACTTGAACTCCACTGTAAAAGATAATGCATTCATCTACTTTTCATACTGCCCACCTTCTACTCTGAGTAGTAACTAAGCTGAGTATCATTATATTTCTAATCACATCCCAAAATTGACCAGTTTCCCATTGCAAAAACATCTGGGTGAAATTTAGTACAAAAGCAGGATATGAAAGCCAGCTATATTTATAGCAGCTTTTCTTTGGATGAGTTACTTTCAGGTGAATGCATCCTGCACTTTGGTCTTTCATTGACTTTCCTGTATATACGAATAAGATAGGAAGAATTTAAATAACTTCTTTTAATTTCTCAAGTACATTGCAATGTTGAAGCAAGTCATAGTTGGCTTACATGCAATCAAAAGAGATTTTTTTAATGTGAAACTCTCAGTGGTAAAGTAGAGGTTAAGTGCAATTTTCTCCTCTGCTGGCACTGGGGAATGCCCAAGAAGACTCCCCCTTCAGTGTGGGGATCAAAAATAACAAGTGTAACTCGTTCAGTTAAAACTCTACTATTTCTCACTGTAGACCATTGATCTTCAAATGTTCCGGGGAAAAATCCTTACTCAATATCTAGTCTCTGAAATAACTGCTTTCCACAAAAAGAGCACCCAGAAACATTGTGTAATTTATTTCATTAGAGAAAATACATAAAAGGATCTTCGGTATTATGAATAATACTTTCATATGCCCTATAACATTTTACAAAACTTTTCCACACTTTTGAACAGAAAATAATGTATATTTTCTATTTTTTAAGATAAAATTTATAACATTTTTTCACAACTCTTCTTCCTCACTAACTTTTGTAAACCAAGTTTTTCCTTTTTAATGGGACTTCAAATTGCAAGAACCTTGCTAAGAAATGCTCTTCTCTGCACCATATCAGCAGGACATTTCTAATAGAAAATGCTGACAATCTTGTAAAACATTCTACCTCTCTGAAGTAAAAAATAATACTCTGTCCCTCAGTGGTGAGATAATACACCATATCACTCCAAATTAACCTGTGTTGCACAAGTACATTATCACTGAATTGACATGATACAAGAAGTAGTACACATACACTGATGTACAGCTAGAACAAAATATTAGGAAACCACACTAAATTCTCCAAAAATGAAAAGGATGTAGTTTAGGTTGGGTTTTTTTTTTTTTAATTTTTTGCAGGGATTATTAGAACAATATGTTTTTGTAATGAATTGTCTCAGTTTGTACTTGATTCTATTTTGTTTCATTTTATAGTCATAACTTAGTCTCAACTGCCTCTTGTATTTCCTTGCCTTCAAAATTTTACTTTTTCTTTTTACTCTTATAAAGAAGAAACTTAACAGCAAGTAAAGCTACAGGAGGCTTATTCTTACCCTGAGTATTATACCCTACAAAAGATGTCATGGCAAAAAATTTAAGTTGCCAAACTAAAGCAGACAGAGCACAGATTTATCTTAGAAATCTTCCTACTGCTTAGTGCAGTGACTAACGTCAGCGTAAGCAGAAGCCCAGATCTGTATCTTACACATGCATCATCTTACTGGCTGCTTTCATCAAGATCTTGACCAGAAATTCTGTTTTGGCTGTAAAAAATATATTTGCAATTTATATTTTGTTAAAACCAATTTATCAAATCAAGTGCTCGAGCAAAGCTCTAATATCAATAAATTAAAAATCAGAATAAAACACAGATTTCTATATCAGATCTTCTTTTATGAGCATCTTTAAAGCACAGAACATCACATTAACTCATTCAATCATCCATGCTATGGCACAGCTCTATATTTCCTTCCAGAAAGATAGTTTATGGTTTGAGAAACCCTTTCCTTCACAAAATGAACAAGGACACAAGAAACCTAATACATCTCTCATTGAAAAATAGCATTCCTACTACAAAGATAAGTGGTGTCATTTTTGAAAACTGATCCATATTTCTGTAGTAAAAAAATAGTTAGTCCTTCAGAAGAAAGGGAGGGTCATGTTCACTATCAGACTTTGTCCTTCCTGTCACAAGGTTTTGCTACTCTTTTCTCTGCTGAGCTCCCAGTTGTGACTGTGTGTAGCTGATGTCAAGAGAGTATGGCATGAGCAGTTCCAAAGTCAACAGGATATCCTAAAGCACCAGAAGAGAGGGGGAGTACATGTAATAAGCAGGTTGTTCTACACTTTCTATGACAACTCTGTGCTGCTGTACAGATAAGCCAAGACACATGGCAGTTCTTATCAAGTTTTTTTGTATAAGAGGAGCTTTCCAAAGGCAGCTAGGAAACATTACAATACCTTCCCAAAATCTTAACTCCATTCTATTATTGGGGGTTTTGATATAAATTAGTATGTAAATGTCAAACTTTTTGGTTTACCTTGTTTATAATTATTTCTCTTTCTTGTATTTCACACCAATTGTGTAGAATCAAATAAAAAACATACATCTCGAAGTACAACTGCTGTTACTCTGGTGATATCTTGATGAGAATCGAAGACTAATCATCTGTTCTTATAGAAATAAAGACCTGTGTTTTACCATACTTCCCATGATCTCTTTCATGTCCGTTCATGTTTCTTTTCTTTCCACTGTGACTTTTTTCCTTATGTTTGGATGATTTTTTTTCTTGTTGCAACATGTAACTGAAGTCACTACCCTAACAAAGTGTGCATTGGAAATGACATTTCTCTAAGAACCGCCATAGATAATGAAAGAAATTTTAAAAATTTAAATTAGAGCCTTTCTTAGCCTTCACTGTCCCAGCCAGTTCACTCAGGCTGTCTTCAGATGTTTTAGAAGTCTTAGTGCTTCTCCACTGGATTCATTCCAGTTTACATATTACTTTTTTGCACCAAAAGTTCTGAACTAGACATGACACTCTAGATGAAGCCTTCTAAGGGCCAAGTAGAAGGGTATAAATATTTTACTTTATTTTATTCATTCTCTTGGTAATGCAGTCCAACATGTGGTTACTTTTCATCGGCATAAGGTGAAACTAGTGATTTATTTTCAATTTTTGTCACCCATGACCCTCAGGACCTTTTCTACACAGATGTATTCTATCTAGTCATAAGCACACCTATGTTGGTGTAAGGGATTTATTTTATCCCAGGTGCTGGGCTCTTTGGTGTTTGTCCTTGCTGAACCTTGTACAGTTCCTGCCAGCCCATTCCCCCATCTTGTCAAAGGCCATCTGGCAGCCTTTCCCTCCAGAGATCAATGGCTCCCTTCAATGTGGTGGATCTGTGGACATGCTGAATTCTCCCCATGATCCAGATCATTGCAGAGTGTGTTAGGTATTACTGACCTGGTACCATCCTTTGAAGAACCCTCTAAAACATGTCAGTCAGACTCACTAATCACTGTTTTCTGTGTTAAATAATGCAGGAAATTACTTCATTAAAGGTAATGGTACCTCATTGTTTGAATGGGTCTAGGATGTTCTATGACAGGGGGAAGGGTATTTTCAGATTGTGTAAAACTGATTTTGGCATGTTTTAAGCAGATTGTAGTGATATGGAAGTCTCCTTATGTGAAGTTTCCCAATGATGTGTATGGGAGGCATTAAGAGAACTGAGAAGGAACAAGCAAGGGAAAAAGGGTTATATAGAAGCCAGTTATGGATGAACAGGCTGCCTATCAGTATGCTTTTCTGTCTAAACCATGCATTTATCATATTCCCATTAAATCAGGTTTCTAAATATTTTCTCTGCTTGTACTCTACGTTCCAAGTGATTAAATGTGAATGATAACAAACTTCTAGCTGAATGGGGAAAAAATTAATGGCCTGACTACAAGCAACTGAAGTGGAAATACAGAGCTCAGAGGCTTGTAGATCCAAGTTCCAGCAACTAGAGACCAGGGATTTAGGAGTTACCCATTTATCCAGTGGGTATCTCAGGTCAGCTGCTGGAGAGGTCTAAACTGTGTAAGTTTGTGTGATGTCTGACTACCAGCACTTAGAGTGGAACTACAGTTTCCAGAGGCTGAAAGGTCCTAGAGGAGACCAGGAGACATAGGAATCAGTATACCTGAAGTCTTCAAGACCATCTACTGCAGTAATACATAGCAGCTGTCTATATATTTCACTGATGACTTCAGTGTTAATCCATCAGAGTGGAGGACAGGGATCAGGTCTAGCATGGTGCTCATGTTGATGTGGTTGCTGTGTGCATTTGTGTGTGTGCTGGTGAAGGTAATGTTCATGGCTGCTCTGTGCATGTGTTGGATGTGTGTATGTACATGCTTTTGGAGGACACAGACTTGCTACTAGCTGGGCATAGAGCTACTGGTGGCACAGAACAGCTGTAGCCTCACATCTGTCAGGCTGTTTGATTCATCAACTTTCTACAGTACTAGGGTTTGGCTGACCAGTCTTTGTTCCCCTCCATCTTCCTCCTTGCCTTTCATGAAGGATGACATGAAACTCATTTCTCCAATTATTTGGGAATCCTCTGAATGTTCATGGCCTTTCAAAGTTATGAGGGGGCCTCCCAATGACATCAGCCAGTCTACCAGCCCACTCCAGGGCATGCAGTTTGATCCCAGGGACTCGTATACATGCCATTAGACATGCCACCTGACACCTTCCTCACCACTGCAAGTAGCATGTTTTCCTCAAACACTGCAGCTAGATGCAGAGACTTGGGAGGCATGAAAGGAAACCTTGTCAGTAAGGACCAAGTAAAAGAAGGCTTTAGATGGACTTCTCATTGGCACTACACCACCAAAACCATTCAGGAGCAGGCCCACATTTTGGCTGACCTTTCCCCCTGTGCACTGTACATTTAAGTGCTTCTAGCCACACTTCATATGCTAGATTGTGCTCTGCTTATTTGCAGGCAGACTATTTAAAATAGATTGAGAGTCATGCTTTATACATAACAATGTAAATATTGGTAATAGAAAAAGCCCAAGTACAGTTTTAACTTCAACTATGCTGAGTTTTTCATTTGTTTTCTTTTTTTAATTCTGCCAACAGATATTAAATTTCTAATGCTAGGAAATTTCTAATGCTAAGGCAACAAAATGGTCAAACCAATTTTTTTCTTACATGCAAAGAAATAAGATAGGACTCTTCATGATGTCATAGAGGGAACTTAGCCAGGGGTAAAACAGGGAGTCAAGTGATATTGTGGTTCAAAAGGAGAACTGGACCAGTATTTGGAAGACAGATATTTTAAAAGTTATTAAACTCTCTAATCACTGTAGACTCAGGAAATCCTGTGTGCTGAGAACATTTAGAGAGAAGTTGTCATGTATGTTTGATCTCTTCTTATTTCTCCCCGGCTTCCATTTAAGACTACCACCACTGGGATGCTGAACTGGACAGATCCTTGATCTGAACTGGTGTGTACTTCTTTATGTTGCAGGTCTATATAATTAATCCCTAGAATTATATTCAATTGTTTGCCTACCAACAGTGAGCAACTCTTAGCATCCTAAGAGCACTAACCCAGCAATATTTCCCCATTCAGTAATTAATTTTCACAGTTCTGATTTGTGAACAGAATTACTCTCATCCTCTTTTAATCATCCTGACTGTATAGGACAGAATGGAAAAGATGAGTGAAGGAAAAAATATGCAATCTTATTCTGAATATATGCAAAAATCAGATGTTTAGAGTAAAAATATGCAGAGTTTGGATAATGTTTTCAGATTTTCAGATTCAGAAGATTGCATTTCTAAGAATAAAAATGTGCCAAAAAGATACTAAACCTATAATAAGTGTTTATAGAAAAATCTGTTTACTTAACAGATTATGCATCAAAGGCTTTTTAAAAGGCCTATACTTCTCTCTACATATGTGCTTTCTTTGATATTGTCTTCTACTTAACTTCCTGAAATATTTTTCTATTGTTGGTTAATGAAGATGGTCTCATGAAACAAATGCTTCTTTATAAAAGGAAAGCCTTTCAATGTTCAGGAGTTTCTGAATAAAAATGCTAAATAATTAATGAACTATTCAAACTAATGTTTGCAAATATATTACTAATAAGTTCTGATGTAATGCACTCTCGTATATCTGAATAAGGCGATCTAGAATTGTTTGCAGTGATCTCAGTTTACCGTTGGATTACAAGAGCTTTTGAACACTGACTCCTTAAATCTGTAACTTGCAAATTCTAATTTATCTTTGACTATTAAAATAGAAAAGCTGAATTAAGAGAAGTATGTGTCTCTTATCAGTTTAGAATGACATAAGCACTCCTCTTTACATAGGAGGTTAAGCTGTTAAATTTTAAAGGATTTTTTGGTGAACATTCTTTAAGAGTAGATAATGAAAATTAAAGTAATCTATGTGCAAACAGGAAAAATAGTCTGAGAACATATGGAGATAAAATGAATCCAATATATAGTCTATACTGAAATGAGATCATGGGAAGTACTTATGTCTTACTATTTTTTCCAATATCTGTCCTGAGTTCAGGAAACAGTTCTTTGTTTCTTGCCGTTTCTTTCTGTTATAGTGAAGAGCCTCATCTTGCAGTCTTTCAGAAAGCTTTATGTACACTTCTAGGGCTTCAACATGAGCAAAAAAAGCAAACACATTCAAAATCATAATACTTCCATTTGTCTAGGAATAGAAAAAGTGTCTTGGGAAATACAATTGAAAACACCATTTCACAGTTCTGATGTGAATTTGTGTGCTACTTTGCATGCATTCTCACACAATTTTGGGATTCACAGCAAGATTGTGCTCTGCTTATTTGCAAGCAGAATATTTAAAATAGATTGACAGTCATGCTTTGTAGGTAACAATGTAAATGTTTGTAATAGAAAAAGCCTGAGTACATGCCCGTGCTTTATCTCACAACGGCAAAGATCAGAGCGTGCTGATGTATGCATTTAAAATATTCTTTCATTGTGCCAGTTGCTGATACTGACTGATTCATTGCAGAGAAAAAAAAAAAAGAAACAGCACACTATCCCAAATTCACAGACATTGGACATGTTGTGTCTTAGCAGTCATAGTAGTAAATTTGCAAAAAATAGCACAAATGCTGTCTTACAAGGAATTGGTGGGTGTTTATTATGACTTGAATGAGAATTAAATGCCACTTGCTGTGATCTAATATACCTCAGAAAAAAAATTCCTCTTAGGAAGTATCTCCATGAGCCAGAGATAAAAGTTATCATTAGATATAGGCTGTATCAACCTTCAGTTAAAAGAATGGGCTTTCCCAGAAGCAGAGATTACTTTCCCTTCACCCCTTTTCAAAAATCCTTATCACAGTTAGGCTTATATCAAAATAGACAGGGAATCCTTTCCACAGAGTTGAGGACATGTTAAAGAAATAGCAGGCTTCCAAATTTCACAGATTTAAGTCTCACAAGTTGTAGCTAAAATATATGTTTGTCTATTTGAAAACAAAAAACAAACAAAAAAACCCCAGCAACAAGACATTTCTATCTCAATAATAGCTTTCAAGTGATCAAGACCTATAGCTTTATGTTCACATCATTTTGAAACAGAAACAGAGATTGAGTTCCATTATTCACTACCAAAAAAACCAAACCGTGAAAAAAAGGAATGTTGTCTGTACTGGATGAGTCTTGCACTGAACACTGTGCTATAGAATTTAATTTATCTTAGATCAATAGATTCATTTGAACTTTCTCAAAGGCTGCAGCTCTTTGTGTTTTTGTGTGAACCTGTTTCTAAAGTAATTATGTGGGACATTTGGCCACAATCCTAAAATAAGGTCTCTTAGAATCAACACCAGGATCTGTGTGTAGTCTCATGGCTGTTACCTTTCTTGTTCTACAAACAATCTCATATGATTCTGATTTATATTTATCTTACAGGAAACTTACTAAAGAAAGGCATGGTAAATGTACAAAAAAAAGCCTGCTGTGACAGTTCTATCTTATTTGGTTAGCATCTATGAATAAATAAACTTGTGAATAAATAAGCCAGTACCACCTTTTATAGCTATTCTTTTTCTCAGCTGGATGTTAAAAATTATCTCTTTTTTCAGAGCTTTTCCTTTTTATGTGCTCTAGACTTGAATTAACAGGTCATTATTTCATGGGGTTTTTTTTTTAGGCTGATGTTACAATACAGTAATTGCATGTTTCAAGGCTTTTATTTTGGGTGTTTTCAGAGAGAAACAGCCTTGACTGTGATGTGACATTAGTGTAATATTACTATAACTTAAATTGCAGAGTATTACTGATAAATGAAACAATGTGGGTGATGCAGACTTTAAAAAAAAGACATAAAGTAGCCATTGTTTATTTTCCATCTGAATGCCCTCTAATCCAAGTTTAATTGAGGTTTCAGTAGACACCAATCACTAAGACTCCTGCTTAGCTTCCACATTTATCAGTGATACATGAACTTCTTCTAAACAGTTGTAATTTGTCAGGAAATCTTGTACAAAACAAAAATCAGAACACAATAAACAAGACAGAACTTAAGAACATTGTGCCTTAAGGGAAATGCACATGTTAATTAATTTTAACTGTGTTTAAGTCTAATTATTTGTATATTTGTATTTTTTATCTAATTAAGATGTCTTGCTCTTCAGTAAAACAAAAATAGCAATTAACACCGAAGACATTTCATGATTATAAATGCTGAGTCAGGGAATCTCCCTTAAAACTAAGTGAAAAAATTGTACAGAATGAAACCAGACTCAATGTAATCCTTGAGTTCAAACTGGGATTGTAAGTAGGCCTAAGTGAAACAGAACCATCCCTATCAAGTATTCCCCTGCAAGCTTCCATAGGACTCAGGATCCAACAGGATTTTATCCCATTATAATTTTAGGTCAATGAACCAGCGGATGTTTATGAAGAAATGAGAAATGCTTGGGGGTATTTTGGTTGGTTGGTTGGTTGGTTTTGTTTTGTTTTTTTTTTCTTTGTTTGGTTGGTTGGTTTTTTGGTTGGTTTTGTTTGGGGTTGTTTTTGGGTTTTATTTTGTGTGGATTTTTGTTGGTTTATTTGGTTGTTTTGGTTTGTTTGTTTCGAATTTTTGTTTGCTTCTTTGGGGTTTTTTTGTTGTTGTTTTTTGAGGGTTTTTTTGTGGGCCAGGGGAAATAATGTCTGGGAGAAAGATATGAAGAGCAGCTTTAGGACAGTAACATCTCAACCAATGTTATTATTTCTTTTCCAGTACTGAAAGGCCTATGCATTTTGGATATAAAAGGAGGAAGCTGTAAGTTTTCTTCAGGTATGATAACAAGCTGAGGAATGCTTAAAATTCAGAAGGGAAGATGGCAGTGGGCCAAATAGCTAAAATGTTATTATTTTATTCAGCATCCCTAAGTTTTCCAATAATCCCTTCTTCCAAGTTTTCACATGTACCGGTTCCACTGTGAAAGAAATACATTCACTGAAAGAAACATTAAACATTGATATTTGTATTGGTTTAATACTTTTTAAAGATAGTCAATAATAATATCCCAGCTGGACTGGGATGGAACAGCAGTTTTGATTGTAGCTCTGTAGCTCTGTTTGGGGTTTTTTAATCACTTTTACCCATTGATTGATTAAAACAGGTTGATTAAAAGGGTTGATTAGAACAGCACTATTACAAAAAAGGTAAAAGAGTACAGATTCTTCTGAATTTTCAGAAATGGGCTTATATACAGATACCAGAGCCTAGGGATGAGTCCTTAAACTCAAAACACTGTGGGCTAGGCAGATAAAAAAAAAAGCAGATATCCTAATTTTTTAGTAACATTTTGAGTTTGGCTGATGTGAACTACTGAGTTAACCTGTTCACAGTAGTGCATGAAATCACTTTTCATTGAATATGAACATATATAATACTTGCTGAAGCAGTTTTAGAAAGGAACTTTAATTCTCTTTGGGTGACAAGTACCTTTCTTTGGAATTGTGATTGTTTTCATGTATTTGAAACTGTACTCAAATGTACCTTCATGTGATATAAAGAATTTACATATTTTTATGTAAAATAATTTTTTGCTTTTACGATAAAGATCTATTAATTTTAGGAAGTACAATTAATAATGACAAGTACAAAAGAAATGTGTACAAAATTATAAAAATAATGGTTTGGGGAAGCAAAAGTAGCTTATAAATAGTGGACTTGGAACACAAAAAGTATATTTTACTCATGTGGAAAACTTAGATATTTCATAATTTTCTTTTTATACTCAAGAAGAAAAGACGAAAACAAGATTTTCAACAATTGCCAGGAAACTGGAAGACAAAAAATACCAATTTTCTTTTGGTCTCCTGCTTATCATTGGAAGAAAATATTAACCAAGGATCAAACTGAGTAAAAGATGTCACACAGACAATCCTGGTTATTGTCTTAGCCTAAGTAGATATCATCTATTTATTTATTTATTTATACTTATTATTTTGGTTTATTAAAAATACTTATTTGACGACTGTCACTAACACTATATCCTAAGATGTAGGTTGAACCATGCTAGGGTTTTTATGGGTCCTCTTAATTTCTATGTATGAAAAGAAGATGAAATTATTTCTTTTTTAAGCTGTCAAGAACGCACCAGGTCTTCTTAAAAATGTCATCACCCCACTGCCTATGTACCCTGGAGACTATTTAACACTGCAGGGAGGAGAAAGTAATAGAATATTGCATTAATTGTTCTTGCTGTTATTCAACCATGAGGAAGTCTGAAATACCTGAAAAGATATGATTGGTCCCTGCTGGATAATACTGTAGTTTTACTAGTAAGAGCTAAGGCAAGGAGCCAAAAGAGGCACGAGTGTTCTGAAATCAGAAGCATCTAAAATTGAAATTAGAGAAGAGACAAAAAACAAGCTACCAGCCAGAAGATCCCACAGTATTGTTTCCAGGTCTTATACAATCACATTATATCTGTTACATAACTCTTATTTAATCTCAACAGGCTTTCAATGGTGAAACAATCCTGTTGAAAAATAATTAAGGTGAAATACCGTAAAGCCTTGCTTCATTTAAACCTTCTTTTAAGGTTTTCTCAGTCTTGCATGAAGGCAAGTATGCATTTATTTACCTGTCAAACTATAGGAGCTGGTTTGCAATAAGAGAGACTTGAATGAGAAAAAGCAATTGCTGAAGGGAAAAGGTCAGTTTCTTTATAAATATTATCAACAGAGAGAAGCAAGAACAAAGAAAATTAAGGTTATGTCACATAGCAAATAATACTTCAAAGTGAACATTTTAATATAAGGCTAGCAAAAAAAAATATATATTAAGGTGTATTTAACTTTATTTTCTGTGTCATTATTTTTAAGGCACAGCAGTACTTCAGAATTGTGTTTGAGGTACTGGCCTACAATATTTGACCACACTTACAGTACAAGTGTAAAATCAATTTTCTGCACTCCCATTTATCTCGGTACTGATTTTAGCTGGCTCTCTACAGAATGACTCTACCGGAGAGGTTATTTTACCTCCGAGTGACATTTCAGAAGCCTTAAATGGTCTGAAGAGATGGCATGTGACCTTTAGGAATATTTTTAACACTGCTTTACTCTGAAGAAGAATTATTTAAGCCTGTGTGGTTATCTGAACATGAGTCCCTCACTTTTCCCTTTATGCATCTCAAAATATGTCTGGCATTGACTAGTTTCAGCATAACTGACTGTTGACCATACTGAATTATATAACAGAAGTTGAGGATAAAAACTAGATTGAAGGTACTTATCTTCTGCTTTTTGGGGGGAATATTTTGAGAAGAACAATTTGTTTCATTTATAATTGTGCAAATCATATCTCTGGATTCTCAAAATTTATTATATTTTTATCACTGTTAAAAATATAGTGCTGGTGTCTGTCCAAATGAAATTAAAACAGAGGTCTTGAATTGCAGAGGTTGCTGATTAGTAATTCTAGTTTAGAACAAAAAGGAAGAAATTAGAAATTCTTGACTATACTATATCAATCAAAACAATCACCAGTCCTTTAGAATACCTACTCAGACAAATAAGTAGCTCAAAACTAAATTCAGATCATGACAAATGTCTTAAAGCACCTGATAACACTAGAGATCAATATCTAATTAACCCTGAGCAATGTTCTATTACAAAATTGGCTACCTAGCAAAATATAATGGAGAGCAAAACAAAAAGAAATATAAGCAAGTACTGGTTGCATATGACTGAGAGAAATATAAAGGAAAAAAAATGTCATCACGCACAAAGTTTTTAATAACTGGGCTAACAATCCACCAGAGTTTTGACAAAAGGAAGTCTTGGAGATTCAAAAGCAATGTAGAACCTGACCACAACCATGTGAGAATTCCTAAGAATTCCTTAAAGTACTCCCCCTGTACCTTTTGATGCAGAAGAAATGAAAAGTCTGTAGTAAATAGGATAGCTAAAGAAAAGTCTTTCTCTTTCCAGTAGTGTAACTACAGAACTAACATGTTATGGTATAAATAGTTCTAGTTGGATTCTCAGTTTTATTAGATGCTCTGATGTGATAGAACACAATGATATTAAATGTATCATCATTCATAGTTTAGAGGTTTTGTGGTCTATTCCTCACTTATGTCATATTCAAATTGTAGCCTGGATGAGCAATTCAGGCTTCAGATTTTTAGAGAACTAATATAGGTCCTGAACTAGGACATTCAATTCTATCCATAGCAAGTGCAAAAGAAGGAGTGCTCTAAGGGCTAACTCAGGAGTATAACTAAGTTTAAACAGGAGTTTAACTTCCTTGTGAACAGCTGTTCTCTGGGGTTTCCCTTAGGCACCTGGGTATAAGACAGGTTTTCTGAGAGGCAGCTGAGTTGCATCCCAGTAGCTATGCCTCACAAATGTCTTTACCTTTTTTGACCAAAGCCTGAACTGAACTAAGTCAAAGTGGATTTCCAAGGTGATACTTTATTTTGAATTTATTTTCTTACCCTACAGAACACAAATTTTCATTTTCCTAAAGGGAGAGAAATCTCCTGTCACAAATGTTGCTGAATTAGTGTCCCATATGCAGGAATTTTCCTCAATTGGTGTAGTACTTTCAGCCTTATATCTCAAGTTCATAAGATAACTTCTGTAAGTAAAACCTCGTTTAGGGAAAATGTGTAGCACAGGACTGCTACATCAGAACTACTCCCATGCTAATGTTTTTTTCAGAATAGTCAGGACTCACTCTAATAACATTAGGCTTCATTTAATTTCCTCTCCTGTTAGTAATATGTCACAGAGCATCACACTGATATTTAGAAAACTAAATGCAAATTTAAGCACTTTCATGGATAGTTTTCTCATTTATTCTAGTGTCAACACTATCCTTTTATGCTACAAGCTCTCTTCTATATAATGAAAAAAAAATTAAATTCTCAGCATATGCTTTTTTCATATGCAATTTCCATAATTTCCTCCCTCTTAGCATCCAACCTTTTTCTTCTCTTCTAAATATCATCATTCTATGTGAAAGAAAAACATTTTTTTGATTTATTGCTATACCTTAATTGTCTTCAGTTTTGATCTTACAATTTGTGCAATGCCTGCAATTCTTACATTTAATTTTATATATTTCTTATATTTCTGCAAATTTATACTAAAAAAGACTTTGTTCTCTGAATTATTTGCCATTGGCATATTACAATTTTACTTTTGGTTATCTAGACTGCAGTTTTCTATATTGATCTACTTTTTCTTTCAGTCCTCACAAGCTCTTTTGAGTTAAGCATATATCTCTATTAGACAGAAAAAAAATACAAACTGTTATGAGACTTCAGAATGTGTTAAATGATACATGATAAGGTACTTCTAAATTCCAGGAAGAAGCAGGAATGTGATCATACTATGAAGATCTATGTCCTATCCTACAAGTCCACAGCATTCTGGTAAGTAATAGACATTTTAGCAATTACACATTTACATTTCTTTTAAAAGTGGCCCATGAAGCTCAGCTTGGGTCAAGGGATATCTGGTATTTTACAGGGCAGCCTAAAAGAAGTTCAGGAAATTTTTGTGAACCTCTTGCTGAATAGTGATTGCAACAGTTTAAAACAAAGACCAGCAATCAATCTCAGCATAGAAATGTGACTGCCTAAGAAAGAGTATAAAAATTGATTAACAATATATAGTATTTCCTCTTAGGTGTTTTCTCCATCATTGAGTACCTGTAACATAGTAACTGCCTGGGCTAGAAGTAGCCAGTAGCTTTTTTTTAATCCTCTGTGCATACCTGTGCACTTGTACAGTTTATCTTGAAGCAATAGAAATAAACTAGTATTTACAATGTAAATACAACGTAATCTGGTGAAGAATTCCGTCTCCAATATATATGACTTCAATTGCCTCTACTACTGCCATAATATCCAAATTTGCTTTGAATCTGAAATTCAGATCCAAATGACTTGTCAAGCACCCTGTTTCACCTATTAGCAGAACATTGCAGGTCCTTACATAATCTGGCACTGGCCTTCCTGCCATTATGGGTACTATCTCAGCAGCTCTATGGTCCCTTCAGTCAAGTATTTTAAGTTTTGCAAAGTTAGAGGTAACATGGTCATAGTACCTTCTTCTTCACTAATTCAAATAATATATCAGAACTGGGCAATATTCACCAGGAACAAGTTACGTGTAAGATTTCTGACCTGCAAAATTTTTAAATTCGAGATGTCAGTTCTTTAAGCCATAAATAGAAAATTGTTTTTCAATAGCAAAACACGTATTTGTAAGTGTTGGGGAATGTGGCAATAGATATTTTATGCCAGTCTTGGAGCTTGGTGAGTCATAGATGGAAACTTTTAAAGTGATGGCCCAAAATACTGATTAAGCACACTTAGCCAAATATACCTGAAGCTAAATTAACCTAAACCCCTGCACAAAACCTAGACTCTAAACTCCTTAGTTAACTATCAAGCTCTTCACATGCCTAAACTTAGAAACTCCACATTTTCTTTAATACCCTGCTGGAGAATTATGTACCCATCTCCTAACTCACTCCATTGCCATCCAGAATTTAGATATCAGAGAGGCAACAACTTCTTGTTTAATAGCCCAGGGTTTGCATCTGGTCTCAGGGACAGCCCCTCCTCAGAGGAATGTCAAAATCTTGAGGAGGCAAAAGATCAAAAGGGCAGCAGATGGAGAAGGAGTCACAACGGTTCTTACACGTTAAAGTTGAGCAGCCACAGAAGCAAGAGTTAATTATAAAAAGTCAGATAGCGAGCAAGCAAACACAAATATTAGCCTAGGAAGATGGGCAAGGGAAAAAGGAAGAGTTCCAGATCTGTGACCTATTGCCAGGAATTGTTCTTTGTTTTATCCAGTGGCTATGAATTCAAATATACAATCATGTTGGCACTCCTATGGCACAATCTAACCTAATGACAGACACTAAGTCATAGTTAAATACATGACTTTGTACAACATTAATCACAATACGTTATTTTTGTCTGCAAAAATCACTGTGCAGCTCAGAAAGCATTATTCTGGAAATGACCACATGGTACAATCAACCTCATTTTCTGTTCCTCTCTGTCACACTAGGTCAGGCTGTCTTTTGTAAAAAGCCATTTGTCAGAGCCTAGCAAAGTAAGGATTTTGGGAAATATTTCTCTTGAGCCTAACTGGATTTGGTTCCTCCCTCCCATAAAATAACAGGAAATAAATCATTAATAATAATAATAGATCAGGTCTACCTATGAAAATATGTCAAACTCTGTGTACATCTACTTCATTAAAAAAATGTAGATCTAAATATATTTGCCTAAGTAATTCTACACACCTGAAAAAACTCTTCTAGAATTAATGCTAGCTTTGTTTGATGGTAGAAATACAGCTATTGGGCTTTTTTTGCATTACACACATAGGTAAATTGTATGAAACAGTTTGAAACAGTTGATAAAATTCATTAGCATTTTGCACTGCCTCTGCTTCTTCCATGTATTGTAGCCACACATTGTCAAGCCAAATAATTCTGAAAACACTGGCTAACTGAAATGACCTGAATAATGGCCAAGTGAATAGTGTGAACAGAAAAATTGTTCAATTTTGCATCTATTTCGGCTCCTCAATCAATAAAACATCTGTGATTTAAAAAAAAAAAAAAAAAAAGTTAAAAAAATAATCATACCTCATAGGTAATGAAAATGGAAGTCCTACTAGGCATGTCTAGAGTTGCATTATCAGGGTCACCAAGAAATCTATTTTACTTGTGCAATAACCTTGAAACATTTTATTTGGCACCTTTCAGCTGTTCTTCATTTTTCAAATAAAACAAACAAAAAAAGACCCTTAAGGTCTCCATTTAGAAAAATATGGCATTGTCAGTAGGTATGGACTTACCTTAATAATTGTCTTAATTTGGCCTACATATTAGATTGGGTTTCTTTTAATGTAAAAATCAAAATTATTATTTCCCCAGTTGGTGAGGAATGAGAGGGAGATTCTTCAAAGGAATTATCTTGGGGCAGATTCAGTTCCTTGTGAAGATGTCTATCTCTACTGAATCATGGAATCATTAAGGCTGGAAAGGGCCACCGAGTCCAACCTTTGACCAAACCAACACTATCATCAAGTAAACCATAGCACTAAGCCACATCCAGTTTCTTGACCCCTTGGAGGAATGGTAGCTCCATCCCTTTCCTGGGCAGTCCATTCCAATGCTTGACAACCCTTCCAGAGAATAAATTATTTTTGAATTGACTATGATTGATTATAGAGGAGGCCTGAACAGCTGGCTTAAATTAAATGTCCAGCTTGGCAAATTTTAGAGGTAGGAGATGTGAGTACCAGTCCAGGTACAGATATGGGACTGAGAATCCTCATTCTACATCCTGTCCCATTAGCCCTTTGCTCCAACAGGAATTATAGTAACATTATATTGGTACTGATCTGAATGAGTTAAGAGATCAGAATTTGAGCTGAAGTGTTTAAAAATTGTTGCAGAGAAATCCTAGAGAAAGCTCTTGTTTTGTACAGGTCAGTAGCAATTCTTGCCTGATAGTTCCAAGAGGCAATGCAGAGTTATGCTGTCCATAACCCTACCCTGTGTCTAAGCAGTGTATTTCAGCCCCTGGGTAGTAACAATAGCAGATGCTTATTATATTTAATTATTAACCATCAGCTCTTTGAACTTATCACCTTAGTCTCTCAGCACCTGCGTGATGGATGGCAAAATTCCCATAATTTCAACTTCCATCAGTCAGTAAGTAAAAGGTGAGCATCTGCTAGTGCTCACCAACCCCTCAGGATATATTCGGCTATCATTATGATTGCTCCTAATGGTGTTTTACACAAAATAAGTTAGGGTGAAAAAGGCATGCTAGGTTATTTTACACGTATACAATGTCAAAGTATTTATTGCCCTACATATGGCAAATTTTAAATATAAATAGATAATACCAGTAGTACATTTATTATTAAATTTAATATTTATGCAGTGACATAAATTTACATGTCCTTTTAAATGCTTCTGTATTTTAGAACTGAAGCTTTAGTTAAAGAAAGGAAGGAAAAGTCAGGAAGCTGCAGGAAAGCTGTACTTTTTGAGACATTGTTTTTTTTTGCACTTAAAGGTATGTCCACACCACAGAGTGAAGAAATCATCTTTGAAACTGAAAGTAAACAAGGTAAGTTCTCATTATGTCATTAAGAAAGCTGGTAGATTCTGCTCAGAGGGCTCTGAGTGAAATGCAAAACCTACAAACATGGATATGTTCCTTCAGAACTCAGGTTGCTAATACATCTAATTCTATTGACATCTAATGCATATTCTCTGCATCAGTGCATCCTCTTAGGTCACAGTACCTGCATCTTCCCCCACTGTGCCACAAGGAGGAGTTTGGAAGGTGCTTACAGCAGCAGTCAGTCTCTTCCAGCCATCCCTTCCATGGAGCTGAGTCACTGGGGAAATTTGGCTATTATGTGCAATGCATTAGCAATTTTATACTTTAAAATCTGATTTTCTCTCAAAGTATTTTCATAAATTAGGCCAGAATAATGAAGCAGTTTGCATCAGAATCCTCTGGGAAACTTTCAAGGCAACTACTGCCACATTGTCTTCCCAAGGCTACACCCCTAAAGAGATCTCACTGCCGAGAGAATAGCATATTCCCCTTGCCTCATACATGATGTGAAAATTATCTAGAAAGTCACACTACTGATGTCTTGTAGGCCTCAGTAATGGAGCTTGGAATTCATGTGAGACCTGTGTTAAATGTTGATGCAATAGCACACCAATAAACATAAAGTGTTCCAAACATCTGGTGAGTTGTGAGCAACTCCTCCATTTCATGCCTGGCAAAATGGGAATAAAATGGCCACTTAAAATTTGAGCAATAACCTTTGAGTATTGCACATAGGTCATGGCTGGGTCTGGAACAGAATTGTGTAATTTATTCCTATGCACAGCTGGCATACAGGCGGGGGTGCAAACACTCACACCCACACACACACCACAGATCAAGGCTGAAGGCAAATTTCGGTAAGACAAGAGTGCAGTATAAGGAAAGCAATTTCCTAGACATAGTCTTCTACTACTAGGCATATAAATAACAAAATCTCTATGGCTGCCCATTAGATATGAGGTTACTGTTCAACAACTTATGTTGAAAATGTATTATTGCTGAAGAACAGACTTTTTTTTTTAAATGCTTTCCTAAGTATATTGTTAAATGCCTGGATGCATATGAAAAACGTGATTTTTACATTCAAAAGCATATGAAAAAAAGTATTTTTCCAATTTATTAATTGGGAGTTATTGTAGGTGATGCAAACTGTTTATGATTTCTTATACCCACTATAAACAAAAAATTTTACAAATTCAGAAACTGAGGAGACAGCATAAGTGTTTTTTTTAAGTGCTAAGAATATGTTTGGAAATCAGTTAATAAAAGTTGTGACTATGGTAAGGACCTTCTTCAAAATTGCAAAAGGAAATCTCAGTATTAAAGAGATTCCTATATTCCCTGTTTTTTTTTCCTGTCTCCTCCTTCAATTTCAGGAAGAGCTGAATGAGTCTCTGGTGGAGTTCCCCTTTCTTATTCAAGGATGCCTCAGCAAGACAGGGGGGCCCTTTACAGAATAGTCTCCAAGGGATCCCTGGCTGTGAAATTTCTGGTCTGTGTCTTGATAATTGCAATTTCTTCATCTTTAACAGGTTTTTTTCAACAGCCACTGAAAGAGGAAAAGAAGATGTTACAAAACCTTTGTTGATATTTTAGAAGGTCCTGACTTGTTATAGCTTAATTACATTTATGACACTGTTTAAGTTATGATATGGTTTTTCAGAAGTAATTTGAGGGTAATTTTCATTGTTTGCATGAATATCTCAGGCAAGACAGGCAATTAAAATAGAGATTGTATCACAACAGTAAAATTACATATCAGAGATCTTCTGAATATGTTATAGGGTTATTTTTATCAGATATATCTTCTGAAATTCTATAAATGATGTTCATTTACTCTCCTTGGTTACCCCACATTCCAGCCAAATATGAAAATCTCCTGTGAGAGTATTACATGCTGCAAAACTCCTGACAAATACCTGTCTTATATGATAAAGACATTCAAATTCTTAATTAATTTTATTTAAAATAATAGAAGTGATTCAGAGATTTTTCTTAAATTCATTTTGCTATTTGTTCACATAAAAATCAAAAAATGTTTTCTTCTTCTGCAGCATTTCAGTCACTCTTTGTCTTGCTTCTTACAAAAGAAGCTGAATGCAAATGTTGGCTTTTGTGTTCTATGATGTGGCCCATGCATTTTAGAACCCCAAATCTGGGAGTTTTCAGAATATGCTAATTTTATAAATTTATTTTTCCTGTGTTGCTTATTTCTCTGAAGATCCTCAAGCAATCCAACTGTAATCTGCAAATGAATGACAGTGCATCTAAATTTTTCCAGAGTACTATTTTATACTAGTAGATATTTCACACTAACCAAGGGTATATAGATAGATTTGCAGTTCAGAATTTAATAGATTTTTTTCAGGATCTGTCTGTATGACTTAAAATGATCATTTTTTTCCAGCAGTTTTTCTACTCATCTTTCCCAGCTACTGCTGAGTCAGAGAGTTCAGACTGTTTAATTGAAAATGGAGTGACAAATCTTTACAGCTGGATCAAAAACTAAAAAAGTCAATGGAAAGTCATCCTTTGACTTAATTTAGAAAGCCATTCCAAAAGCTTTATGTATATTCAAAGCGTATTTATTAACATAATTTAAAACTCCCTCCCAAATCCTGCTATCACACAGTCTTAGCTAAGCATTGACATGTAGAGCTTTAGCCCATTTTGCCTAATTATTCTTATTTTCCCTTGGTTTTGCTGACCTTATTTTTAGAAAAATAATTACTTTTTGTTAAGAAACATTTGCCTTTATAAAAAACCAAAATCTCTCGGATTTATTTAAAGTGGCAACAAAGTAGCAGCACACGAGTGCTGGGGGGTCATGCAAGAATTGAAATGTGGTCCTTCCTCAGTCAACTGCTGTCCGTGTTTGCCCTTTTTCAAAGCCAGCAGCCCGGGAGCATCCCTGCTCCTGCCCTGCCAGCCCATGCAGTGGGTCACCACTGAAGTGCAGAATGCCCTGTGTGCTCTCTGTGTGTGCTGCCAAGCCCTCACTCCATCCAGGCGAGACACCTGGGCATGGGGCCCTTGAGAAGAGTCAAAATTAGGCAGCCTGAAATTCCTACCACACTGCTGCAGTGAGCAGAGACATTGTTCAGTGTCCTTCTGATATTGTGAAAAATAATTCAAATGAGACCGTGGAAAGGATGCAGAAAGACACTTAGGTTTGTAAGAAACAAAGAGAGAGAAAGGTTGCAACTGGAGGAAAGCGAAGCCAGATTTCCCTTCATTTACAAGAAAAGCCTTCTCCATATAGATTATCTTGATTTCACCATCTGAGAACTGACAGAAAGTGAAAGCATCATTGTCCTATTTTCAAACAGTAGAGCTAGATGACAATGTAAAAAAATAAATAAATCAACTGTCATTAACAATATTAGCTGCTATTTTTTGAGTTGTGATGTAGATTTTTCACTTGTGTTGTAGAAATACAGCTATGGCTACTCTACTCAACATTGTAGATATGCTTTCCTGTGCATAAATTTTGCACTGTTTATCAAATTTTTATCTGCTGTCTGTTCCCTAACAAAAAAAATATAGAAAAAAGGAAAGGTGAAAAGAGGAGAAATTGAATTTTTGTGTACAGTCTATATAGAGCAGAGCATTGCCTTGATTCTTCTATAGGTTCTTCTAATGCAGAGCCCTGAGGCATCTTAGCAGCTAGAATGAAAAAAATGCTTTCCTGGGTTTATTTATAAGTACTACAGGACTTCACTAATTTGTACCCATGCAAGGGAAGACATAGGAAATGACAGAGTAAATGAACACTTTGTAGACCAGAATTTTGTTCATTCATTTTCTAATTGTCATTTGTTTCCATTTATTTGCAGCAATACATCATTATACTGTTGCTGCTATTTATCTTGATACTCCTGCCACCTTAGAAAAATCAGTTTTGAATAAAACCCCAAACCTAAAGTATTATTCTCATTAAAGGGATTTATTGGTGCCTAGAAATAGATAAAGATTAATAAGTGAAGGAATCCTTTCTAGAGCATAGGTCACTTTTGCAAAGTCATTAGGAAAATGAATGTTCAGAAGTATGTTGCCCAGATGTCAAACACACTAATAAATGCTGTGGAGAATGGCATGTAAAGTGGTTTCATAATAATGATATTGAGTCTCAATCTCTGTTTCTAAATCTTTACTAAGATATAAGAAAGTGGTAGTTAATGTTTTAGGCTGGAAGTGTGCTTCTTCAAATCACTATTTATTTCAAGCAGTATCTGCTCTCATATATATATAACCAATCAGTGAAATATTACAGTGGTTCCCACTTTGACCAACAGCTAGCACATAAGTCAGCAATATTTAAAGTCTTGCTAAAATTATTTATGCGCTGAATCTTTTTGCTCAATGATCCTAGACTTTGCACCCAAATTTGTGCCCCAGTTACTTTTATGTGAAGAAGAAAGAGTGAAAAATAGTGCCAATTCCCCAAACTGCTCTGACCAACGTGAGCAATATAAGCATAAACTCATCTTGGCTCAGAGTTCAGATAACTGTACAATCCAAGTCCATCAAATTTAAGAGATCTGCTCTTCCCTGCTCTATTAGCACAGGTTACCACCTTTATTCCCTGCAGTTAAAGCTGACATGCACCCCTATAATTTGGAGAGGTTTAGAAAGTGGTGCATATTTGCCATTTTTACCCCTCCTATGGGCACAGTTGCCTCTGTCCATTTGAGGGCAATAATCTCTTTTTCATTTCACCAGTGGCCACCTGAAGGCACCCTTTAAGGTATACAAGTCCAGAAAAATTCTATTCCAGCCAAAACTAGCATACACCTGCAGATGGAGAATCTGCTTGGCAGTTTCCTCCCATGATTAATGCTCTGTACTTTGCTTCTTAGTATCTGCTTGGCACTAGGAGCCACTGGTTCTTGTTACACATCTGCTTTCTGAATGTCATGTTTTCTCCCTTGGAAGAGTGTTATCCACCATGGCATCTTTCCTGTGACAATAAGTGAAAGCTCTAAAGTTCATATGATGGGGACTTTTCCAGTTTTCAAATCAATTTTGTGGCTCTTTCTAAGTCCTTGCTAATTTTTAAAGCTGTCTAGAAGCAACCAGTCTTAACGTTCCTCAGAGCATGTGAGTAGCTATCTATTTAGCCAGCTGCTTATGCAACTTGGAACCATATCTTTACTGTGACAGTGTCCTTGGGAATTAGGAAATCATATTCTGCTCCAAGATGACTACTTCTCAAGACTCACCTAACTTCCTTTTCCTTCAAGATGTAATTTTGAAAACAACCTTCTGTATTTTTGAGTTCACTAGAATAACAGCTTATCTGGTTTGCATACAGTCAGTGTATGACCTGCTCTTATCATTATTTCTCTTCTCACTATACCCTTTACAGTTATCACTAATATAATAGCACACCCTCTCCAAAGAGATATTTTACACTGACACTTCTTTTTTGAAGACCTGTTAATCATGTAGTTTAAACCCAAATCTTGGCACCTTGTCATGCTTTTTAGTTAGATAAAAAGATGTGGATGCTTGTACACATTATTGGGATAAACATTTATATCCTTTTCAAACACAGTTAAGATGTTACCACATAAATAATTTTATTTTATGAGACCAACTAGTTAAACCACAATGCTGACTACCATTAATTATGTTCCTAATTTTAAATACTTTTGAACTACTTCATTTATTTCCTACTTCATCTTTTTCATAATTTATCTGCACATGGTGACATATTAAATTTTGCATTCACACAGCATCAACGATCTCAGATATTTAAAATCTTACAAGGATTCCTCTATTTAATAAATATTAATACTGTCAGTCCTCAGACATTCTTAGAACTGCAGACATCTTTTAAATATTCCTTTGCAATGAAAGAGCCAGAAAACAAGTCTGCTATATTATACTTCTTTCCTTACAGACACTCAGATTTATTGAACAGCTATGTCTTCTCTGTCTTCTTACTAGTAATTTTGTCATTTATTTCAAGAATAGGATACATGTTTGTTTCTTCCTCTTGAACAGCTTCTTTCTTTCCCTGCTGTTGCTGTGGATCTCTGTATTAATGCTTATATATAAGCATTTTCAACCTTGGCTGTGGTTATTTCATTTAGAAAAGATATTTCTTCAGTGTCTTTATCTTCCTTTATTAATTTTCTCCTTAAATTTTCACACTTTCTTTTTAATATCACTCTTTTGGACTATAATCTCTTTAGATAATACGCAGAGGTTATATAGAAATTTATATCTGCTTTCACTAGCCAATGAGTGGCTCTTACAGCCACTTCCTTTCATTACACGAATGATGGTTGGTGTAATGAAAGGAAGTGACAAAGCCTTTGTAGGGCTAGTTGTGTGTCCTCATGGCTGGGAGCAATTATCAGTGATGGAAGAAAAGGTTTAGAGACAAGAAGCAACATTTCTCTTTTTTTATCCACTTCCTTCACATGCATACTTTCCTCTGAGTCTCCAGGAGAGGACTTCCCAAGGCACCAGACTCCTCTGGAGTTTTGAATTTTTCATGTAGGTCCCTGTAGGCCCAGAGAAACTTCTCTTTCCTTCTTCATCAGAGACTGGCATCTTTTCCTAATACATCTCTTACTTGAGTTCTCAAGCTGAAATTTTCTGAATTCCAAAACCATATCAAGTGCTAAATTGTGGGTCATAACTTTTATAGCAAAAAAATATTCTGCTGAGTTCAGAAGTCCAACAGGAGATTTCCACAAAAAGCTTGCATTTCAATCACATGGATAAATTATATATCTTTTCTTTTCATCTGTATGCAGTAGAAATCTAGTCCAAGCCTCTCCCATTACATCCATTACACCAGGGAATTTTGTTTTCCTTCTTAACTGGAAATCACACGGTAACGATGGCTAAATTCGGTGTGAGCATCTTCTCTTAGGAACAATCAATAATTTCAAAGCATTTCACTATTTGTAGGACTATGAGAAAAGAATTCTAATAGAATTAGAATTAGAATTCTAATTTTCTATAGAAAACACCTATAAATATCTTATTGTTTTTGATTTGCTGTGTTTTTTGACAAAAAAAAAAGGAGGGATGTTTTCCTCATGCAACAGATGCTCAGGACAAGATTAATCATACATTTCAGGATTTCTGCTCATGAGCATTGGTGTTTGTTAAAGATAAGAGTTCAAGAGCCACCACATACTTCTGAATAAATATTCACTTTTTCTAGAGCTGATATACAAACCTCTTTTATTAAATCTGTGTAAATACTGGTCAAATTTACTAAATTTGAAAATTGCAGATCACTGAAGAAAGTCCTGCATAAAATGGAAAAGTACTAAAATACTTTTAAATAATCATAACTTGATGTGTTCATGACGTTACATAAAGTTACATCTGGATAATATTTTATAGTAGCTGTATTGCAATATTCTGACTCTTCATGCATAGTTTAGTACTATAATATGACATACAACATGTAGGCACATAACCATCCTAAATTATTCTTGACATTCAGTACTGTTATTCAATTTCTCCCTGCCACATCTATCCTGGCTTTGACAGGCTCTACTTTGATGTTACAAAAAGCTTAGAGATTGGTAGGGCACAGCAAATTCAGAGCATCACCAGATTGTCTAACCTAAGGCCATGTCAGTGTAGAGCACAGGATGAAATATGTGTAATATAGAGTACAAAAGCCTGCATATATCCTCCCTGAATTTAGAAAACTTAACACACTTAAAGATCTTGCATGTCTGTGACTGTTCAAGGGCTTCTCAAGTGAAAATTCCACACATGCTGCCCCTGATACTACAGGAGGAAGGAATATTAAAGTGCTTGTATTTAAAATGAATTATGCAGACCTTTTCAATTACTCTGCATTGGGATTAGGAAACAATTACAGTTCCATTTAGTGAATTTCCTCCTTAGCTGACATTACAATGGAGGATGGAAGCCTCGAGGTATTTTGACATAGAGGCTGTAGTTTCAAGTTTTTGGACAGCTAGTCTTAGCATTTTAGTGACACTGACTGGAGTTAGATATAAACTTCAGCTGAATATCACAGAGCTCCAGAGATGATTTCCCACTTGCTAAGAAAAGCCTGTTGTACAACAAGAAAAATATTTTATATAATAATAAAAACAATTTTACAAAAATACTGTGCTATACCAAGCAATGGCTTCTTCTTAGCGGTTCCATTAGCAACAAGGGAGTTAAACAATGTCTTTTTGAACACCCAATAGCTGTTTGAGAGACTGTCAGGTTGGAAAAGTCAGTAACATATTTGAACCAAGAGGACTGGGACAAGGCCTCTCTTTCTGAGTTCCCCTTAGACAGCAGTCTTTCTGTGGAATTGTGAAGCTGAGGAAAGTTCTTGCTCTGCTCTAAACTCCAAACCCTGGGTACAATTCCTCCTAGTATTGCTTCCCTAATGATGACCTCTATCAAGACTTTTATTCACTGCCTTCTGCATCAGCTGAGGTAATTTTGGAGAGTGTTGAAATTCAAGAGACAAATTTATCTCTACAACTATAATATTTTTTCAAATATATTTGTTTTACTGATGCAATGAACACAAAGAAAAGGTTAAAAATTTGCTAATTACCGGAGTAAAAGAGCATCAAGTCCCAGTATTCAGTATGTAAGAGTTTACAGAGGACTCAAAATGTTTTTCCAGACTTCTTTATTTAAAATCTTTCAGCAACCCAAAAACCACTAATTTCTGTAGTTTCACCTCCCATTACCTATATCCCCACCTTTGATGCAATCTTTTATGCCTTACAAAAGTTATAAGCACCTTGGGGCAAAAATAAGTCAGTTTAATTTGTCTATATAGAACCATTCTTTCCTAAGGCATTGAATGAATAATATATGGTAATTTATAACGAAGATATTTGCAAGTCAGAGGGCTTGACAGCAAGCCAGTGAAATGAAAAGCAAGCAAAGTTAAATAAACCTTTTAAACAGGATTGTCTTAATGGCCAAGATACATTTTTTATTTATAAATATTTGGTATGACATCTCTGTCCCTTGGCTAAGTACTTGTTCCAAAGATGGGAAAGCTGTCTGCACCATCTGAGCATACCTGGAGCTTCCTGCATGCACTGTAGAGCACAATGAGGCTAACTAGCCCAGCAACTGCATCCCTCAGAACAATACCTAAAACTGTGTCACATTTAAGCTCCAGAACTGGAAAGAAACCAGAAACAGCAAGAGAATGGTCACAAATATTTTTTGCTTTTCTCCTTTGCTAGGAGAAATTGTAGGATCATAGAGTGGCCTGGGTTAGAAAAACTTTAAATATTATCTTGTTCCAAGCCCTCTGCTGTGGGCAGAAACACCTTCCACTAGACCAGGTTGCTCAGAGATCCATCCAACCCAGTCTTGAACACTTTCTGGGAGGAGGCATCCAAAATTTCCCTGCACAACCTGTTCCAGTGCCTCCCCACCCATGCAGTAAAGAATGTTTTTCTAATATCTAATCTAAATTTACTTTCAGTCTAAAAACATTCCCCCTTGTCCTGTCACTACATGTCCTTGTAGAGGGTCTCTCTCCATCTTTCTCATAGGTTCCCTTCAGGTACTGGAAGGCCATGATCAGGTCACTCTGAAGACTTCTCTTTTCCAGGCTAAACAATCCAAATTCTCTCAGCCTTTTCTCATATGAGATGTGCTCTATCCCTGTGATCAACTTGGTGGCCTGTTCTGGACTCAGTTTGACAGATTCCTGTCCTTCCTGTGCTGGGACCCCAGAGCTGGGTGCTGTGTTCCAGGTGGGATCTCTCTCAGCAGAGCAGAGGGGCAGAATCCCCTCCCTGCCCTGCTGCCCACACTGCTCTGGATGCAGCCCAGGACATGTTTGGTTCTCTGGGCTGTGAGTGCTCATGGCTGGGTCATGTCCAGCGTCTCCTCCACAGCACCTCCAAGTCCTTCTGGGCAGGGCTGGTCTCTCTCTATCTGTTCATCCCCCAAACTGTAACATTTACACTGGTTAAATGATGCATATTAAACACTCCTTGAGCACTTATTTGTCAAACCTGTGTTGGAAAGAATCTGCTAAAATACATTTACTCAGCAGCATATCAATATTAACATGCCTCTTTCAGACTTTTTTCTTATTCTTGTGACTATATTTCAACAGACAACTTCTGTTTTAAAGCATAACAAGACAAAGTTCCTGACTTTCCATTGAAAAAGCACCAGATTTGTTGCAGAGGCCCTGTGTACAGCTCATGCTCAAAAACACCCATGTATCCAGAAAGCATATCCTATAGAACTGATGAGCCATGTGAAGGGGCCATTTGTCCTGGATTTTCGGACACCAAATAGCCTAGTCAGACCCATAAATTTTGATTTTAAGTACTTTAGGGCAAAAATCTGTCATTTTAATTTGTTGAGAAACCACCATTCTTTCCTAAGGCAAGGTGTGAATAATACATGACAATTTAAAAAGGAGCTGTTTGCTACTGTTACAGCTCCTGCAAAACCTCTAGATTCTCAGACAAATGGCCGAAGTATTCTTAATGCACTCAGGCGATATTTTTACGTGCAAGAAGATGATATACATTTTGAAATTGGAACTTAGTAAAAGCTACGTATTCAGTATTGCCAACTGAAAATTTGGACTCAGGTTATTTGTTACTCTATTTAAAGTTACGGCATTAATGGGCAGAGTTGCAGCTTTCTCTTTAATTTCTTATAAAGTGCCTAAATCCTACTGAAATCAAGCTGCTATATATCCAAATGTTTCCATAATTAATCTTCCTAGTTACAAAGACAATACCGAAAAAACAACTTCAAAAAACCCCAAAGAAACTAAAAAGACTGAGAGAAAAAAAAAGACTAAAAAACCCAAAAAAACCAACAGCAACAAAAAATATCCCCAACCATGAAAATAAGAAGTATATCAATTAAAAACTAGAGTAGTATACTGGTTTCTTAAATTTATTCAATTTTCATATTTATTCAGAAACCACTGCCAAAGCAAGACATTAATGTGGCATGATGTATAAATTTTCATAATGCAATGATAATGCTGTAACTTGTAGATATTGTTAAAAAACAGGATACTAGAACAAGATGTATCTATGGGTCTGTATACATGTGTTTCTTATAGAACTGTGCTGGATTTTTAAAATGGTCTATTAATTATTATTATTATTGTTATTTTAATGATGATGATGTTAACGATTAATCATTATTAATAATATGGATGTAATGTGGAATTGCAGAATAAGGAGTACTGCATATTGGAATATGCATAAAAATAGATACAAACAGACCCCAGAGTCAGTAGAAAGAAATCATCACCATGAACATCATTCCCATTCTGGCGAAGAGAAGGAAGAACCCCAGCAATTAACCTAGCTCTCCTGGTAAAGAACTTTAAGTACTGATTGCTCATCATGAAACTTTCTTTTCTTTTTCTTAATGAGCACGGGAAGAACACCAGAGAAAGAGACAATTATTGGGAAGGTTTTTTCATTAGTTTTACCTGTATTACTACATTAATGACCACAGAAATGGGATAATTCAGATTGTGTGTGCTAATACCATCGCACTTAGAATAAATTTTTTACTAACCACTAAAGCTTTAAGTTATGACTTTATATAGGCAGTGCATTCCTTTAACCCAAATAAATTGCACAGATGTCTGTATTGACTGTTAAACATGGATGTGCCAATATTCACAACACCTCTGTTTACAAAGAATACCTAATTTTATTATAACCACCATAAAGTCTTGGATGTCTTGTGTAATGCTTGGGGTTCTTAAAAATATTCTGAGATCTGAAAGTATCATTATTTCTGTGAAATACTTAAGCATACAAGAATCCATTTCATGAAGATGCTTCTTCATTTATCTTTCTTTTAGAAGTGGACTGTCAAACATCCATTTTCTGCATTTTCCAGTCCAACCCTTTGTAAACCTTCCATTGAATCTCTAAAAGAAAATAAACCCATTGTTCAGACAAATCAAAAGAAAAAGCAGTTCTTTAATTACTTCACACCTTTCTCCAGAAGTTCCAAAGCACAGAGCTTCTAGAGAAAAAGATATGTCCATCTCTATTGTTAAAAAGCGGTATCTCCAGTTATATCTTCATTCAGTCTCTACCCATGCCCTGGTTTCGGTGGGGATAGAGCTCATTTTCTTTCTAGTAACTGGTACAGTGCTGTATTTTGTGGGTTTTGTTGTTGCTAGGTCAAGGACTTTTCAGTTTCCTGTGTGCTGCTCAAAGCAGGTGCACAAGAAGCTGAGAGGGAGCACTCCCTGTTGAGGTGACCCAAACTGGCCAAAGGGATATTCCATACCAAAAACCATCATGTCCAGCATATTAACTGGGGACAGCTGGCTGTGAGAGGCTGATTGCTGCAGAGGAACAGACTGGGCATCAGTCAGCAGGTGGTGAGGAGATGCATTTTGCATCAATTGCCTTCCTTGGGCTGTATTTCTCTCTCTCTTTTTGTTGCCTCCNGGGTTTTGTTGTTGCTAGGTCAAGGACTTTTCAGTTGCCTGTGTGCTGCTCAAAGCAGGTGCACAAGAAGCTGAGCGGGAGCACTCCCTGTTGAGGTGACCCAAACTGGCCAAAGGGATATTCCATACCAAAAACCATCATGTCCAGCATATTAACTGGGGACAGCTGGCTGTGAGAGGCTGATTGCTGCAGAGGAACAGACTGGGCATCAGTCAGCAGGTGGTGAGGAGATGCATTTTGCATCAATTGCCTTCCTTGGGCTGTATTTCTCTCTCTCTTTTTGTTGCCTCCCTTTTTATTATACTTATTATTATATTTTACTTTATTTCAATTATCAAACTGCTCTTATCTCAGCCCACAGGTTTGGGGTTTTTTAAATCCAATTCTCCTCCACATCTCACAGAGGTGGGCAGTGAGTAAGTGACTGCATAGTGCTTGGTTGCCAGCTGGTGTTAAGTCACTACAACCAAGAACACTTGGAATAGCAGTGATCTGAAATAAACAAGTTGTAAGAAGATTGAAGAGGATTGAAAATCAAGCCCACTTTTGGGTAAGAGGTTAAGTTTGGAAAGGATATAGAAATTGTGGGTTACTATTCTGCCTCTGTACTCTTTTACACAAGACAGCACATATGAAAGTGGGTTTTTTTTAAGCTGCTGTTGACAGCAGCAGGAAAAAAATTGAGCAAAATAGAATGTAGCAGACTGTTAAATAAAGTTCAAATCACCCTGGCTAGATTAAATGGAGCCTCTGAACTGGACCAAAAAATGCTTGTAAGAGACGGCACACAGGCCTGCCCACCACCACAGCTCACTTTCACAGCTAGCAAAACAGGAAAAGGCAAAGAAATGTGGAAAATAAACCTGCACAAGCTGGATAACACCAGTAGGATGAGAACCAAGTTAGCAGACTGTTACCAAAGTCACTGTCAAGACAATGCTTTAACATGGTTCCTAGTGATACATTTCTGAGATGTGTTACCAAACTCCTCTTAATAATGATTTCCTTGAAATCATTTCCTTGAAATGTGAAAATTCAGAAATTATGACTGGACAAATAAGGAAAATATCTAAGGAAGATGTTCATTATTTCTGGCAGAGACTTGAGGATTGTTAGTTGTTTGCCAACCATAAATTTTGCTAATAGCAAATGGGTTACAGTTTGAGGGTATTTCATCATGCTGATACAGAAGCTTATATTTCAATTTCACAATTGGGCCGTAGCAGTGCATTAACATTCTTATTAATATTCTGTATTTTCACATAGATATATATACCCAGATGGAAAGTTCTGCTTTTTTACTCCAATTTTCTACACCCAAAGGCAAATATTTTTAATTTATCTTATTTTTGGTAAATGTGAGCAAAATCAGCTCGTTTCCTTTACCTATGCAAGGATTAAAAAATGCTCAACATAAAGGAATTATGTGCTCAGTGTATGCAGCAAGCATCTGAACTTTAAAAGCTGAAACTTAACAGGTTGATACAGAGGATTAGTCTCCAGGCCAATATGCAAAAATCACATATTCACACAATAAGAATAAAAATGTACTAAAATCAATTGTGCAATGTGTTACTTTGCTACTTGTAGGAAATTCATATTTTAATTCTGACTTTCCCTGTTAGCTTATAATTGTGTTGCTGTTTATTTGCATTCAGAATCACATGTATGACACTGATCTTGCATAGCAGTGCAGGTCTCCTTGGTGCATTGTTTCACTGAAGTATTTTCTGCTTCATAGTTAATGGCACATGTTCCTAAGTAAGCTGTAAATTCCAGCAATAGAGTTTGTGTTCTAACTTTATCTTTCCTCTTTGAGAAGAGCAAATCTGAGATTTGGAAGGCTTTGCATCCCTTAGAGCAGGTAGGCAGTTACTTCTGGGCACAACTGTGGCCTTTCATCATAAATAGAATTATTAGATTCCACCACACCACTGCAGGCTTGGGAAACTGTAAAAATCTAAAGAAATATTTCATAGTGCAGGAGGAAAATTAACTTCTTACTCAAATGGGAAAGTAAGGATTTAAAAGAGATGATTCTCACCATCTTTCTTAAATACAGAATAAGATGTAAAGCAGAGAAGTCTCATTTGAAATACTGAGATTCTTTCACAGCTGCTGTAGCACAGAAGTTTGACATATATAGTTAAAACAGACAGATAATTGACAGACAGAGAGCACCTTGTCCAACACCAGCTTGTGCAAGGACTTGGCCAATGACACATGAGATGTTTGTGGCCTAAAGATATCTGAACTCCTACATTTTTACATAAGGGACTTTTCTTTTACCTCTTACCTTAAGCTTCTTCTCCAGCTCTATAAGATGTTCACATAGGCTGCCATTCCTTCCCCATAAGATTAATACTAACCATGGCCTCAGGCAGGTGGACTTTTCCCTCACTATGGAAAGGGAATTCTCACCTTCTGTTCCCTGCCATTACACTTCCCATTTCTTTGAAATAGATTGGCCCCTGAAAGTTTGCTGCAGGTACTGGTCTTCTATGCAGAGGTCTTGTGCATACTGGATTATTTCTTATGTAATATCTGGCATATACTCTATGTTGGCTCTCAGGATACCATTCTTAAAAATGCCATCTATGACTATGTCTCCACATAGGAAGTTTCTTGCCTGCAATATATACTTTATTCTTAACACTTAACTTCAGACCTGTTTTTTTACCTTTTATAGCAGAGGCCTTTACAGGAGTGAGTGAACAAACTGGCTGGGACAAAAAGGCAAGTGTTAGGAAATAAACTGAATGTCCAGCAGGTGTCCATTTAGACAGGTAAAGGAAACAAGCTATGCTTCTGTAAAACTTGCAAAGCAAGTTTTAGATGCTTCTAAAAATCACTCCACCATTTTTTTCCAAAACTGTCCTGGCTCACAATCATCTGTTAATTCAGTCTTGAGTGTCTCCATTTCATTTATATAACACAGGCCTTGTCTCAGTGTGAAGTTCCCTAAAATAGTTATTGTGTCTTTGGGCAAAAAAAAAAAAGCCAGACAGTAGCAGAAAGAAAAAACAGTAAGCATTTAGTTCTCCTGCTGAGATAGAGATTATATGTCTGGTTTCCTAAATATCCAAAGTGAGACTAGACTAAAGCAATGGTGTTTTGAGACCTTTCCAATTTCACTTGATGCCTTCTAACTTACTTGCCTAATATCAATACCCAGTTTACCCCACTGGGTTTAATTTCACTCATTGTCACCTTTTTTTGGTGGAAGTAGGCTGAAGCATTCACATTCTTGACTCTATTTCTGACTTACTGATCCTTCCAAGGGTATGCATTACAAGTGAAGAGGATTTGAATTCTGCATGCCATGATTTCATGTTGTTTATGCAATGGTCTGCATGCAGATACATGTAATTCAGCCCACCTGTAATTCTGTAACTATATACTACACATACAAATAATAAAAAATATATTAGCACTTTAGATAAAACTGTCTTTTAAGTCATTCTCTTTTCCCAGAAGAGATTTCTAATAAGTCTTGCCTTTTTAACAAAGATATTGCAAGACTTAATCAACTGAAGTTTGAAAAATGCTGTGAGTTCCCTGTATTTTTACATGTCCTGTTGGCTCATTTCTCATAGAGATTGAGTATTGCCATAAGCTGTATGCCCTGCCAATTGTCAACAGGCAGGCAGAGAAAAGGGCTGTGACAGGTACAGAACCTGTACTGGGAAGTCTGGAACAACAAAACTTACTGAAATAAATAGTCCAGAGAGAGTAACAGGAAGGGAAAGAAGACTAAACTGTGATGAGACAAGAGATAAGCTCATCCTCTCTCTTCTTTCACTCTACAGATGGATGTTTTCTCTACCACCTTTTTCCTCTTGCTTGCCATTTTTCTCTGAGATGTATTGGAACATTTTAATCCCTTTTCTTCAACCTCCTGCCTCAGAATGTCATCAGAGTCCCTTTTGGGGAGCTAAGTAGGATGCTATTACTTAGATTCACTGGCATTTAAATCCCAACTTTGCCACTTACTTGTTTTTCTCTCCTAGGCCATATTCATCTAGGCCAAATCCAAAGTTCATTGAAGTCACTGAAAATCTATCCCTTCATTCCACAGGATTAGGCCTCTGTGAACTCCACGGTGTTGATAGAATTAGTTCAGTAGCACCTGTAGAACCCTCTGGAAAAAAAAAAAAACAGAAATAAAATTCTATCCAAGGAGAAACCAGGATTACTATTTTCTGGAGAGCTGATTGAAGCTTTGGGGTTTTTTGTCACCAAACTAGGCATGCAACTGCAATGCCAGTGCAGAAAATTGTGCCAGTCCCAAGGCTGTGGAGGAAGAGCTTTGATCGGATTTCAACTAACAGAGTTTACAATTTGTTTCATCAAAAGTACCTTGACAAATGCATTAGTGTTTATGGACCACTGATTACACGTCCCAGAGTAGACAAGACAGGTAGTAAGACAGGGCTTATCTCCCAGCACATACTAATGAGGCTGTTCTGCCTGCAGCTCCCTCTGGCCAGATGATGTACTTGAATGGAGTCCCACTGGGATTCTTCCTGGAGATCAGTGTTCTGAGCTCCCCCATAGATGCTTTATGTTATACCATTATTTGTGCAGTCACAAATAATCAGTTGCAAAAATCAGAGATTAACCATCATTGCCAGAGAAAACCAGGAGTGAATATCAAAGTTAAATGATACATTGCTGATTATATAGGATTCCACATCTCCCTCTAGCTGGTGCCTAAAGTCTAAACATTTGACATTTTAGGTACACGTACACGGTAAGGTGTGTTCAACTACCTCAAAAAGGGGTTACAAAAGGTTGATGAAACTGCAGAATTTCAGAGACCATGCCCACATACTTGTGGCTGCAGCAGGCATCACGGCAGGGCCTCAGATCTGTTTTAGCCAATGGACTTAATTCATATAGGATCAACATTGCCTCTCTCTGCAAAACAGACACGAGCGTTGCATTGGACTGGTGCCACTCCTTGAAACATTTTAAAGGCTGTCAGGAAGCAGACTGACAAGGGATGTTACGTGTCCATTTGCCCAGGAAAGTGAGCAGCGTGGGTTCCCCTGCAGGTTTGGACTTGTCCAGAGAAAGGACAAGTGATTGTCACCTCCTCAAATGCTTCAAACACTATAGCATGGATTACTCGGTCTCAGCAGACTTCAAACGCCTTTGTCATCCATCAGAAGTGGCTCCATCCTTCCCTACGTGCCAAGCAGGGCCGTGGTTTTGTAATGAACAGCTTCCATCAGAGCGCACAATTTCTCATCCTGTCTGACTCTGCTGATCATTCTTGTAATTAAGTCTCTTTTGATTCTCCTTGGCAGCACACCATCTGCACAAGAAGGCACACCTGGAAAGCAGTTTTCCTCTGTTTTTTCTATCCTTGATTAAACTCTGTTTTAGAGCAGAGAACCTTAATCAAAAGAAGTGCCTGAGTGGAGGTATCTGTGCCTGTCTCGCTTTTGTCACAGATTCCCTCTGAAGTCTGCAGGATTTGGATTTGCATAACAATTTCCAAAAAGATGTCGACAGTAGAGGGGCAACATTTTCAGAAAAAAAATCCAGTGGTATGAATTGTAGAAGAAAATAACAGGGTACCATAGACATTTAATTGGTATTAGTATTAATTACTATAAAATCTTATTGAATCTATTTTTAAAATCTTTACTCGTTGTAGTGCTATTTTATGACTCATAAGAATCTCATTCCTGAGTGAATTCAAGAAAATGTGAAAGAAAATATTAATCTTTTTATAAAAAACATGTTTAAAATTATTCTACCCCCATAATTTTAGAAACCAGAGGCCAGGCCAGGACTGCATCTCCTATGAGGCACAAAGTAGCTAGGTAGCATGAGAATAAAAAAGATCTTTTGATCTGCTGTATTTCACAGGTGTGGGGGCCTGGGTGGGGGGGGGCCTGTGGTGAAGATCAGCAGAACTTTTACATTCTTTATTCTGTGTTTAATTAAATGTCAAAAGGAATATCCACATGGACTCAGATGTATGTATGAAAACACACATGTATATTCCAAACAGGTGCCAGTGCATTCTTCCTGTCTGTTCCTGAACAAAACTACACCTCATTGCCAGCCTAAAATCAAGCCCCATGCTGGTGCTCCTACTTATTACAGTTCTCTAATGGCTTCTGGTAGAGTGTAACAAAGCTCTGAGCCCCTGTACCTGCTAACAAAATGATAAGCTGCTTCCTGTCTTTGATCTCCCATCATGACCTCTGCACCATGCAGAAAAGACAGGAAACTTTATCTTTTTCATGTGAAAACTTTTTCCCTGGTCATTTACTGCATTCAAAAGCAGCTAGATGGAAAGGATGAGACAGGAGCCAACAGGAATAAAAATAAAAACTGTAAAAAAAAACCACTCCAGTTTCTGAAGTGAGAAAATTGCATTAGAAGAAAAGGTGTTTTCTAAGTTTGCACATAGTTGGTGCCAACAAGTTTGAGCTGCTTAACAGCAGTGACACAGCTTTAAAAGCCAAGAGTAAAAAGGCACTTAGTTTGCTAAATAATACACTTTTTTACCCTCAATGAAAGGCTGTTTCTTATCACACACATATCAAGGCAAGCCACCTAATGGCACTAATTTCAAACCCTGCTGCTGCAATGTTTAGTGCATGGGATACAAATTACAGTGGATTCAAAACAGTTAGTGGTACATACAATTGATGAATAATAATGAAATTTCATTTTATTAGCTTCTGAAATATGTGTGTGAATTTTCATAAAATGTCTGCTAAGAACTAGCTCTAACACTGATAGCTGGGGCTGGGCAAAGCTTAGAAGTAAAAGCAAGTGCTTGAAAGACTTGTCACATTCTCAGTGGGAGTTATGCTATTTACATGGCTTGTAGTTCACATTTATGGCAGTGTGGGCTGCTCTTTATTTCTCTCACTTTACATCCTTTCACTGCAGTTATCTGCTCATTCAGCAAACATGTTTCAACTGAAGCTTCCTTGACCTGATTTATATCTTAGAAAATGCACCTGTAACAAGCAGAACTGGATGCTCAGCTCACACTGACACCATTCTTTCTTTCACTCTTCCTGGCCAAGTCTCAATATATTCTTTCTCTTGCAAACTCACATAAGCAGACTGACATTCTCACTAATAAATGGCTTTTTGTAGTATCTTATTCCTGTGAATGTAAGGAAGTAACTACAGATCAGAATTATATGCTTACTAATAAATTTCCTTTTTTAATATCTTTCTTCTCTAGACAAAAAGAAAGTAAATAAAGGTCTACTGCTTTCACAATACTGACTCACACAGCAATTCTTTTTTGGTAGGACCAGCACAAGCTGACTAAGTTCTGCAATGTGTTTGTACTTCACTTCCACCAAGATCATTACATTAACAATTCTAGTACCACATCTTCTAAATCTGCTATGAAACTGGGTGGTACACAAAAGACCAATTCCTTCTCCATGATATCACTGTTGTGCAAACAACTGTGCTGTTGTGTCAGGAAAAAATGTGGCAGGCACATTTATTTTACCCAAAGGTAATGGAAAATGTTTCATGTGCCTACAGCTGTTGCAAATCTTTCATGGAAAATTGTTTAAGGATTTAAGTAAGCTGTATAAAGATGATCTCTTCATTTGGTTTACTTACTATAGCAGGAATGCTTATAGTAGCTATCTGGAGCTATTTGTTTGCATACATTGCTAACTAGAGACTGTGAAAATCATCCTGTAAAAATCAGGTTTTACATAGGGTATATTAATGAAACATAAATAATAGATCAAACCAAAATCAGTTTCTGGAAGGCCTTTCATTGAAAAATGGCTAAAAGGCCATATTCTGACAGTTGTTATCCCCAACAGAATGCTTCAGCCAACATGGGACACACACTTAGAAGTATGTGTCTATCTATAGCCCTACTGTCTTAACTTCATAACAGAGGAAAGATACCTAGGAATTACTTTCCCCAAGTTCTAGATAACAGTCAGTTCGCTCTCAGGTGGTCAGCAAGTTCTCAATTCAGTTGCTGAGTTCACTGTGCTGTCTGACGAGTCCTAAGTTATGAGAGAGATCCAAGTGGGGATAGCAGATGTGGGGAGACAGAAATGCCTCTGACACCTTGGGGCCCACCTGGAGATCAGTGTGCTGAGCTCCCCCAGAGATGCTTCATATTGTACCATTAGTTTGTGGAATAGATTCAGAGAACAGAAGACACACAAGCACTCTCTTCACCTACACAATAATGCATTTAAAACAAACAGGAATAAAGAGTTGTAATTGACCCCTGCAAAAAAAAAAAAAAAGAAAAGGCATGTGTCAAACTAGTTCAACACCACAGTTTTATCTGAAAGTTCATTGATCATGACTTTCCTTTGTTCAACTTACTTTATTTTCATAGCATATTAGTTCTCAACTTGACATTTGCTGCATGATCACTTGACTCAGAGTTAAGAAAACTGCTTAACAAGGGGAAGAGATATGCAAAATTAAAGGTTATTTATATCATCACTGGCAAAGACACTTAGATGCTCAAAAGACTGTTAAAACTGATCGGAATCTCAAAACTTTTTAATGCTACAATCAAAAATATGGCTAGAGTCTTGATCATTAAAGAAGCATGACTTTAGGAATATAAGACTTAAAAAAACCCAGCAGATAAAGGTGCTGTTGGCATGGGGAAGGAGGAAGGGCAGAAGATAGCTAATTATTTCAGAAGCTCCTGATCCCACAGTGCACCTGGTGAGCCCAATCACAGACACAGTGCAGAGGAAACCCATCCTACTAAGTCTCTCTGCTCTATTGCAGCAAATGACACTACAAGTGATTCTCTCCTTCCAACATTTCTTACTAATCATATTGGGATGAACAGAAGTTCATCAGCTGTGGATGTACTAAGGTACCAGTGGGAACTCACCAGAGAGTTAGCTTCTTCCTTCTGCATGAAATCAGATTATCAGGCAAGGATATAAGAATTAAACAATATGGCACAGAGCTCCATCTAGAGCAATACAGACATAGGAACACTAACCCTGTCATGATTTTTTGTCCAAATGAAGTGGCACATGACAAGGGCAGAAAATGAAAAATGAACATATTATTCCCAAAGCAGGACTATTAGTAAGATGAATTAAAGGAGACAAGGTTTGGATATTCAGATACATATTTAAAATTGTGAAAATTTATCCCAAAGCTATGAACATGTAGAAGATTTATGTCAATATAAAGCAATATCAGATTTTCAGAAGAATATTGTTGTTAATAAGCTGCACTGGTAGCAGTCAAATTAGGAGCTTTTTTAACTTTCTCCTGTTGATGTGACATAGATGAGTGGCTGACCCACAAGCTGATGACTGTGCCCTTCAAAGCACACTTGGCCTCACTCTTATACAGAGGAGAAAAAAAGTGGAAAATTGGTGATTAAATTGCACTTTTCTTGCCCTGAGGTACTGATCCAGTAATGCAAGAACCAAATATGTTCTAATACATAATGCTCAGACTTTTAAAAAGGTTAATCTTAATGGTAGTGGCCACTTAATTGGCCTAGCTTGCCTGCTGTGTCCACTGTCATTCTAATAAAAGACATGAGAACTAACTATGCCCTGCAGTCAAATGGTCAGGCAAGATATAAAACAATTTCCAGCAAACAGACATTTATACTGAAGAGAAAATGAGAGAAAAGCTAGGAAGACAGACTGACAGCTCAAAGGCTCATCAGAGAATGAACTTTTAGCATATGGCAAGAAGCTGAAGGAGGCCGTGAGGTAAAATAGTAAGATGGCTATCAGTTCTGTGGCTGCCTAAACATTTTTTGTTGTTGCTGCTGTTATTTCCTACAGTAAATAGAATCTTTTGTTTTCTTCTTGGCAGATTTCACCTTCATTGATAATTCAATGTAAGTAACGTCATAAAGCCATAATTTGAAACAATGCCAATATGCATTAATGGTTTAAACATCAAAAAAGATCATTAATAACCTAAGTAATCCTTGAATTAATGAGCTAGAGTCTCCAGACACTTTTGGCTGTTTCTTGTCCTGTTCCTTAATGCTGAATTGTTGGACAATAAAGATTTGTTTTCTAAGTGCAAATCACGTCGAATGACTTTACCATGCTTCATCCTCCCTGGTGTAGTTGAAGCTAATGTCTTCTTCCATATTCTGCCTATATTTGATAGGGAAGAAAATGCACAAGAGCTGAAATATATACTTAATGTTAAAATTCTTTAATCATAATATAAGTCTAATTAGAATGAAATAAAGATAAAGAAATGCTGTTAAAATATTTTTAAACAAGATTTTCAGTTTGACGGTGGAAAGGTTTTCAATATGAAGGAGAGTAATTCCAGCTAAATTTCAGTAATTATATAGTTTGTGTAACATCCTTAAAACTATCCTGTAACAATGGGGTAGCCAAAATAATTAATATGTTACTTTAAACTTCAAGTTGCATCAGATGGTGATGTAATCAGAGATATGAGATTAGAGTCATATTCTATTTACAGAATAATTATGCTGCAGAAAACATACATCTGTGAAAGGATTATTACTCAAAATGTCATAAACACTGATACCCCACTGTTTTGTTGGCAGGTCTTGGTTTTGGTATTTGTCTTTCAGATATAACATATATTTTCCAATTTCTTGTGCAATGTGAAAAAAAAAAAGGAAGAGACATCTTTTATCATTTAAGAATTATCTAACAAGGTACAAATACAAGTAATGCAATGGAATGTAAAAAGATTATTTTTGTTGATCTCATGAAAAATATGGTTTTCTCTCTTGTCTTCAAAGAAATTCAGAAGGAAGTATTTGCTGCAACTACTCAAAAAGGAAAAGCGTTTTCCCTCACTGCAGCAGCTGCCACCTTTTCAGCCTAACAGTGAAACAGGCACTGAAGCTGCATGTTTGATACCTTGAGACCCCTGAATGGACAGAGTAAATTGACTCGCTATGGTTTATTAGCAGCAGTAAAGCAGATTAGTTTTTTACATTTATTTGGTGGACACATTATTTAAATCTCTCACTTACAGTGGCTATTCTGCAGTGACTATAAATGCTTTTGTGGGAAATTCCAAATACTTGAGCAAGGATGAAATACTGGCAGGGTGTATAAAGAATATAAGCATCAGGTCAGGAGGATGGCAACATATATTCATTTGGGGTTCAGACTGAAGCAAGTAATCCGACATGCTACAATTTTTACTGTGGCTTTTTTTTTTTTCTGTATGACAAGTATGCAGAAAAATAAGCAGGATATTGGCAATAGATCTCAGTATTCAGGGGAACAGCTAGTCCTTTCTATTCTCATTAAAATTTGACTTTGGTGGGGTTACACTGATTTATGCCAACTGATGATACAGTCCTTTAGACTTTAACAGTTGTTACAGATGTATATTTTCAAGAAACAAACTGCCAGTGCTGGTTGACTGGACATGGATTGGTGGCATTTCTTAACACTTCATGGATTTTTGACGAGTCCTTTATTTTTCCCTTAAAGTAAAGTTACACTTTGATGTTTTTCTTAGGGCTTGTTTAATGCTGCTATACTGATTGCAGCTCAGTAAACAAAGATGGGAAAAGGACAAAGTGAGCACTAGCTATGCTGTGACACAATATGGAAGAAGCATATTTTTTTCAATATGTTTCTACAGACTGGAGATGATTGCAAAACTGATGTTCTGTCCTTTCATCTGCCTCACTGTCTCCCAAACACTGGAAGATTAATATTTTAGAGTTTCTTGAAACTTTTTGTACTTTATTGTGTTACCCTTATAAAATTCTGACATTCCAAACAAATTTTCAGTTTTCAGAATATGAAATCCAAGAACCTTTTGAAACACCTGAAAATTTTTATGGAGACTGATTTTTTGTTCTCAATTTGAATCAAGATATAAAGCCACTGTGTAATATATGTATACATGAGTGTGCTATGGATCTGTGTTAATGTGTGCTTGTATATATATGTATACATAAAAAACATCTGACTATTTGTGACACAAAAATGGTGGTAAACAAGATACCACAGTTGCAAGAAAATTGTAGGGAAAATCATGTTGAATTATGTATCTGGATTCATAATCATAAATCCAAGGATTCAGTTGGAATAAACCTCATAAGGTCATCTGGTCCAGCACTTTCTTTCCAAGCTTGAAAGTTAGATGGAGCTTCAAAAATTAAAGGACGTTTGTCCAGGTTAAACTCTCTTAACACCACGTATTGGGATACAAAATAAACAGAAAAATTGAAGATGTCACCTACACCACCCTCTTGTCCTGAAGGAGCATTAGCTCCACCACTTGAGATTCATGTTTCTCACAGGTTTTTGGAGAATGCCCATTAAAAAGATTTCTATTGCTGGTCCACCTTTTTTTTAATATTTGACTGTCCATATATTTAGAATGGGAAAAATGCTGTTTCTCAAAATTTGGATTTAGAACTTTTGTTTAGAGCTCTTTAGTTTAGAGTTTTGTTGCCTTATTCTTTTCCTTCCTTAGTATTCAAGCTTAAAAAAATTTATGCTGTCATTCTTAGACAGATCTTAGTTCTACTATTTTCATTAGGGATCCAAAACCTGCCTCTTCAGGCTATTTAAAAGTACAGCTGAATATACTAAAATGACAGTAACTGGAAAATCCAGTGGCAGAAATACCAGAAATAATGCTGTTTTGTGAACTCAGGAATTGTTTTTCTGACTTAAATCATCCAAATTTTCGTTACAACTTGTAAATAGTCACCGAAGCTGTCAGATGGCCATTGGCTCAAGAATTCCAAAAAGAGCATCTAAAAGACTAGAAGAAGAGTTCAAAATTACATCTATCTCTATGATTCTTCCTTCTTATTTATAAAAGACAGAGATAATTTGAAAGACTAGCCAGTTCACATCTTAGAGCATAAAAAGCGCTGAAATGGAGTCTGGTAAGTGGTTTTCAGCTCTGAGTCAAACCCCTTTTTCTTTTAGATTCTAAACAAGAATAGTGGAGCCATTAAATTAAAAAAAAAAAATTAAAAACCCTGTATAATCACAAAAATTGAAATAAAATTTTGGAAATTCTTAAAATTTACAGGAAAAATAGTATTTGGAAATAGAAGACTAAAAGAATATGAACAGCAAGAGGATTTTTATTGTGTAACATTATGTTTAGCAGTCTGAAGAAAAATTTTGTGCTACTGTCTATTCAGCCAGTAAATAGAAGTGCTACAGCTGCATCTTATAGTGGCTTACAATAGGATTATTCTGTTAGTTACATGCAAGCACCTGTTTTCTACATGCAGAAACCAAATTATTATGGCCCTGCAAGTTTGATAAGTCTTATTACAGGAATAGCAGAAGATGGATTTTAAAGTCCCATCAAAAAAAAAAAAAAGTTAAATCAATATAGTATGAAAATATATCTCAAAAAACGGAAAATAATTCCTTCTTTCACCTACCCAAAGCAATAATTGCCAATCCAAATGCTTTTCTGCATCAATGAATTTTAACTTTTAAAAGAAAAAATATTTTTGGAAAAAAATTCACCTAGAATTAATTTTTAATTTTTTAAACAAAACACTTGGTCTCCTATTGGACCTGTTTTGGGACTTTGCCAACACGTATTCTTTATATCTTAAACTGACCTAAATCCTTCAACAATCCCTCAACAAAACTTTCCTTTCCTATTTATCAGTTGAATCCACAGATCTTAAGTGCTATGACTCCCAAACATCCTCACATTCCTTAGCCAAAATAGGAGTTGAATCCTTCTGCTCCACCACTGGCATCCTTTTCCTTGCTGCATTGTGTCATAACACCCTGTTTTACAGAGTGCTCACAGCTCAGATCTGTCTCAGGACTGTGACAATATATTTCATCCTAAGGAAAATTTCAGTAAAAGGCTAATCAAGATAGTCCCCAAATTATGCTACATTCCCTAGCCTGTGCAGATTATGCACAAATTTACTCCATTTTTGTTTGAGGGTGAAAGGGGTGTGGAATACTACCACAAATAAAGATGATATGTCTCTCACAAATGATCTAAAGTAACCAGCATCACAAGGCCTTGCCTTCTCCCCTCTACCTTTCAGCACCAGAAGAGGATCTGTATCTTAATTCCTTGGCTTTCACATAAAGACTATTTATACACTGGTGTTTTAGGTGCCCACCATCTACTCCCAACACATATAAACACACACCGGTTAGAGAAATCCTCGAGTCAGCCTTACATGGCATATCAAACAGGAAGACTTTTCACAGTGTCTGTATGTTCTCGACGATTTCAAGCCCCATAGGCTTGAGTTTGAAAGTCACATTCCTTCCAGAGCTTTTTCAATGTTTTCTGCTCTGAAGAAAAGAAGCCCAGTGAAGCTTTGTGCTGTGCTGTTACTCCCTCACCTGCTCTTTCAGTTCATTGCATGTTGTTCATTTCTTAACACCTCCTGGTTAAACAGGGGTCTGCCTACCAATGAAAGCCAAATGCATTCACATTCTTCTAATCACAAAAAACAAGCCAAACTGCTTCCAAATCATACATGAATTCATTTTTTTTTTTGGAGTTTTAAAGGAAAAACAAGTTAATAATGAACCTTTCAGAAGAATCAGAACCATGCTGAGCAGATGTCTGCTGCTTATATAAAGATTTACATGTAAAGCTGCTTGAAAATATTTGATTTGCCTTAAGTAGCTTTTAAAAATCCAGAAAGTATTTTTTAAATGTTCTTAGATTTCTAAGCAATAATGAAACATCAAAGAGAGTTTGGGTGATTCGTTGGGTTTCATTGGAAATGAAAAAAAAATAATTTAAAAAAAGGGCAAGAACATTTCAAAGACTTTCTTCCCCACTTTTTGTCAACAAATTTAATGGAAATTAAAATAATTTCTGAAAGCTCTATTCATAAGAAACCAGGTGCTCATAATTTTTTTAAATGTATATTTTTAATTATCATATGCATTACTGTATTACATTTATTCATAAAATCACTGCATGATCTGAGGAATGAAAGCTGCTTAGCCCTTTGAAGAGTTTCAACTAATAAGATACTTAAGAAAAAGCAAAGTATCAGCAGTCTGACATTCAGTGCAAACACATACCTGACATATACACTCCTCCAAGGCATATTTGGGTTAAAAGCATCCTAAAATATTACAGCAGTTCTTTGCCAGTTACATTAGTATAAAGTGAGGTAATATTTATTTTGGATATCCCACTCTAGAAAGAAATGCTTTGTGATTTTCATGAAGCGGCAATTTACCAGGAGCATGGTAATTCCACACCACTGAAAGCAGGACTGGAGTTAGCTCAGACTTGCAAGTGTTATTAAAAGCTGCACTTTTGTTCCTTAATCCTGTATTCAGGGAATACTGCAAGTTCTGATAATCAGTCTGCTATTTCCTCAGACTTTGTTGTTATAAATGTATTAAGTTTTTCATAAAGCAATCTGTATTTGCAATTAATCAAGTGAGTTGTCTCTTTAAGATAGTAGCCTAGCAACTTCCCTGAAGCCAGGGGAAGTCCCAGTTGGTGCTGCAGACCGACAAAGTTATTATCACAAGGCTAATCGAACTCGTCAGAGTGTTTTAAAGCATCTCTCTGATTAAAAGTGAGGACAGAAAAAAAACAACTGTGAAAGCTCAAAAACGGTTACGTGTAGGTGAGTATTCTTTATCTAAATGTGAGCTAAAGAATTTTTCAAGGGACAACTAATGTTTTTATTTGTCTAGAAATAAATACAAATTTGTTTCTTGAAATTTAATACACATTTCCAAACAGGCTCAATGATGAAAAAGGCAGTTTTTTCTTCATGTTGTTTTGTTTCCTCTCCAAAGTCACCACTTATTCAAGTGGAGCAAAAGTAGGGTTTTGGAAACACCAAAATATGCTTTCTAGGTGAGCTGAACTGATTGTGAACCCACCTAAGTGGATTATATTGAATTCATCTCAAGGTGTCTAGATCCTCAATTTAATGTCAGACTAAAGACGTGATAATTTTGGTTTTGACTCAGGTTTTCACAGCTTCATAGTATAGAGTCTGGAAATACTGGGTGGGTTTCTATGACTCCAGGGTTCCTCAACATTATTCCTTAATCTGAGCTGCAGATTTTGGTTTTGGCTGAAAATGGCCACGGGGCCACTCTTGTGTCAACCACAGATAGATCTTCCAACAGGAGCAAAGGAAACCTCACAGACAGAACTTCATCACAATTTCACTTTTGCACACACGTTATATTATTTGTGATGTCTTCTGTCAAATTTAAAACAAAATTCCTCCTTTCCCCTTTGTAGCAACAGGAAATGTGCTTCTCTCTTCTGGGTAAACAGTTCCTGCTAGCAAGAAATATGCAACAACTAACAAAACAGGTCTTCCTGCTGATGCCTTCTCTGAATGTGAGCCTAAAGCCTTTTGGTGTGTTCAGTAAGATGGACATAATCTAGGTCTGTGCAGACAATTCAAAGGATCACAGTGCAAAAAAGTTTCCCTAATTGTTCTGTTTTCTTTCTCTGAGCATCTTACAATGATCAAAAACCTCAAGCTATGCAGGGCTAATTTCAAACTTTTAATTTAACTTCTGTTTACAGGGACTAACCTGAAGATAAGTTCATCCCTCGTGTAACATCATTTTTGTTGTTCCCCTGAATATTCAATCAAGCAGCAGCTGTAACTCCTTTTCCAAAATCTCCTTGTATTCATTACCAGAGAAGCAGAACAGTTCTGATTCAAATTGCTGAAAGGATTTCATTTAAATCAATATATATTGCTTTGGGAAATTCTGTATGGGCTCGGGGATGAAGATTGTTGCAAGCAATAGTATCTCTCTACCAAAGACAGACCCACTGAATGTTGAGAGGCCTAGACAACTGGTTTGTGTAATCACCTAAATTTACATAGTTAATACAAAACTGAGTATGTTTTTCTTCTTTCAGTTCAACCTGATCATGATAATGTCCTCCTACTACACAACCCTTTGAACTTAGTTTCAAAGGCAGTAAGTGACTAGGTGCTAACACCATTCTTGGAAGTAATTGAGTTACAATTATTTTTTAAAAATAACTACTCCCTTTATTAACTTTTTGAAGAACTGCTTAAACATTCAAATTTGTTTAATCCCAGTATAACCATTTGTGGATTAATATGATTGCTACATCTTGCTGCTTAACTCCTAGTTCTTTCCACCTTCCAATGTATTTTACTGCTAAAGACCAATGGATGGTTAACTGAGACAAAAAAGCAGATATTTTGTGTAGTTTTAAATTTTTTTCTTCAGAAAATATGGATAAGACTCAGTGTTCTTTGCACAGCAATCACAGACAGTTCTCTCAAACTGCAAATACTGACAACTAAACTAATACTAAACAACTGATAGAGATCCTAAAGCATGTAGTTTTATAAGGGATAGGAATCAATAGGATGCAGTTGAATGGAGTGGGAGTAATAAAAAGTGAGTTAAACTTGAGAGACAGGTGAGGGTGACAGAGGATATTTGCCTACCTGCTGTCTTCATTTTTGCAATTCACTTCTCAGCCTAGACCTAAAGAGTGCTACAGTCAAAAGGCTTTTAGGCCAGCACTCAGATGTATGGGAAGTCAACAGATAACTGCACAGACAGGAGATACATGATATAGAAGAATCCTGCCTATCTTGGAGTATTTACTTTTATATTTATTATATGCTATAGGAAAAGATGAAATTTATTCCACGGAATTTAAATATTAAAGAAAAACATCGTTTACTGAGTATAGCCAATAGAAATGCAGATATTTCAACTTTATATTAAAGTTTGATTAGTTCCTAAACATCACCCTACTCTGGGAATCTCAGTGATACCTACTAAAAGGCTACTGTGCTTCTGTGAGTAGCATAAGTTAAATATCCTTCATGGTATGAACAGGGAAGAATTTTGTTCCATCAGTTTTGAGCACCTGTCATGTAGCTGCACTATGTGAACTATTTAGAGTTTTGTTTTCTAAGATAGGATATACAGTAGCACAAAATTTCTCACCTTTAAATTGAGTCATCAGGGACACAAGACAGCTGCTCTCTTTGCAAGCTGACGTATTCCAAAAATTTTTGCATAGTTTCTCTGTGTAATGGTAGCTTTCTCCAGGAGACCAAGATTCTGTGTCCTACCTTGGTATCATCTGCTGTGACGTGACACAAATTTTCTTATCTTTTTACACAAAGTCACAGGCTGTCAGTTTCCAGATATACAGCAGGCCCACTGCCATGAGTCTGGAAATCTCAAACAAGTAAATAAAGTGAGTCAACTCATCACTAGTCTATATCATAAGCAGCTAACTGTCTTTACCAAAGCTTCTAAGGGATGTCATCTGAACAATGCTTCCATAAGAAGATACTGTCATTACAGGAACGTAATCTTCATCGCTTGGATATCTCCTTGTAGATGACAATAGTAGAATATCACATACTGAAGAATAGCCCAAAACTGTAGGCTGTGTGGCCATTTACCAATTTGAAAAGAAATATCAGCCTAATTTAGCTACTCTGTTTCCCAAATTAATTAGAGAAACCAATGTTTAAAAGAAAGTTAGGAATGATTGGTTGGCTGTGGCTTGCAGTGCTATTCTAAGTCTATGAATAGTCCACGTATAACATTTACACTCAAAATTGATAATTAAGAATTCACAATCGTTTCAAGGACTAGCAGTGAGCCATAGCTCCTTAGCTGTAGTTCCAGTGGCAAAATCACTAGTTTGGACACTGGAATAATCTCTGATGTAGAAATACTGCTTTTAAGATTAGGTTTAAAACATTGGTAGGTCAGCAATTATACGCTTTCACCCCCTATTCTATAGACAATTAGAAGAGTTTCATCTGATGGGGGCTGAAATTTTAGCACTTTGTGAGAGAACCACGTTCTACAGATGTACTTCTAAAAAGCTGTCTTACATTTAGAGTGCAGTTAAGAGAAAAACATTCTTTGGCTTGTCAGGAGGGGAAATGTTCTAACATAATACATGACTGGGCTAATAAAGAATTTTTAAAGTCTACAGAATCTGCATTTTTATTATTTCCTCTTTTTTCCCCTTTTTTAATTTCAGAACTAGGCTATTGTTGAATCCTAATAAAAATAGGCATACAATTGTATTTCTTGCATTTACTGACTCAAGCAGTGATAACAGCTGTTTAATGGAGTTGGTACTGTTATTGATTGCCCATTGCTTAAAAAGGAACTTGCAGGTAAATCAGATCTGCAAGTGTCTTTCTCATTATTTACATTGCTGAAGAGATTAAATATTAGGGGGAAAGACCAAGGTTTGCTTTGCCAGATAAATAAAAATCAATTTGTTTTCGTTAGCAAATGTGTTAAATGTAGCAAGGTAACAAATCCTGCAGTCCTCCAGAGAATGATTTTTCAAGACAGAATAGCCTCTAAAAGGCAGTAAAGACATGGTGGTGAACATGGTACTATGTAGGAGGTATTGCTCACTCCCTCTTCTGGTTAATTCTTCTGTTAACCTCATTTCAAAATCTGATTTTTCATGTAATGTGTGATATTAATCTCCACAGGGGATGGACAATTACACACAGCTGTTTCTTCTTTTAATCTTGTTTCCAATTCATAGCTTGAACATTTCTTATGCAAATTGTTTATGTTCATGACATTTGGGTTCTCCAACAGATCTGGAGACAGCTAATGAGGCTGGAAGTAGATCTTGATGAGTTTCTATAATGCAGAACACCTTCACCACATATTGTTTTGCAGCTGTACTTGCAAATTCCATATCCTTGAATCTTTCCACCCCTCTGACTACTTGCAACACAAGGTGTATTGCAGACAGCCAAGGTTCTTAGCAAACTCTTTTGCTAAGTTCCAACAGATGTGGTACCAAGTACCTTGCTCAGTAGTAATATCTGCTGTATTTGCATAAGGCTATGAATTATATGGATTCATAGATTAAGGAGAGTTGAACTTGATGTGAGGCAAAGTTATAAGCAAAATTATTTTCAAATTTAAATCTGCTTTCTCTAAAAATGTCTTACTAGTTATGCTGGAGATATTTTTCCTCTGAAAGTGTGTGTTCCCGGGCTGGCAGATCATGAATACGCATGATTTGTATGAGGGTATGTTGTTCTTTCTCACATAGTCGAGTCTAGCTCTGGAGTGAGTGGTATACTTTGTGTAACAGTAGAACAGGTTCTTATCTCAGTCAATTGCCTGACAGACAATGCAAGTCAGAGAGCATACCTTATCAGTGTTATGTTTGTTTACTTCTGTGTGTCCATATACTGTATAAATCTCTAAGCCATTTGGATGAGATTAGAATAGAAGAATTGACAAAGTGACACGAGTGAAATGCAGCTTACACTTTGATTGTGTGTGGAATAGGCTTCATTTTTAAGTATCTGAATAAACCAGATTGCAAGGAGGGAAAAAAAGGTGCTTGTTTTGCAGTTTGTGAGCTCAATTTATTTCCCAAACTGGAAGCAGGAGGAGGACTCACCTTTCTTTTATTGGTAAAAATTAAGCAAAGACTGTAAGGCTACAGCACTGAGAAAGCTGAATTGAGTTGTAGCAAACAGCTTCAAGCCATAGTGACAGAAGGATATTCAGCGCCACACCTTGTCATCACCCTTGGCATTCAGCTCTCCTTTCCTTGGGGAGTAGCTGGTCCTGATGTTCCTGGATGCATACCTTTGAGGACAGAAGGTCTTGAACAATCATTTTTAAATATTCTAAAGCTAGAGTTGATTGGATGAACAGCTTATGATTAAGCTTCTCGTAGGCATCTGTCTACTTACTTTCAATTTGTGAATAATAATTATTTTATCTTAAAAATTGACTAGTTAGCAATCTACCTATTATGCACACTATCATGGGTTAATTGTAGAGATGAGCCTGCACTAATGACAGAAAGTCCCACCAAGAGCTGCTTTTAACGTCAGACCAATTTCCTCTGTTAAAATGCAAGAGAAAAACAATTCATCAGCAGTGGATATTTTGCTGAGATCTTGTGACTTATGAAAATATATTGCACCTGTCTAGAAGAAATTAAATATACTTTAATTTTATTAATTAAAATAATTCACAGTGTATCATTGGTTTTATGCTGTAATCCTTTGTATGAAAATAGGATGCTAACACTGCAGTTCCTCCTTCAAGCTTTCTCTGATTCCTCACTTTCATTCTGGACAGGACAGCAGTACTGTCTGATCTTTTCAAACAAGTGTTTACTGCCTCAGCCCTTTTAACAGTTTCTCATTAGAATGGCTCCCATCACTTCCCTCTTCCTGCAAGTATTTTAGCTCTGCCTGGATCTTTCACAGGTCATGGCAAGGGCAGGAGATATCTTATTGCTTCTAGGTACTTCTGAATGAACTGATTTTCAAATTTTTTGTAATTACTTAGGGTAAACACAATGTCTCACTCATTCCTCTTGTAGTGCTAGAGTAGCCAGTGGGAAATCCACCTAGTTCTGGTCATCCTCACAAAGTCACAAGTCACTCTGTGCTATTGTGACACCAAAGGCTAACAGCACATTGACTGCATTAATTTGTAAGAACACAATCACCAGGATTAAGGTATTATTTCCTTCAATTCAGCCCTCAGAAGATCACATCTGGAGCCTTGTATTTGGACCTTGTCAGTGGAAATGCAATGTGATAAATGTGATTCGTGCTAATTAAATTGTAACTATATTAACAAACTTGTATTTAGATCAATAGAAGGCAATTGTTACAGAGTGAGGGGGGAAGATGAGTGAGACAGGGCAAAGGACATCGTCCAGATGTCGGGAGCCAAACAAGTATTTTGGAAGGGATAGTAGAAGGATGTAGGTCTGATAAGCAGCATCTAGAAATAGAAAGTTTCAACCTTGAAATGGGCCAAAATGGGATGATTCCAAGATGAGACATATTTAGAATCTTGTTATGGAGAACATCTGCTCAGTTACAGAGTGCGCATGCGCTACCTGCGGGTCACACCTCGGTCAGTGATGAAGACGACGAGCCTTCATCGGAAATGAGACCCTCACAAGGATGAGAGTCCCCTGAACTCATCAGCAGAGCATGCGCCATGCAACACAGTGACATAGAGTTTAGAAATAGAAACTAGGAGGAGTTTTCTAGAAGCTTCTTTGGTGTATAGTATATAAGTGGGATTGTTGGCCTTGATGCTTTGGTACGAGAGGAGGGATGAGTCCCTCCCCATATTCCTGGTCGGGGGGGGCCCCTCCCCGGTCGGTTTTGCTTGTGCTTTATACGAACCTCAGTTATACTAAATTTCTTAATGCCAAATTTTGTATATTCTCAAATATATGCACTTTGATTGTATTCATCTCCAATATTTTAATTGTTACTTTAATATTTATAATTGTTACTATTAAAAATTTGCTGCTACTTTTAATCTTGTTGTTTGATAAATTGGGAAAATAGAACAACATTCATAACATGCAATATCAACAGACGAGAGAAGAGAGACAATGGAGAATCATTCCTATGATGGTAGTTTTTGAATTCACAGAAATACAGAGCCGAGACACACAAGTTCTGCTCAGTCTCATGAGGACAAAATAGAAGGTGAATTATTGCTGCTGTGCTGAAAAAAATAAGAAGCTTGGGGAAACCTCTCATAGTGAATCATTCTTAGACAGGGAGAAGTAATAATCATGAAGTCTCTGTCATTACTTTATTTAATAGGTGGTGAAAAATAAGGACTTAGCTTTGGTTTCCTGTTAGCAAGAACAATCGTTGCTGTAGTTTACCTTCATACACAAACATATTTTCACACACTTTATGTATGCTTCCAAGAAAAAGCACTGAAGAGTGATATTCTTACTTCAAATAGTTAGTGTTAGAACTACTAGTGGTAGATCTGGTAGAAGATGCCAGCAGTTACAGGTTTTGAGAAAGTATGGAGTTTACAAAAAAAAGGACTGCACAGAGCAGTGTCCACAGTGCAGTACAAGGAAGTACAGAATGACCAATGGTTGCTAAGTACAGTCCCAGAAACAGAAGAGTTACTTCAGCCTGGGCAGCACAGACTCATAGCACAGCAGAGCTGTGCAGATACAAGTACACTTTCTCAAATTAAAAATAAAATTTCCAGGTAAAAGTTTTCTTGATCCAGTGAATATGTTATTCATCATCAAATAATCTGCTACTGTATATTTCTACAGATAGATTTGCCAAAAGTTGTGCAACAGCAATACAGAACAATATATCCCTATGGAAATTATTAGAATGAAGAACAATACCATGTTAAAAAAAATAATAGCTACTATTATATTGATATGAAACTGGAGTGATGTAGCTGGGGTTTTTTTTTATTTTTAACCTGTTTGTAATTTACATCCTCAAAATTATGAAGATAATTTTATTTCTTTCCTTGACCTGCCTGAAAACAGTAGTCTTCATAACAGCAGGTAAGGCATATTACACCATTGCGGCAAAAGGGCATTTTCCTACACAGTACCACTATGCATGGCTTCTCCAAAGAGAAGGTACAGAATGAAGTTTAGCATCAAAGAATCTAGACACAACACAATAACCAAGGCATTTCCTCTTCCTTGGCAGCCTGTTGGGTTTCCTCCTGAGAAATGTACTTTGCAGGTGACACATTTTCCTACTTTCCAGATCCTTCATGACACCTGCTACAGCGACCCCTTTAGCATTCCTCAGGACTTTGCATAACACTTGGAAACCAAACAGATTACAGAAGGCATCCTGCCTGCTTCTGTACCGTCAGATTTTCTCACTTGAAAAGAAAGATATTTTCCCCAGCTAGTTGTGTCATTTCTGAAATGCTGAAAGGAAGAGAAAATACAGAGATTCTAATATTCCTACTGTTCTGTTTAAAAAAAAAAATAAAAAAAAAAATAAAAAACCACTTAATTTTGTAGATATACATGACATAAAAAAATTTTGTGACTCATGTTCAGCACGAAGGGGAAGGAGCAGAGCGTGTTCTGTCCTGGACATGGGTCAGTGATTAAATGACTGGCTGTAAACAGCAATTCCTGCTACTAAATTCAAGTGTTCCTGAGTAGGGCTTCTCTGCATTTTGGTTTGTTTCTTTTTAATTCACAGCACATTTCTGTTCTGCCTCTGGTTCAAGGATACAATCACTGCAGGTTTACTGTAGCACTGTAACTAGTGGGTTGACAAGCTGATTTATAGACCAGATTTCCTTTTCTTTTCTCTCTGCTTGTAAGGTAATATAAAAAGGAAATAAAAATGGAGTCATAAAATAATTGATTAACTGACATATACTAGCAAATGAACTCACAGTTCAAAAAGGCAGGGGAGCAGAACAGATGATTGTCACATCTAACAGTGACAAATGTCACTTAACTGTTATGAAATGAAGTTACTACTCAGTGTTACTTTCACAGCAGACAAAGAATATGAGAACACCTATGTGTTGCCTTCTTCTGAGTGTGATAATCCATTTCCTGGCTCTTCACTGACACTTTGTTTTGGGCTAATGAGCAAAAACTGATACTAAAGTTATTTCATGGTGGTGGTGGGTTGGGTTTTTCTTAAACAAAGAAAGATCCCATTGATCATCTTCAGAGAGTCAGCACTCCAGATGGCTCTGTCATAATTTCAGTGCTTGCATAGTAGGAAGTAAATGGCTTTAGAATCTGCCTGCTACAAAGAGCCCTGGATGGCTTTCAGGCTTAGTCCACAGGATTAGGTTCTATGGCACTGTCTGAGATTCTGGCCATAGAATGATATTTAAACCAAATTATGAATAATTAACAAATTCTCAGAAGAAATTGATCAGACCACTGGATTTTGGGATCAGCAAAGATTTCCACTAGGTCCTTCATCATCTGAGTCAAATTGTCATCTTCATTCCAAGTCTGAATTATTTCAGAAATCTGAAGACAACAAACAGATGCTATATTTTTCCAGCAGTCCTCCTTCAATGCCACCTGGAATAGCCTGGCTATTGACAACATCAAAATTGGCTTCCTTGTCTACTGCTCTGTCTTGAAGGGACCTTCAGCAATCATTTGTGTTTCGTTCAACAAACACTACTTCACCTTACACTAAGGGTGCAATTCCCAGTTACAGCTGCCTCTATATAGAAACAAAACTCATTAATAGAGCCACATGCTTACTCTAAAAGCAAAAGTGTGAAACAGAGCAAGATACGGGGTAGCTTGGAAGAACTAAAATTTGTTTTTCCTGTCTTTCAAACTAATATAACCATGATGATCTTAACTGATGGTGCACAATCACTAGATAGTTCACTGCAAAATACAAAATTCAAACCTATTGTTTACTTCACATAAAATTGCTTGTCATAGATGGGACAAACTACCTTTCCTTAATAGTTCTGAACTCTACTATTGTATCTAACAGTTCTCTCATTTTTTAGTTATTTAAACAAACCACAGCATGGAGTTTTTTAATGTCACCATCTTGCAAAAAATGATATCATGCTTAGCTACTCACTCTGGCCGAAACCCAAATTACACCTGCCTGCTCAAACTGGTAAGTATATCATATGTCTAACAAATTTAATCTGATACTGCAAGCTGTTCCGTATGTACATAGCATCTATCTGTATTGAGCAGTCTTCAGGATCAGGATAATTTCTGGGTTAAAAATCAGCTACAAATATTTAATATATTTTTCCAGTGTATCAATAATTTATTTTAGCAAAAAATTCTGTCATCAAATAGCGGTTCCTAGATCCTCTTTGCCTAAATAACTGTAAATGGACCAGTCAGTGTCCACTTCCTACTTTCCTATCTTTGGAAGATGTGCAGAAGGATGATAAATTGCTGCTATTTCAATGAGATTATCCACTTATTCTTTAAAAAATTAATTAATGTAACTATACAAGCAGCAATTTCTGAAGTTTATCAAGAAAAATTAAGTTTGAGCGAAATCACTATATAGTAATATAACCCGATAAATATTTTAAGTACATATCAGTCCGAGAATCAGTGAAGTAAAAAAAACATTATTTTTTTAAGCACAGTCATGGTTTTGTGTTTTGTTTTTGACCAATTTGAAAAGCTTATAAGAAGTCCATTTCGATTTAAAATTGGTGTTTGTGTTCTGTTTGTATTCTCCATAACCATTACTGCACTTAGATTTCAGCATATACTAGGGTCATATCTCAGGAATTAAACCCTTCCAATAAAATAAAATGTTTTTGAATTTTGGAAATTCATACACATTTAGAGAGTTACTACAAATTTCTGCATAAAATTGCATTAGAATTTGAATATTTTATTTCTTATGCACTATTCCTCTGGTCAAACTCCCTTTCTGAAAATCCAAGCTTGAAAGCAAGGCTCCATATTTCTGATTGTTCTGTTAAAAACTGGGCAGAGTTTTTTCTCTGTTTATCCTAAGAATCAGTTGGTACTGTGATGTGTATAGTAGTTTCCAATCAAGATCCAAAATAATTTCTACTGATATGTTTTCATTAATGTCAGTAGGTACAAAGGTAGATGGAGGTAGATAAAGATAGATATAGACAGATACAGATATAGATGATAGATATAGATATTTGGGGAATATGTTGTCAGATATCATTTTTTGCTATCACACCTTTCTTCCAGTTTCTAATTTTAGGAACTGCTGCAGAGAATATTTACTAGGATATCTTAATGTTTTTAATACAGAACACTGAGACCAAATTCAAAACTCATCTGGGTCCTTAAGATGTAAAACGTCAATAGACCGAGATAAGAGTTGACTTCTGGCCAACCTGCTCTGCAAACAGCACAGATTAGATGCAGATCAATGTACAATAAATGTCTCCTTGTCCTAATACATAGTCAGTGCCCTCCATGCTCACAAACTAAGGCCCTGTGTTAGTGTCCTGATCTCAATTTTTTCACTTTGGTCCTAATGAGACAGTGAAATGTGTATGACACTATTCCAATTTTCATCTTTCTTTTTCCTTCATGATATTTCAGGTCTAAGCACATGACAAGAAATTGTGAAACAGAATTGCAAGGTTTCTTACAAGAGTATCCTTCAAAGTCTGGCCATCAGTTAATGGCTGGCAGCTTGATCAATACGAGATTGCATCAAGAACCTATTTCCTGCGGGAGGTCACTAGAAATGTCTGCTCTGAATGGCTAACTAAAAACTTCTACTTATCTCATTACGTGCAGAAACACACTAACTATGGTTTTATATCTTCTCTTGACTGTGGAGTGATGATCAAAACATTAATTGTACAAGCTCAGAAGTGCCAGCAGCACTTATTTCTCCCTTACACATGCACACTTTTTTTGGTTTTGCTTTCTGAAACAGAAGAGTCAGCATAGTGGCTCTTAAAGCTGGCATTTCATCTTCAGGTCATCACTGTCAGTTCATACATGTACTGGGCTAGTCAGGATTTAGCTAATGTAAAAGGGGCCTGATTCATCTCTCCCAAAAAATCAATATGAGACTCAGTGATCTCAGTGGAAGCTAGATCAAGCCTCATATACACTGAGTGGGGGGATATTTTCTGCAGCATAAAAGGATAGTGAGGCGTAAAAGTCCCAATTCCTATTCATTACCTAGAAAACCTCTTCTAATACTTCTTTTCCCAATGTGAAATAAAAATATAGACCAGGAAATGTAAAAAACCTATTACATCCCTGGACATAGAAAATTGCTGGCTTGTTTTTCATCTTGACCTGAAGTTGCTATAAAAGTACTTTGAAAATTTCTACTGCCCCATTTAAGCTATCTGGAACTGAGACTTTCTTTTAATGGATTTGGCAGAAAAGACAAATCAGAGCTAAAGCAAAAAAATATGTGAGAGGGCATTTTTTTAAGTGCTACTAAAGCAATATAGATTAGTTTCATACCATATTTTCACAGCAGGCTCTCTCCAAATGTGCAAAGGTTTTATTTATATATAGATTGAGTTATTGAGAAAAAAATAAAAAAGAGAAAAAAATATTTTTAATTACCATAAAATCACTTTTTCACTCTTTTTTGATGGTTTCCACACCTCTAATGAGCTAAAGAGTAGTTTGTCTTTATAGTAAGAGTATAAATGCATCTTTGCCTTCAATGGATTGTGACACTGAAGCTTAATAATAAAAGGCAAGCTCTTTTTCTTAACAGGTAAAGGTCTGGGTCTTTGTTTTGGAAGGTCATTTGTCTTCTCTACAGTAAAAAGAAGAGAGGATGATCTCAGTTTGTTTAATTATGTTTACTACTTCATCTTGCCTCTGAGCAAATATTTGTTACAAAGGAAATATGGGCATTCATTGTGCCATCAAGGATCATAATTTTGAACTGTAGAATTATTAATCTGCAGAAAGTGAGCTTTCAAACATATTTATTCTTCAATTACATACTTAGAGAAAAAATCCACCAGATCAAATACACTTATTCTATGTCCCCATAAGGATCTCCTAATGATTTTCTGTTTCTTGGAGAAATCTACATGTTTAAAAAAATCAGAAATGTATTCTTAGGAATATTCGACACTCCAGTGGATTTAGATGACAAGAAATGATCCAGCAGTAGTGTAAAGCTTATGAAACAATGGAGATGTCCATTGAATATTCAGTCTAGAGATGATAAAGGGATAACAATTACAAACTTTAAGGCTATCTCTAGTAGGATTTAAGTGCTTAATCTTTAGTAGGATTCGTCTTGCTGAACTGTGGACACTTACCATATAGATGTCTGCATCTGAATTACTTTAAGTCTCTATAGATAAATAATCAGTTCTCAATATAATTAATATTGTACTCTTGTGGGCATCTAAAATGGGTCAAATGAACTGTGCTTTACAAGTGGCTATTCCTCTTGGCTAACAGTAGTTTAGCTACTGCCTTACACATAAATGTCTTATTGCAAATACCTAGGGACCTGGAAAAAAGAACTCACCTGTGACCCTCAGGATGTAATTTAAAAGATGAACTTTTGGCCAGCTACGTATTTTAGACTCTTCCATGTTCCTTCTCAGGGAGGGAGGGAACAGAGGGAACTGTTTTAAACTCCTCACCACAACAGGAACAATTTTGAGGGTCGCTGTGCAGAAATAGGGCCCCTGTTCCCTCACAGTACTATTTTGTTTGGAAGGTCTTCCTGCAGCTCAATAACAGCAGTCTTTCTGTCTAAGAACTGAACCTTTTCTGCCCTGTCTCCTTAGAGGCTAAAGATTTGGAATAACTTTGGAATGGCTAAAGCTTTTATACTTATGAATATGCTAGCACAGTACCAGTTGTCCTCTTAGAAAAACAGGCAGAATGTTTCTCTACACAGCAGTCACACTAATAGCATGAATGTGCTAGTACTCAAATGGAAGATTCTCAAACATTTTCTTTAGTAAATATTTCTGTCACATAATTAAAAACATTTTTATGGCTAATCTTGAAGCAACATGATATAATCAAGACCATATATATAAATACTGTAAGCACGAATTATTAATCAGGATGGATTGTACACATGGGAATATTTATTAAGGCTGTCCTAGATTACCCAGCCACACATCTTACTTTCAAAACCATAACTCCAAAGAGAACTCCAGTGAAAGTTACTTTGTCTCTACTGTTTTCATTCAGTGATCACAAATAACAGGAAAAATTTTGACTCCAGGAGAGAAATTAGTGTTTTGCCATTGATATCTATGGCAATAGCATTTTGCCTAATATATCTGCATTTCAGTAACATACTACACATATATATCTTTTGCTAGGATGGAAAGGAAGTGCCATTGTTCCTGGTCTTTGTCTTTCTATTTCATGTCTTTTACTCATGTTCTTCTCATTTAAGAAAGCACTTAAAAGTAAAGTAACTATCCATTTCCATTTTCTTTCTCTGATAATCTTTTATGTCATAATGCATGAGGAACATATACCTAAATAGTGTTCCCTTATGAGTACTAGACGAAAAACATCTGAGACTTAGTTTGTTGAAATAAAATTGTTCTGGAGCAATGTCTAGTTTTTTACTTTATAGATAAAAGTAAAAGAAAAAAAGATTCTTAGTCTATCATCTAAGTCAAAACTTTTTTTATTTAATTGCTGAATATTTATTGTTATATTATGTAGGTGCCCTCGTGTGCTGTCTTTCTGCACGTAAACAGTAAATATAACAATAGTAAACAGCAACAGTAAATATATATGACAATACAGGTTGTAGGTAAACAGATCTGAGGGAGATCTGAGTTTTAAACTACTTTCCCTAACACCTAGAATCAAAATACTAATCTCCAAAGTCTTAGTATACAGCTTTAATTTCGTTACTTAAAAAAAAAAAAAAAAAAAAAAAAAAAAAAAAAAAAAAACAAAAACACAGAACTCCCAAACAAACTAAACAACAACCAAACATACCAAAAAGAATATGCATTTACACGACACCTGATCATCTGATACATTACAGGACAGAATTATCATTAGTGAAAAGGTAAATACTGTTTTGACAACTCTCTGATTTTTAAATAGTAATTTTTTTACTAAATTGTCGTGAATAAATAATAATAAAATGAGGCCTTGGGAGGATATTTCCAAGCACATGTCAGATGTCATGTGAAAAGGGGAGATTTCCTCAAACCTTTAGTGTTTGACTAATCTGTCAGCACCCTGTGACAGCCAAGACCCTCGTGTCTGACCAGTTTCCTCCTTTCATCCCACTTAGCATTTCCTTACAATTGTAGAGTGTGGGCATGGGGAATGATTGTGGAATAGGGTTTTGGTTGTGTTCATTGCATTTCATCCAGAGAGTAGCAATTGCATCTAGTCCTATAACTTCCATACTGTTGTAACTTCTGTTAGCATGTGAATATAACTTCCCAGTCTTCACTTACTTTATCCCCAGCCATCTTTCCACTGTCAGGGTACAGAGTATCTTCAGGTGCAGCAATCCTTTACTAGGCAGCTATGATCTAATCAGTTTCCCCTAGTAGCGAGTCACAAAATAAAGAGCAAGATCATAGCTGAGGCCATGAAAGTAAAAGAACAGGACAATGCCTGGGAGTTATAAGCACAGATGCAAAATAATCACGTACAGGTTACTGAAGCAATGCAATACTGAGAGATGAATAGGACTGGCTTTAGCAGACAACAGAGTGTAAATGCAGCATGAAAAAATCTTATATGTGGTGGAGAGACAAAGGAGATAGGAGCAAGATATGGAAATCCCTACAAGAATGAGAACAAAAAGAGGAGCTGTGCCATATTGACACACCTGGACCTTCTACAGACTTGCTGTTTCTTCAGCTCCACATCTTACCCACAGTGAATCCCCCTTCCCCTTCAGTGGAGAAAGGGAACTGTTTTAATTTACTTGCTATACACTATGGGTAGCCATGACAAGTTAGCAACTTCCAGCAATTCCTTCTTCAGATTAGCTGTAAATTAGTGGGTAAAAGTAAATCCTTCACTCTATGGCAGAAAGAAATAAGGAAAAGACAACTTAAGTCCAAGGGACTCCTCTGAAAAACTACCATGAATTCTAGGAACTCTCATATGTTCATTGACCCTACTTCTTGTATCAGTGTCAATATAATACATTCAACAAAATGATAGCATTCTACTTCACTAATGAAGCCATGAGTGTGTGAACTCTGTTATATAGGAAGAGCTGTAATTCTGAGTAACATTTTTCAGACAGTCATTCCATTTAGTATTTAAATTAAAGGAGGAATTCAGTGATTATGGGGCAGATGTAACAAAATGCACTTCATTTTACTCTCAATCAACCCTTAATTAACAGAGGATGCAGAAGATAGGAAATAATTGAACTTATTACTTTGCTTCTCTGTTTTTCATTAATGTAATTGTAATAATTCTATTAATGGGATAATTAAAATTTTACTTTAAGAAATATCAAATATGCTGGTAAAATTCAAGCATAAAGTCTATTAATTGCTGCATTAAAGATATTGTGGAGCCACAGAATTATAGTATGTTTTTCTGAGTTAATTTTGTATAATTCAGAAAAGCCTTCAAAGCCAATCCAAAATTCAGCCAGCAGAGAGCTTACATCCTGCATCTGTAAATGGCATTTAGGAACTTTGCTCTGTGAAAAGTCTGCTACCTGCCTGGGCTCTGTATCTTGTGAAAATAGAAGAACATGTCTTTTGTTAAGACAAGTTCTGGAAGTGAGGAAGGATCAAATCACGGCTGAGGAAATAAGGATTTTGCACTGTACTATAACACATCAAACCATACAGTTCTGATCTGCCTTTCAGGACAGATATCTTCTGGATAACTAGTGTAGAATCGCAGCTTCTGAAAATGACACATTTTTCATACTGAACAGGAACAGATGTAATCACACTGACTTCTGAACACTGGTTCTCCTCTTGTATTTGTGAATGTTCTTTTTTTGGAATAGATGGTTTATGACAATAGGAAGCCACTACTCTTGACTTTAGTATCACTGATTTACCACAGTTAAATTAGCATTTTACTCAATGTCTCAGTACAGCAACAAGTTCCCAATAAAAATATCTTCCAACGCATAGTGTAGACAAGAGCTCTGAGCACAATTTTTCCTTTTCATACCAGAGGTTTATACAATTATCAGCTTAAGCTTTAATTGGATTTAACTAATTGGTAAACAGGATTTTTATTCATTAGTTTTATACATGTATCAGTTCCTCATTTAATGTTTAATTTAAATTCAATATAAGCAACTGGATGGCTGAGATATGTAAAAAAGAAAAAAGCAGTGAAAAACCTTGATGAAGCACAATTTCTTCACTTTGCTAATCTTAATGATGCCTACTATTAAATCTGATCACTTTTTCCATACATATGTAATAATGTTATAGAAAATCCACTTTTCTAAGAGGTCATCCTATGGATTTTGGTATCAACATGAAGAGAAATGCAAAAGCCCTTTAGGTTAATGTTTATTAAATTTGACATATATTCCATACAAATCTAAGAAAAGAAACACAAATTTTAAAATGTGTTTATAGTTTGAAAATGAAAGTGTAAAAAGTATTGTTTATTGGTATAAACTAGTTCCATGGTTTTACAAAAGAATATGGACAAGTGTTTAAATACTATAGCAACTTAAAAGAAGAATTATTACTATGAATAAATGACCATTCACAAAGCATTAGTTAATTTCCTGCTGCAGAAGTACTGCTATTAGAGATATGGGATATTGAACCATGAACTGAGCCCACAAATTTCCATAAAATCCACAGATAATGCTGCAGTGCTTTGGTATTAATTTAACAGGCTTTTCAGGTTTGTCTTTACTGTATTTATAAAGAGGGGTAGTGGAAAATAAAGTATGAAAGCATAGGTGATACACTCTCTTTTATACATTCTAAGACCTTCTTATGTATTTTAGCAAGATTCTGGCTGTAATCACAGATGTTCTGATTGTACCTCTCTGTGCCTTTTGTTAAAGCACATGTGCATTAGCAGGAAAGATCTTTTGCTGTAATGGATTAACAGCAACATAAATTGACCAGCCTTTCCCACTTGTCATTTTCCTGCAATGAAACAGTACAAAGAAATATTCCTCTTACAATAAATCTGTCTATAAATGAACATGTTAAGTGTAGATACTGATGCCGTTTTACCATATGTACCTATGTGTGCTGACAAGAAACCTCATGGCCACAACAAAACGCTGGCAATTTCAAAATATAGAGATTAACATAAAAATTATGAAAAGACAAGAAAACAAAGGAAGAAAAATGCACACTTGAACACAGGAGGAAAGGTTGGCCTAAAGTAGCTGAAGTAAAGATAGGAGAGATAAAACATATGTAAAGGAGGAAAGTTAGCACAAACTGATAGAGACATTGAAGAAAAATACAAAAAACAGAAACACTCAAAAAATCTTAAAGACTATCATTTTTTAAACCTATTCAATCCTTTTAGGAAACACATAGAAGATTTTCACTGGTGTCCTATAAAAATGAACATATTTTTCATTTTAAAGATGTCTAAATTTTTTTGTTCAATTTTATGTTGTGTTTTCAATTACATTCTCCATTACAGGTGTCTCCTGCAAGTGAAGTGCTGGGAAGGGAAACAGGAGATTGACCACTCTAAGTTATACTTTCTCTTAAGTGTTGTCTTTGTGCAATGATATTGGCTATATGTAACCTGTAACTCAAAAAGTTTCTAAATGCTTTTCGTAGTAATGAGAGATCTTTTAGACACCTTACCCAGGCAATTTTACTGGGATATCAAGGGTGTGAGAGAAAGGCTAGTACAACTGAACCTCAGATTTTCCATCTCCTTTATTTTAGGGCTCTATTACCAACTTGCCCTTCAGTAAATTGTTCCTAATCCTGAAGCACATAGAAATTCCTTCTTAATGTTTTCTGAGGGACTTCTTTGTTAAAGACCACTTAATCCCTGGAAAATTCTTATGAATAATTAGGCTTCTATTCACAGGGTTTTTACTGATGAGGTCTTAGATTCTGCTGAAATCCAGGTGTTTTCATCTTCACTTTACTAGTTCACTTCACTAGTTCTTTTAAAAATATTTCCAATTGCATGTATTTTTAGCTTTTCTTTATCTTCCTCTGTTTTGACATGATAGTCTTCCCTGCAGAGTAGACCTTTCAGGCAAGATACTTTAATATGGTCAACACAGTGATAATGTTCATCTTTATCACTTGAAGATTAGGAACATGAAAATTCTACGAGTTCATGTCATGTTCTCTTCTTGTGCATGTCCATTGACAGTCATTTCACTACCCAGGAATCCCTGCTGTAAGTAGCTGATGGAACTATGGTTTAAATAGGAAGGGACGTATTCTGCTTAACTGTTACACTAGTTTAAATCCCAAGTAATTCCATTGAAGTCACTGGATTTGCTCTGGATTTAATCCATCCTAATTGAAAGAATTTGGCCCTTTGATTCCTGCAGAAACTCAGCTGTTGGGAGATACTGTATGGGGTGTGCTTTGTACAACTCACACACTGCAGCATAGTTGTTCTACTTACCAGCAGAGTAAGAGCTTTATAGCTGGAACTCCTGAGTAAAAATAAATTGCAGAAAATTCCCAGTTCAGCTCTAATATCAATTTCCAGGAAGCAAAAATACAGCTTTCCACCATGCTAGACTAGTTGAAATGGAGGTAGTTTAGTGCACAATGCTTCCTAATATAGTGAATACTCTGTCTGCAATGCTCTAAATGGATAGCATGATGATTTGATAGCAAACCCAGAAATTACTTTTCTTAATGGGAAAATGGGTAAAAAATCCAAACACTGTTGGGTGCTGCACAGCAGCAATTCATCAGCAGAATTGACAGCCAACAGCCATTCTCATTGACTTCCTCAGGTTTTCACAGAACAAGAATTTGAAGGGGGATGAGAGGAGAAAATATTTACCTAAAATTCTATTTTAAAAATGCATTAAAAGTTCAAAAATTATTTTACAGGCTTTATGAATGAGTAAATAGTGAAACAAAAGGGGATGTTATCAGAAAAATAGAGTAGGACAGTATAAAACATTAGAACAGTAGAAAATCTTGATAATCACAACAACAAAAAGATTGGTGAAAATCCATAAAGAAAAGGAATTAACATAGTCTGGGATTAAATTTTCTCCAGTCTAAACCGTTTTCATCAAGTTTGCACATGTGTACCCATCTTCAAATATAGAAAATGGAGATTTATTTCAATTATACTATTTTCTTTGTACAATATTAAAATATTCTAATCAGCAGAAAAGAAAATTACATTAAAAATAATAAATATACACCTGACTTTTCTTCATAAAAGCCACAGGAATTAACACATTATTCAGGAGACAAAAGGGAAAGCTCTATCCCTACGTTAAAATAGAAACAAGCATATGCAACATCTACTTTTTCCTAATTTATAGTTTGGATGTGGATTCCAACAGAAGAAAACGAGTGAATTGTAAAATTTTGTAAAATTGTTTTGTAGTTAATTGTAAAATTTTGGAGTCTAAATGTGTGTGTGTGTGTGTGTGTGTGTGTGTGTACCTATGCATATATATATTTGTATGTATACTCAATCTCCAGCCACTATTTTGTATTTACTATTATGCAAAATCTCCACTTTGCTCCCTCAGCAGTATTTATGCTCTTTAAAACCCTAACTCTGTTCTGAAGCTGTTTCATGTTTGTTTTCAAAGACTTCTTGTACGATATTGGTGGGTTGTGGGGATTTTTTTGACAGTAAAAATAAGAAACTACCTTTCCATATGGGTTAGAACTGAGATGAAATGAGGAATGGCTGCCACCAAGCAGAAAATTTTCTCACTTTATGTGTGCCAGTTAATTACGACACTTCAGAGGCGCTTCTGAAAGGATAAGGCAAGCTGCATAAATTTAGCTGTAATCCAGGCAGGCAAAACTAATTTGCAGGGGATGGCCTTATCTAGCTGCTGCAGCTTTCTCAGAAAATTAACCTTGGATATTTGGGCCCAATTCAGAAAGTGTTTGATTTTTTTTTTCCCTTTCCTGCTCTGCATAAGAGAATTTTAAATTCAGTACAATACCTGACTTTTAAGAGGCACTGTGAATGCTGTAGGCAGTTGAGAGTTATTACTGACAAGCAAAAAAATATATTTATACATGTACATATATATGATTGTCCTTCAGGCCCATTATCCTGCCTTGCCTGAGCATCAGAGAGTTTATCGCCATCTGTATGGGTGGGGGGGGTCTTTGGATTAACAGAAGATGCTGCTCATTTTAATGTACTTAGAAAAATTCATCAAAGTTCATTGCAGAATAAGTCATGCATACTGACTTGTTCATTCCAGTGGAAATTAAGAAATCCCCATAAAAATAGAAGTTTAATGAAGTGTTTGAGCAGAGTCTTGCTTGTCATTCCAATTACCAATGATTTAGAAATTTTTCTTGATACATTGCTATTAATTTCTCTTACTCAGCACAATCAAAAGTTTACCTTAGATTTCACAGGCTTCACCAATTCATGGATGAAAGATTTAGTTAATAAATGTTGCCAAATCCATCTTAAAATCTTCAAGCATAATACGAAGTTTTAAGAAGTATTACTGACTCCTTAGCATTTTGCAGCTTACTTCGTTAAGACTGCTTTTTATTTTACCTGACAGAACTTAGTTCACAGCCTGACCCCCACTCTGCCCAGGCAATATTCACTGTAGGAAAGCATGACATCATAACCCACATGATATTTTGCTTCTATACTTTATCTAGTTTAAAGCCAATAGATGTTTTGTGGACAAAAAGAAAATTAAGATATTTGTTTGGTCAAATCTGATCATCCAAAAACATGACTAACATTATTCGGAAAAAAAATTCTTTCAATATTTTTAGGTGGTTGAATCTTGTTTCCTCTATTTTCAGAGAGGTAGATACCTCCTTCACAGGCACTCATTCCCATCTAAGCTTGATGACTAAAAATAGGACCACAGAAGCATAATGAGTATCTTTTAGGTCACTTCACTGCCTTCTGTCTTCACTGAAATTCTTGGAAATTTAAGACAGCCAAATTCATACTAGCTTAAGCTAACTGACTAGTTAAAGCCCATTAACTCTTTTGATGTTCAGCAATACATTAATCATGACAATATCTTTTAAATGCATGCTCACTTGTCATTCTGCTTTGATTAGGCCCTTGAAAATACAGCTAGCTTTCAAAAGGATCCCCAGATGTTATGCATATAAATCTGAATATTTCTATCCAGTGTAAAAAATTGCATGGCAATGCAATCTTCATACTCGCCCTGAATTTTGCCAGGTTTTAACAACCAAGGGATATTTATGATCAATGAAACACCGACTAATTTAGCACTATCCTTCTCATCCAGCTTCAGTATGCCCCAAGACACCTTTTATTCTTGCATCATGTCAGTACAATTTTATGCTAATGTCAAGATAATGAGTAGCTGTCAATTGATCCTGATCTTGGCCTTCAAATCAATAGTAAGACTTCATGCAAATATAAATGACAAGATAACCAGTCTATAAGAAAATATTTTTCTTTTCATTATTGTAATTATCACTCTCATTATTATTTTTTTTACTATTTAATTATTACCCCTACAAAAATTTGCAGTGTGCTAGCTAATACTCACTCACATAGAAAAGTCCAAAAAGAAAAAAGTCCAAACAACTCAGGACAAGGATGGACTTTGATGGACAAAGAAGTATGGAAAGAGACATACACTACATGAAAGACAGAAGGGGGACAGTTAAATGTGCAGGTAAATACAGACCTTTTCTTAGGGAATAGAAAGATGTGCAAATCTAAGTGTTCACTCTTTGAACAAATAAAAATGAAAAGTGATAAAGCTGAGGTATGAAAAATGCTACAAAAAACTATCAACAACAACCATAAAATGAAAATTGACCAAGGTATCGGACAATTAAGGCACATCCAACTTCCTCCTTCAAAAAGAATTTTTGCAATTGTATTTTTAAAGCAGATCTTAAATTGCTTCAATTTCTGAAAGTATTCCTCCTCTCAGAAGTTTTATATTATGTTAGTCAATACATCTCTTGAATGTACAGATATTCCACACAGGAAAATAAAGATCAGGGCCAAGCTGCAAGAGATAGAAAAATATTGATCCTCTGAATTTTGTTGCTTCAGTCTTTACCAGATACTCAGTCAGACACCTTAATTGGCCAGGTTATTTTTATATATGACACAAAAATTGGAGCCAGGTACTCAGCTGAAGTGTAAATATTATTATTAACATACAATGAAAATATGTAGCTGGTTCATCACACAGGCCTGAAAGTGTCAAGAGCATTGTCAGTGATTTCTCATATTTTACGCCCTTCTTTTGTAGTGAGTAGTCAGGGTTTGTAAAAGGGTTTTCAATACATAGTCTGGTGACTATTATGTATAGGAGCCCTAGGTATTTCCAGATTTCTAGACTTTTGTAGAAGTTAAAATCAGAACCTACACAAATGTCCATATTTGGCACTAATTTACATAAGCTTTGCTTATGTGGAAATTCTTATTCTGCATAACCTTGAAAAATTGTCTCATGTTGCTAAACATTACACTTAAAATTCAGTTAAATACTGCCAGTCGCCTCCTGAGTTACATATATAGTCTTACAAAACAGTCAAAGGAAAGAAGGAAGCATCTCCACTGATATGTACTCATTGAGATATAAATCTGATATCAGACTTATTGCATGATTCATCTTTTCTTTTACCACTAAGAAAAAGTCTCTATTATAATTATCATTATTATAATGATTATAAATTTATCACGTAAACGACTGAAATCCAGCATGCTGAATCATAGCCTAAATACTCTGAATCTTTTTATGTGGCGATATCTGAAGTGTTGTTTATCTTTCCGTTAGTTCAGGAAAGGTCAAGGATAGAACCACTAAAAATACTTGGGATGACCAATACTCATGAAACTGAACTCCAGATGAAAGAATTCTAACATGTATTTTGAATATTTACCTAATCTAGAATGATCACAACTATTATGGGCCTTCATTAATCAGAGTCTTCAAGATAGGGGACGACAATACCATAGAGATCCAGTGCAACTGGGCTACTACTGACATTAGTCACTACCACAAATGGCTCCAGCTGTGCTGATAAATAATGCATGGTGGAGTCTGGAATCACCAGCATAGCATTTATCATTCTCTGAGTGAGCAGAGTAACTACAAACACCATACAGTTATGTATCTCTAAACACATGTTGGCATGTCATTTGGCAAATAATATTGTTAAAAACACTGCAAAGTGTATTTAATAAGAGGAAAATGTTTCTTAGCGGTCACTGCACAGAGAATATTAGGCTTGGATATTTCCATTTTGTTGGGATTTTCACTCTCTTGGGGTTGTAGACAGAAGATTTTAATTCCAATAATCATTCCATTGTTTACACACATACTCAGAAATCTAGGTGAAATGAGAATCTTTATAAATGGCTCCTATTTATTACATTCAGGGCCTTTCCAGTGATCTGAAAGGCAGAAATGGGATTAAAGAAAAAAAAAAAAAAAACAACTCAGGAGCAAAGAGGAACTTCAGCAACATAACAGTGGAAATGGATTGGTGGTTGACAGACAAGTTGGTACAAAGACTCCTCAAGAGGAGGAGAAACCCTACAGGATAGGTCTGTGAATATGCTACTCACTCATTCATGTCAGGGCAGAGATACAGAATATAAGAATCTGTTCAAATGGCCAGAGTTAAAAAGTCAGAGTAAAAAAAGAAAATGTGATCAACTGTGTTAGAATAAAATGAATAGTAGTTGAAGGTATAGGCAGAGCACAATCTCTCTGACTTGGCAACATAGGTAAATTAAATTTGATGTAAGATATCATGACAAATAACTCAAGATGCTTTTCAAGGAAGAAGGAGGACTATAGAAACAAACATTACACAACAGTTTGGAAATTAAGGACTGATTCTCAGAAAAAGCAAGAGTCTATATCTACAACTTGTGAAAATTATTTTTGTTATAATGTTTGAATGTAATTTTTTTTTAAATTCAGTTATGCAAATTTCCTGTCTGTGCTTCTTGGCCGTGTGGATTAGCCACAAGATAAAGAGGCAATGAATGTGTAAATATGTGTCTTGCACATACTGAACCAATAAACCAGCAAATAACAATTGATTTCATTCTTCATCTCTAATTTTTTTATCTGATAGAAAAAAGAAAAACATATTGAATACATTTTCTCCTTCACTCTAATTTTTCTTCTTCCATTGCTTTTTCCATATTTCATTATTGAGAGCTGCCAATAGGATATTAATTTCCTGCATAAATGATCCATCAGTGTTTCTCAGAAAGAATATGAAAAACCATATTATTTTTCACTCCAATAATTACAAATCCACCCATCTTTTCCAATTATTTTTCTTTCAGATTAGGTTTATTCTATCTTCCAGTAAATCCTTTACACTCACAGTAAGAATTCATTCTTTTCTATCATTCAGACTAGTCTGTGGTAAAGGCAGTTTTGCTAATGAAATGTCAAAATACCAAATGGTTACTTTTTAATTTAGCCCAAGGTAGAACATTGTAGTTTAGAGCCACTGACCCATTGCTAAATTCAATTTCCCTACTGTTTAATTAATTTGTGTATACAATTTAATGATATTTAATTTGATATGCACATTCAAGATATAGTGTGCATTTCTAAATCCTTAATTACTAAGAATTACTAAAACCATCTTTTCATTCTATAGAGCTATTCTATAATTTATTTTAAAATTTTGTCATTTTATCCATTATATTGTGTTTCTCAGAAGAACTAAATAAATATACTATAATTTCTAATATAAACTAGGAAAGATAATAGCCTTTTAACTTTTTTTTTTCTTTTGAGGGGGTGGGGGAGGAGAAGAATGGGATTTTACTTTGGGTTGATATATTGCATGTTGTGGTCACAAAAAAGAATCATCAGGATGTTGGGAAAACAGCAGAAAGCAATCTGTGTGTTCATTGTATTAGGCAGAAAGGCATTCCAAGGCTAAATGTTTTATCTATTACGGTCTCATGAAGAGCTTTTGTTCTGTGCTCTAGGACCATGACGGAAAAGGCATGTTTTTCTATGGGATTAATCACAAGTAAAATAGTAAATAATGGAATTTTGCACTAATCTGTATGTTAGAAAATAAAATTACATGAAGTTATAGAAGTAACAAAATAATCAGAGAAAGTCTGGTTTCACGGGTAAATGATACTCGTTTACATCCTAGGGGTACCATGAAGTGTACTTTATTATAATAAAGGCTCTTCCCTAGCTCATGGCTCCTGTGTTTTGCTTGCACCTTACAATAGACAGTCTGTACAACAGAACTTACTTGTTGAGTAGATGCAGAGACCAGTGGAAGGAACAAACAAATAATGTTTCACCTCCTGACTATAGTGAGAGAAGATTAAGCCTCAGCAAGGTCACAGTTAACACTTTACTTACTAGATTCTGCTTTCCCTTCTCCTGAAAAGGAGGCTAACATTCCAAGGGAGCAACCTGTTATTATGATTTTTACAGTCTCTCTGGATATATGATGAAGAATTAGAACTATCCAAAGAGGGAAATCATGAATGGCTTTGACTGGTTCAGCTTGGGACGTATCATTGCAGGCAGTAACATTGTCAAAATGCCAAACACGGAGCACAGGCTAATAATGCTAACCCAGGGCCTCAAAACACTTTAAGTCATCAAGAAGAGCACATTTCATCAAGAAGCCCTCTCGTGAGGGAAATGTAAGAGGATCTACAAGCCACAGAGTCTTGGCCAAGCTCTACACTAAAAATGTTGCCTGAAAACATCCATTGCAGAGTCAATCTACTGCATTACTCTTCACTCCTTGGTCAGCACTGGGTATCTACATAGCAACATTTCTTAGGGCCTTTGGTTACTAATGGCCACTCCACTGCTGGATGCAGGAGCAATGTTAAGATCTGAAGTGGAATTCATCTCACCTACCTTTAGACATTTAAAAGCTAGATATCTAAGTATGAAGTGGAGAGAAACAGGCACCTCTAGAGGGCAATTCATTTGACCTATCTCAGATGCCTATTTTAGTCAGAGATGAATCGCCCTCTAGAGATGCCTAGATTTCTCTATTGACTATAAAGGAAGCCTAGGGCAAGCAGTTCAGTGCTAGACTTCTCACTTTCAGACATGTAATTTGGAAGAGATATATCCCACTCACTGTAGTGATAAGGTTCAGTTTCCACACTTAATCACTCATGCTGTTTCCAGTTTCATAAAATACCCAAGAACTCATCTCTAAGTATTCCTCTTTTTAATTTCTATTTTGGGTTGTTCGCTTCTTCCTAAGCACCTACTGGTTTTAATTTTCACTCATTTTCTCATTGAAAATATTCATTTATAGCAAGTTAATTGTAACCTCCCTATATTTCACCTTCCAAAACAGATGTCTCAGTGATAACAGCCAGAGTGCATAATAAAATTACTTTGTTTCATCCAGCTGTTATTCTTTCTTAAGATTTTCTTTTTGCTTCTGAGGTGTCTGAAGCCTCACTTTTCAGGTCTCAATAATAAATGGAAATAGATTATTGTCTTTCTCTATTTAGCCACTGATTTAATAAGATTATTTGTTCAACATTTTATATGATATTAATTAAATCCTTATAACTGATTTCTAAATGCCAAGCATTTAGAAACCAGCACTAGTACTTGAATTGGATTTAAATTTGGATTTTGAATTGGATTTAAATTTCTTCTGATCTAGAGGCCTGACATTCCCAAACCAATTTTCTAGTAGTGTAAGTTCCATTGACTTCAGTAAAATCTTTACAAATGTAGCAAAAAATGAGAGAAAAAGTAACCACAGGCTTTTGCTAGAGAGGAAATCATTGCAGTTGTTTCTAATAATTATTTAACTTTATACTCCCCATTAAAAAATACTTATTTTATTAAAAAGCAGTTATGTTTGACTCAAAAAAGCAGATATTCCACCATTACTTGTTAATAACAACACAGATTTGTAGTAGGTGTTTTCCTTGACCATTAGAAAAAGTCTTTTTTAGTCAACTGTTTCACAGAACAGTTAATTGATAAAATCAGCAGGTTATGTTTCCTCAGGATTTAAATTCAAGTGTTTTAAAGAATTATTCAGCATGTGTTGTACTTTTACTCAAGTCAGTTCTTCAAATAAAATATATAACCATATATTTTAACATCCTTGCAATTACTTCAAACATTTAAAGAGAGGATTCTTAATGCAAAAGTTGTATAACACAGACTAAGTGCAATCAGCATAAAAATAATTTGACAGCCTTCCACATTGCTGAGTAAATGAGGTGTAACCTTAAATATGGAACTTAGGGGCTGGTGATTTCTTTAGATAATATTAGAGAATTTATGAAACTTCCTTTGGGAGAGGAATATTTTTCAGGAAAGTTTATTCCATCTACCATAGGCACAGCAATTTCTTCCTAAATATTCTTAGATTATCACCATAAGCAGATGTTTTTCATTCTCTGTAGAAGTCAGAACTGCAACAACAGAAGTAAATTTTGTGTGAGAGAGTAAGTTCTGGAAATGTTTTGCAGTTGTTTTTCGCATCTGCTACATGAACTTGACTGTGTCAATTAGTGTCCACTATTTTATGTCCTAATAGTTATACTGTAAACTTAATTCTAGAATTGCTGAACAGTGTCCAAATACAGGTGAATTTTCCCACCAATGGACTTTTAAGACAGGCAATAAATTTTTTTTTTTCATTAATCATTGTGAAGCGATTTCCCATGGCTTCACAACTTTTTTCAGGCATGGAATGCTCGAAATGAACAGCAGCTAGGAGAACAGAGCTCATATGACTTAGCAGGGAGATCTTAGGGCTGGGTCTGGCCCTTTATTTTTGTCAGAGAAGCATACTGGATCTGCAACAGGATGTTTAAGTGTGTTCTAAATAATGTACATTTACGCATAGTACTATAATTTATAAATAATCATAAAATAATTTATTAATAGTGCATATACTTAACAAGATTGTGATAAGCGCACACTTAGTAAAGCTTTCCAGATTTAAGCCAAGGTAAGGTTTATATGGCAGAAACTCCAGGCTTGTTAAGGTATGGCAGATCAAGAGAAAAGATAAGCTGAAGTTTCCATGGCCCATTTTAAAATCACTCTCAGGACCAAGGGTCAGTTGCTTGGCAAAACAGTGAAATTCAAACCATAAGAACCTAAATCTGAGAGAATGTTGGGTCTTTAAATAAAACAGACTAAAGCATAGTTTTCTTGTTATTTGAGACTTTCCAGTAACAGCCATTAGATATTGTGGATGAAAATTCCTGAACCAGAAATCAGGGTGTTTCTTCTCAGACAAGTCTTCAGAGTACAGAATCGAAATTCTCTTTTTCTCTGACATTATTGGTGTTCTACCCATTGCTATCACTTCAGCAAACAGTATGAAGATTAATATCTTGCTCCAGAGATACCTTGATTATCTCCTAGATATTTCAATGTAGTAGATTCTGGATTCTGCTTCCTAGTTTGTGGATGAGTTCTTTAAGGACTAATAATCTTATTTAGGGGTGGAAAGAGGGAAACATGTCCATTCTGGCCTCAGACATGTTCTTAAAAACCTAAAAACCCATTTTATGTCCATGCTGATCTTTTAATGCATGCTAAATCTTCTCATGAGACATATTTTTACCTAGGTTTTTGCCTTTAAAAATTTCCTAAGTACGGTTCTCAATTAAGTGTAAGTATGAAAGCAGCAGCAGGAGTTTAGGATAGAATAAAAATTAAAAAGCTTCACTCAGCTCTGTTAGGTTGTAAACATCTTCACCACAGGAGGTTATAGAAACTGAAAGTTTTACATTCAAGTTTTTAGGCATATCTTTTGTCCAGCTGCACACAGATTCTCGGCAGTGTAGCAGTGTAGCTATTTTATATAGTAAAATGCAACATAATTCAATTCTAGGCCCAGCCTAAGAGATTTGAACTATAAGAACACCTCATATCTACAGTGACTAAAGTTAGAACTTTGAAATTATGTGTTTAACAATAAATTAAACATTGCTAATCTTTCTGAACTTGTCTGCAGAAGGACTTAACCTGGTTGCAATAGCTAGATCAGTTCCCTTAAGCATAACTATGCAGACAAAGGCCAAAAATGAAACAGCTGCAAATTTTCAGCTCAGGGGGAAAGTTATGAGGAAGTTATTGAAAAGCATCAATTAGAGCAGATGTAAAAATGATGTTATGACAGAGATAAAATGAAGGAGTATTTTTGAACTATTGCATGTACACTTACTAGTAGAAATGGAAAGAAAAATCTAAAAGAACTTGTCATTGCTTCAGCTTGCCATTTTAAACATGATAATTACACAGTAATTTATCACTGTCTCACAATTTAAAGTAAATCAAAGTGAATTTATACTCTGAACACAAATGTGTCAGAACTTTACATCAAGCAATACCTTTTTCATTACATGGAAGCAGATGTTGGCAGCAATCTCAGTAACAGAAAGCTACCTAAGACAAAAGGACACCAAAAATGTGAGATTACTATCACCAAATATATTATTTCTTTCAATTTATCATTTTATGGCACTTCTTGCTTCTATTGTATCACAAAATTTTGAGTTTGACTAGACAGGGACCAAAATGCCTAGTTACAACTCTATAATAACACTTTTTTTGAGGTTTCCAGATACATCTCAGGCTGAAGTTTATTACTTCATGGTTGGCTTGCACATTTTACTATATGTTGCCATATCCCTTGGAATCCTAGAGGCCAATGCCAAAGTGAAAAAGTATGCCCAAACAAAGTACAACAAGTTAGAAAGGAAGGGAAACTTGTGTGTGTTTCTGTGTGAATGTCTGGGGTTGTACACAAGTAGATTGCTCTTATTCTTTTTTGTGATTGTACACAAATCTGGTGAAGATTGTAACACAATATTTATGTAAATATATATACATATATTTGTGTATGAGTAATTTTACCTATGCATGTATATTTTTTAAGCTGATTTAGATTTTTTTAGTCTTGCCTTTTTTTAACATCTCTATGACCTCAGCAAAGGAATGTCATTAGTTTCTGTATTTAATAATTTTACAGTTGGTATAGGCAGACTGAATGGCTAAAATAAAAGCTTCAGCTGATATTTATATTTAGTCTCTTACTAGAAGAAAAGGACTTTAACAGATTAGAAAACTCAAATAGTTGAATCAAGTAATATTTTAAGACAATAGAAAAGATTCAGAATTTTCTTCCTGCGATTTCCCTCAGACTTTTCTTTCATATTAAGCACCTGTAGTCTCTAATGTAGAAGACAAACAATAGTTATTCTTTCAGTTATCTCCAGTTCTCATACTTACTGAAGGATGTAGAGGATCTATTTGAGGTGGATGACATGAGCAATAACATAAGGTTGGGATAGAAACTGGGTGGAGAAAACTAGGAAGTTAAGGAGTAACATGGTGGAGGGAAACAGGGTTGGGGTCTGCAGATATATTATATACAGTGTCAGAGAATAAATAGCATGGAATAGGGGGTGTAATGTGGGATTCAAGCATCTTGCTGTACACACAAACAGTCTAAGATAATTCTGAAAGCTGCTGCTGCTGCAATCTCCCTGCTAAACTGACCCAGGAGTTTCTTTTCAAGGTATAGGAGAGGTTTGGTTGACTTTTGATGGCACAGCACGGGCTTAGAAGTGCTTCTGAGCCAAAACATAGGAAGGCTGCACAGAGTGTTTTATTTGGAAGGGACTGTAAAGGGTCATACCAGTCCCTTTTGGGGATGTGAATTAGCCTCGGTACTGAATAAACTGGGGGACTTCGAGGGGGAAAATGTGTAAAATCACAACTAAAAATATATATGAAAATTCTTCACCTGTTAAGGTTACTTTAATTCTGTTATTTCTAAACTCTTGCATGTCTAACTTGACATTCTTAATTACTGTTTCCTACATGGCATTCATAAAAATTCACTGCGCTATTAGCTATAACAACACAAACATAATAATATATTTTCGTTTCCTTCTAGTCATATAAAGATACATTGCAAAATGTCTCTCTATGGGATAAATAAAATACAAATTTTAAATGCCAATGCTTTTTTGTGTTTTTGTGAAAATGTTTGGTGGGGGAGCCAGGTAGAAAGTGAGTAAGTGAGAAAGATTATGTTTTTCTGAATTGAAAGAAAAAAGGAACATTTCCCTAAGAGAAGGTAACACAAATACTTCTTAAATTCCTAAAAATGGAAAGAAAGCATACTAAAATCTTAAAAGAAAAAAAAAATTAGACAAACATCTATTAAAAAAAAAGAAAAAGAGAAAAGAGTGAAATGAGATGTGACTACTTCTGAGTACAGGGATTTTTAGGCAATATATTCATTTTCAAAAGTTGTCAGAGAAGAAAATGTTCCAGAAATATGGGAGCTGAAAAATTATCCATCACCTCTCTTGGTGAAACTAGACCTAGCTAGAGGATGAAATACAATGAAGTCACAAATTGACAGGGTGGGCAAGGTCATACTGCTGTGCAGTTTTAATAGCCAGGATGAGCAGGTATCTTTCCTTTTCTCCAGCATCTTAAGAACTAATCATTCAAGTTTTCTTAAACTTCTCACTGTGACTGTCTGGTATGTTAGTACAGAGATTACACTTAGGAGAAGGAAATTTCTGCAATTGAACTGCATTAATTTACATCATGCTTCCTTTTTTATCCAGGAAAATGCAAACTCATATGTAGTCAAAACAGGACTAGCCAGAACTTCTCACAGCTTTCCAGGGGGCTTTTGGTGGAAGATATTAATTAAAAAAAAAAAAAA